>BMAC01000072.1:203620-222781 GCA_014905375.1 Phtheirospermum japonicum
CATCCTCTTGTTCGGCAGTCTTGAGGTCGATTCTTCCAACTTGTTTTTCCCATTCCTTCTCTTGTCCGGCTTTCCTAAGCTCAGCATTTTCTGTTCGGCACTATTTCTAGAAAGCTCCTCTCCTTCCTCTTTCTCTCTCTGCTAAGTTTGGTTGAGTTCGGTATCTTTGGTGATGCCTTGATCGGGGCTCAACCTTCTCTCCATTTCATCTTCTGTGAGCTCGGCATCGATTTCTGAGCTCAATGCGTCCTTGCTTCTTATCTCATTTGTTTCAATCGGCTCTTCGCTCGCTTCCACTTGCTCAACCATGTTGATTTACTTTGGCCTTATCGACTAGCTGCATTCCTGGGCGGCTACTTGATCTCCTCGGTGCTCGCACTCGCCTAAGATGCCGGGAAATTTGATCGAGTAGTGGTAGACCGACATCGCGCCTTTGAGGTCATAAAGGGCTGGTCTGCCAATAAGAGCGTTATAATCACTCGGGACATCAATCACTTTGAAAGTTGTGAGGATAGTCCTCTTCTCTTCTCCCGTGCCAAATTCAACGGATAACCTAACTTGAAAAAGAGTCTGCACATAGCCACCACTGATCCCCCTAATCCTGTCCTCGCATGGCTCAATATATTCCTTTGGGACCCTCATCCTTCGAAAGGTTGGTAGGTAGATTATGCTTGCGTATGCCCCAGGGTCTACGAGGACTCGGTGAGTTCGGATTCCAAGGATGGGCACGGTAATTACTAGGGCATCTGAGTGGGGATGGTCCAGTGGGGCTGCATCTGAGTCGTGAAAGGTAAAGGATGATACAAGCTTGTCCTCTTCTTCTGATTGGTCATCAAAATGAAAGACGTCGGATCTCATGACTTTTATTTTTTGAATTGAGCTCCTAGCCTCTCTGATCAGGATCTTTCTCTTCCTATTCGAAATCTCTTCCTCAGCTCGGCTCGTATTAATGAAGGTCAAGATTTCTTGCGGGGCCCCGGCCCCTGCGGCAGGTGGTGGCGGGGGCTGGTTATTGACTCTTCGCTCATGTCTGGCTTGATGATTCTTTGAGAATGGTAGTAGGTTCCGATCATCACAGGCTTTGATCAGCGCACGAACTAAATCGTGGCACTCCTCTGTATTGTGCCCAATCGATCCATGATACCTACAGAATCTTTTCTTGTCCAGCAGGGAAGGATCTTTTTTGATTGGCCGAGCTGGGGGGAGGATGTCTAGGTCTTTGATTCGTTCAAAAATTGTGGCCGCTGCCATCGAGTAGACTTCGTTGTATTCTGCAAGGAGGTCTGTGTGTTTGTCTTGTAAGAGATTTTTGGACATGATTGCTTGAGAGCTTGGATTTTTGTCGACTTGACGAGCTGGTTTGTGATGCTGTGGGAAGGAAATTATTGGTGCTGACATGTTCTGTTCGGCTGCGATTTGTGACGCGGCCAGAGCGAGGAATTCTTGGAAGGTTTGCGGGTCTTGCTGGTTGTTTACCCATTTGAAGAAGGAATTTTCCGACAATCTGTTCTGAGCCAGGATGAGCAAGGCTTCGTCGCCACACGGCTGAGATTCCGAGACTTGCTTTGTGAACCTGGTTATGTAKCTCTTCAGTGACTCATTTGGCTGCTGCACTATAGTCGCGATAGCTCTCTTGGGTGCAACAGCGGCTTTGGAGACCATAAAGTGTCCACGGAATGAGGACCTCAGCTGTGGCCACGAACAGATTGAGTGGCGAGGGAGTGATCGATACCATCTTAGGGGGACTTCATCTAATGTCATGGAGAACATCCTGCATCGGTAGGTATCAGATGCGCCAAGCATGTCCATGTAGTTCTGATAATGGCTCAAGTGTGAATCGGGGTCACTGCTTCCTTTGTACAGAGCAATTGGGGGGATTTTCAACTTTCCTTCCAGCGGCTCAGAGAGAATTTGAATAGATAGGGGGGACTCGTCATCGCATACGGGGATGACCGGCATTGGTCGTGAGATCGGGTATGTGTGTTGGACCAAGGGGGTGGTTTGCTTGGCTTCCAGATCGGCAATCCTTTGCTTCAGAAATTTCAACTCCGCCAACTCATCATTTGGCTTGCCTGGGATGCTGACGGCCATACTTTTGCTATTGGCCGACCTCACTGGAAGATCCTCTCGTGCTTTGCTGGCTGTCTTTCCAAGYCGGGCAAAGACRTTTTGAGGGGAAGAKAACGTGAGGCGGCGTGCAATGGGAGGTCTATCGAGCCTGCTCTTGGCATTCGGCTCAGCCTCTTCCTCCAGCCTTCTTTTTCCATTCTTCTTTATTGCCTCCCGAGCCGGATCTGACTCTGCTTGACCTTCCCGAAGGTCAATATTCTTAGGGTTGCCGGCCAGAGCATCAGGTGTTAGGATCGACTTTGCTGCTTTCTTCATCATCTCCTCAAATTCTTTGGCAAAAGCAGGGTGCTGCATGAACGATCTGACCTGTTCTGGGTCGAGCTCGTTCGGACCAGATTGGACAGTCCTTTCTTGGCGCTCCTTTCCAGGATTTCTCCTTGAACTCTCTGAAGGATCCATGCTGAAGGGTCGGATGAGCAGAGATTTCTCTTTCTTTTCTCTTTTTTTTTTTTACCAAATTCAAACACAACGAAGAGCTGAAGTTCAGCTCCTCAGAAAAAATGAAGAATCGGGCAGAAGATAGAAAATCAAATTCGAAGAGCTGACTGAGCAAGTGAGACTGTAGATCACAAGAGACCTTCTTCTAGCGCCATTTTGTTTATGTTAATAGTAACACAACCAATACAAAACAAAGAATAACAAGTAGAACAGCAATCAGATAGCAGAAAACGAGTGGGAAAAAGTGCTTAACTTTTATTCCTCAAAATCAGTTCGGATCGGCCTTAGCCGGACCCTTTTTACAGATGCTTGACCTTGAAATACAAGCTTTCTCTCTCTAAATCTCTCTATGTTTCTCTCTCTAGAAAATTGGGGATCTTCTTCTCTCTCTTGGAGAGGCTATTTATAGTTTTCCATCAAAATCCTAATTAGACACATGGCACTCTCCCATTGGTCATTCCAAAAATATCTATCCTCGCACCCACCGCCTCAGTACCGACCTCAGACATTTCCGCCGACTTAATACCGTGCTCAGATATTTTTTCGGTGGAATTGTCAAACCCGTCAGCTCGGTGCTTCTCCTGGCCGGCCTCACCAGGCGGGAACGCCCAGCGCTTTCGCCCAAATCCTTCGCCACCCTCGGAGTGATCTCTGCTCGGCAGGCCTTCTGGGCTCGCCAGATCGGCTATGCCTCTGGCCGGCAGGGGTAGGCGGAAACGTTCGGTATGACTTCACGCGCAGCTCGCGCCGCCCTGCTAGGCATATTTCCCGAGCTCGGCAGATCGGCTACGCCTCTGACCGACAGGGATGGGCGGAGACGTCTGGCGTGGTCTCGCGCCGCCCTCCTCGACATATTTCCCGAGCTCAGCAGCTCGGCTACGCCTCTGACCAGCAGGGATGGGCGGAGACGTCTGTCATGGTCTCGCGCGTAGCTCGCGCCGTCCTGCTCGGCATATTTCCCGAGTTCGGCAGCTCGGCTACGCCTCTGACAGGCAGGGATAGGCGGAGACGTCTGGCGTGGTCTTGCGTGCAGCTCGCGCCGTCCTGCTCGGCATATTTCCCGAGCTTGGCAGCTCGGCTACGCCTCTGACCGGCAGGGATGGGCGGAGACGTCTGGCATGGTCTCGCGCGCAGCTCGCGCCGCCTTGCTCGGCATATTTCCCGATCTCGGCAACTCGGCTATGCCTCTGGCCGGTAGGGATGGGCGGGAACGCCCGGCATGACCCTCGCACAGCTCGCGCCACCCTGCTTGGCAGGCTTCTCGAGCTTGTCAGATCGGCTATGCCTCTGGCCGGCAGGGGTAGGCGGAAACGTTCGGTATGACTTCACGCGCAGCTCGCGCCACCCTTCTCGGCAGGCTCTCCGAGTGCGGCCAGGCGTCGTCGTGCAGACACCTTTGGTAGGCCCGGTGCGCCATCTGCTCAGCTCGGCGGTAACCCTGTCCGGGGGACTCGATCCCCGACCAACTTTCTTGATCGACTTCGGATTGTTCGGCTCGGGTTCAGCTAGGGACAATAACGACCACCAATACTCATATAAACTTAGAATCGATTCTCTTGCCTGCTCAAACCGTTCAACTTATGCTTAATTCGGAACTTACCTCATAAGGCTTCATGCTTTGCTCATGCACTCTAACTGACAATAAGGTCAAGTAAATCGGGGCATTCGCCCTTAGCTCATCTTGACCTGAGCTGACAATCAAGTCAGGAAAATCTTGGGCAGCTGCCCTAGCAAATCCTGGCTTATGCTGACAATCAGGTCAGGAAAAATTGAGGACATCCGTCCTTAGCCAATCCTGGCTTAAACTGACAATCAGGTCAGGAGAAATAGAGGACATCCGTCCTTAGCCAATCCTGGCTTAAATTGACAGTCAGGTCAGGAGAAAGCATGGGCAGCCGCCCTAGCCAATCTTGGCTTATGCTGACAATCAGGTAAGAAAAAATTGAGGGCATCCGTCCGTAGACAATCCTGGCTTAAACTAATAATCAGGTCAGGCAAAATTGAGGACATCCGTCCTTAGCCAATCTTGGCTTAAACTGACAATCAGGTCAGGAAAAATAGAGGACATCCGTCCTTAGCCAATCCTGGCTTAAACACGTACTCAAGTTTGTGATGCACAAGGAAAAACTTGCAATTTTATTTCAACCAAATAAATAAAAGTCAATAAATTACAATTATGTGTAAAATTTTCGTAATTTGGTAATATTCCAAGCATGGGGGATTGTTGTCCCATCCAGCTCTTCCAACTTATAAGCGCCTCCTGACAAGATTTGGGTGACTCGAAGTGGTCCTTGCCACGCGGCATCAAGTTTTCCTTTCGTCTTTCCCAAATCATCTCTTCTCAAGACCAGGTCTCCCACCTGGAACTGCCTTTTTACCACAGACTTATCGTACGTCGCTTTTATTCTTCCTTTAATATGCACCATTCTGACAGCAGCTCGATCTCTTTTCTCCTCAACCAAGTCCAGAGCATCCTAGATTAAGAGCTCGTTCTGTTCTTCAACAAAATTCTGAACTCGATGGGTCTCCATGCTAATCTCGGCAGGCACCACTGCATCCATACCATAAACTAGGCTGAAAGATGTCTCCCCTATGCTTTCCTTGGGATTAGTTCTATATGCCCATAGAATTGAATTCAGGTCATCCACCCATCTACCTCCGGTTCTCTCCAAACGTGTCTTGATCCCATGCACCAATATGCGATTAGTGACCTTGACCTGACCGTTAGCCTGGGGATGATAGACAGACGTGAAGTGCTGATCAATTTTCATCTTTGCACACCAAGCTCTAATTCTGGTACCCATGAACTAGGTGCCATTATCTGAGACCAGGATTCTGGGGACGTCAAACCTGCAGACGATATTTTTCCACAAGAACTTCATAACTGCCTCCTCCGTGATTTTAGCCAAGGCCTCCGCTTCCACCCATTTGCTGAAGTAATAATTGCTACTATCAAAAATTTCTTTTGAGCCGGAGCCATGGGAAAGGGAACAACCAGATCAATCCCCCACTTGGCGAATGAGCAAGGAGAGCTCATTGTCATGAGCTCTTCCGCAGGTCTGTGTAACAGTGATGAATTTTTTTTGCATTTTTCGCATTTTCGCACAAAATCCTCTGCCTCTTTTCGTAGGCCTAGCCAGAAATATCCCGCCCACAAGATCTTGCTGGACAGAGCTCTGGCGCCCATATGGTTGCCACAACACCCCTCATGGGTTTCTCTAAGTACCAGAGCTCCTTCTGCCTGGCCCAGGCATCTTAAAAGAGGCTGGCCAAATCCTCGCTTGAACAGATCTCCCTTGATTAGGCAAAATCTGGCAGCCCTGGTTCGTATCTTTGCCGCTTCCCTCCTATCCTCAGGCAAGACCCCTTGCTGTAGATATACCTTTATAGAGGAGCGCCAATCCTCTCCCTCAATAATTGTGCACACCTGCTCAGCCCCAAACTCTCCATCCGCATTTAATAGAGTAATCACTCTTTCCTGACAATCGGTGGCCGAGCTGGCGATCTTCGCCAAGAAATCAGCTCTTCCGTTTTCCTCTCTAGAGATCTGGAGGACCGTTAAGTTTTTCATACCTCTGGCGAGTTCTCTAAACTTAGCCAAATATTTTTGCATATTTTCCTCCCTTGTCTCAAACTCTCCACTGATTTGCTTGAAAACAAGCTGAGAGTCCACCTTAGCGCACACCTGCTCTGCGCCCAGGTCTTTCACCATCTGAATCCCTCTTAAAAGGGTCTCATACTCAGCAGCATTATTGGAGAATGTTGTATTCAACCGGACGGCAAACTCAGTGCACACGCCTGTTGGATCCATGAGGACGATTCCAGCCCCACAACCTTGGTTGCAGACAGAGCCATCCGTGAAAACTGTCCATTCCTTCAGCTCACCAGGAGGGCCGGTCATCTCTTGCATGAAATCAGCTAAGGCCTGAGCCTTGATTGCTGTTCTGGCTTCGAATGTGATATCGAATTCGCTGAGCTCTATTATCCATTTGACCAGCCTTCCCGATGCTTCTGGTTTGTCCATTATGGCTTTCAACGGGAGGTTAGTTCGCACAATTATGCTGTAAGAAAGAAAGTACAGTCGTAGCTTGCGAGCAGTTCCAACCAGAGCTAGCATCGCCCTCTCTACCTCCACGTATCTGACCTCTGCCGCATGCAAGACCTTGCTCCAAAAGTATACCAATCTTTGTATTTTACCTTACTCTCTGATTAAGACAGAGCTGACCGCCTGCGGTCCCACGGATAAATACAAGATTAGGGGCTCTCCCTAAATGGGTTTCGTGAGCAAGGTCATGCCAGCCAAATGTTCCTTCAACAACCCAAATGCCTCTTCACACTCGTCGCTCCATTGGAATTTTCCCTTCTTCCATAAGGCCTGGAATAATGGCAAGCTCTTCTCAGCAGATCTAGATAAAAACCAGCTTTGGGCATTGATCCGTCCGGCCAAGCATTGCATTTCTTTCACGTTCCTGGGCACTTGCATTTCCATGATCGCTCTGACCTTTTCAGAATTTGCCTCGATACCATTCTCGGTCACCATGTACCCCAGAAATTTTCCAGCTCTCACCCCAAACATGCACTTCTTGGGGTTGAGCTTCATTTTATACCTCCTTAAGGTAGAAAATGTTTCCTTTAGGACGTCCACGTGCGAGGTTGCTTTAATGCTTTTCACTAGCATGTCATCTACATATACCTCCATGTTTCGCCCTAATTGCTCCTTAAACATTTTATCCACTAGCCTCTGTTATGTAGCTCCCGCGTTCTTGAGCCCAAACGGCATCACCACATAGCAATAAGTTCTCTTCGGGGTTATAAAGCTAACACACTTCCAATCTTCCTCAGCCAGTCTGATCTGGTGATAGCCTTATGAGGCATCCATCATGCTCAGGAGCTCACATCCAGAGGTAGAATCGACGAGCTGATCAATCCTTGGCAAGGGATAATGTCCTTTGGACAGGCGCGGCTCAAATCTCGAAAATCAATGCACATTCGCCAGTCGTCTGTTTTTGGGACCAAAACCGCGTTGGAAAGCCATTCTGGAAATTATATTTCCTGGATGTGCCCCACCTTCAAGAGCTTATCCACCTCTGCCTCTATAATGGCTTCTTTCTCTGGCCCGAAATTACGCTTTTTTTGCTTAACTGGCTTCACTTCCGGGCTGATGTTGAGGCGGTGTTCAGTGACCTCTGGGTCGATCCCTATCAAGTCTTGGGGAGACCAAGCAAAAACATCCGCACTGTCTCTCAGCAAAGTCACCAGGTCAGTCAATACCTCCGGGCTAAGAGTCGTGCCTACAAGAAGGACTCGGCTATCGTCACCCGGGACCACCTCAACTAACATCAGTCCCTCCTCTCTTCGAGTCAGGTCCGTCCGTGGCTGCTCCACTCAAGCTCTCTTGCTCTGTCTTTCTTCCTCGTTGTTCCTTCTAACACATTCAACATACGTCTGCCGCGATGCGTATTGATCACCCCTTACCTCACCTGTTCTATCTTCAGCCGAAAATTTCATTTTCTTGTGGAAAACCGATATCACGGCCTGGAACTGACTCAAGGATGGGCGGCCAAGCATAACATTATAAGAGGATGGCGCATCCACCACCAGGAAACGGACTGTCTTAGTCACCCTGTATGGCTCCTCACCCAATGTCACGAGGAGCCTAACCGCTCCCAGAGGCTTTAGGGCTCCTCCCACAAACCCGACAAGAGAGGTAGTCACCTCTTCCAACTCGATATCCAGCTTCAACTTTTTGAAACAATCGTAAAATAGAATGTCAGCAGAAGTTCCCGTATCAACGAAAATTCGCCGCACATTATAGTTGGCGATGGTTGCTGTTATAACCAAAGCGTCCATGTGTGGGGCCAAGATGTCATCTCCATCTTCCGACCCAAAACAAATGTTCGGGGTAGATGCCATTTGCCCCACCTCACGCGATTTCCTAATTAGATCCTTCGCAACCCTAACATAGCTATGTTGCGTCCGTTGAGAGTGCTCTTCCATCTCTCCACCCGTGATCATCTGAATCTCGCCATGAATGACCTGGGCCTGATCAGACCTTCTTCCTTCAGCGTGTCTTCTATCCTGATCTCTCTTGACTTGTTGGGGTCGGTCATAACCACTGCGACCAGATCTGGCCTCTTCCTTCCTCAAGCGGACATACTCTTTCAGGTGCCCAGCCTGAACCATTCTCTCCAGCTCATCTTTCAAATGAGTGCATTGATCAGTATCGTGTCCATACTCATTATGGAAATGGCAAAATCGGTCAGATCTTTCCTTCCTGGGCTTCTGCGAGTAAGTTTTAGGCCATTTCAGGTCTGGATGCCTTTCTATTGCCTGCAGAATTTCGCCTTGCGGTGTCACTAAAGGGGTATATCTATCGAAATGAGGTCTCCCTCCAGACAGATCTTACCTGGGCTTCTTCACTGCTGCCCTTTCTTCTCTATCATACCTTTCCCTCTTCTTCTCTCCTTCTTCCTTGATTTTCAAAGCTTCTTCCAAATGGATATATTTCTCTGCTCTCTCCAAGAGCTTTCCAAATTTCAGAGCTGGTTTCACCACCAGCGATTGGAAAAATTCTCCTCTCCTCAGACCCTGTGCTAGAGTATTTACCAACAGCTCTTCTGACACAGAGGGTACCTCTAACTTAGCCGTTGTAAACCTGTTGATGTAGGCACGCAGGCTCTCGCTCTCTTTCTGCTTCAGGCTGAAAAGTTCAAGTGGCATTTTCTGTTACTTCCTGCAGCTCGTGAACTGGTGCAGGAAGGCCGAACTGAATTCGTCAAAGTTACTGATAGATCTCGGCGGCAGCTGGCTAAACCAGAGCTGGGCTGATTTAGTGAAAGTCATTGGGAAGACCCGGCACATAACAGCGTCCAAAAATTTATTCAGAGCTGCCGCGATCTCGAAGCGACTGAGATGGTCCCACGGATCCGTGGTTCCATTATACTCGAAACCCAAGGAGCGATATGAAGCTGGTACGTCGTCACGCATGACCTCCTCAGTGAAAGGGGTGCCCCGCCGCGCTGGCAAGGCACCAGTACTCATCAATTTCCTCTTGAATTCTCGCACCTCTTTTTGAAAACTCTGCATCTGTTCAGCCAGACCTGGATTAGTCTGGATTGAGGTTTCACCATCGGAAGTGGAGAGGAGCTCCTCTCTATCCTGAAGAGGAGTCTGATCCACGCGCTGGTTCCGCGGTGGCTCAGTGTCTGCCACCTGTATCGTCCGATCTGGCCGCGCACCAGTCGGTGGAGTCGAAACCTCAGCGAATTTTTTCTCAACTGCCGCCTCTACTGTCTTGCCGATTAGCTCCGATAACTACCTGAGCAAGGCGTCATTCAGTAAGCCGCCAGCAACAGGCGTTGGTCCGCCAGCAACATGTTGCAACCCCCGCTGATGGTCTGACTCCATCAGGTCGTGCCTGGGGTGTCTCTGCCGATTGAGGCATACCCCACGGCGCGGCGGAGATGGGTGTTTCACCAAGTTCCCCCACTAAGTTTCTTCGTAATCCGTCAGAAGCCATGGAAAAGGAGCTCACGTCTTAGCCCAAACTTCCCACAGACGGCGCTAATTATTTCAACCCAAAAAGTGACCAACGCTGAGAACGCCTGGAACCTTGCACACCTGCGTGATCTGCACCACAAACACGAGTTAGAAAGGACCACCGGTGATTTTCCGGTGGAAACCTCTCCGATGATTAAGTCAGTAAGCGTTTGAGGTATTTTCCAGAAAGCAAGCAAGAATGCTTAAGAGAATGACATACCTCTCTCAGCCTTGGGGCTGAGATATTTATAGTTTTTCCTGATGGGGACCCCAGCTGGGATCTCAGGAGCACATGCCGCGAATCAAGGGCCGTTACGCAACAAATTCTGACAAGTGGTCCCACTTGTCTCTTTGCTGGGAATCTGGGAAACAGGTCTCCCCTGTCCCAGGTCTTCCTTATTTTCTTCTCTATATCACCTCGGTATTAATATCAGACTTGACTATAGTCAGGTCTTCCTTGTTCCAGATCTTCCTCAGTCTGTATTACTTCAACATCGGTATCAGACTTGACGTCAGTCCCATAATCATCCTAGCAGAGCACTTTCTCCAGCCCGGCATAATTTCCCAGTTGTTAACGACCTCTTCAACATGGCTAAGACAGGAGGAATCCTGAGCGATAGCCACCTCTTCCTGATATTCTGTTTTCTCAGGAGGGTTGCTTAGATCTTCTTCTAAGACAGAGCCGTTCTAGCCCTTTCTTAATTATCTAACTATCCTGAGTAAGAGCTTCCCCAAACCATGTCTGGCGTATATATTGCCCTATCACCTACACTTCTCCAAGGAATGACCATAATTATTATGAAACAAGCAAAAGAAATTTGACTTGGGATTAGTAGGGAGCTGCGTGCGAGTTTCTAGCCATTTTATATCGTTAGGTATTAAACGCTCTATAATAGTGAACACCTTAGCCTGGGGATAGGCCAAAGGTGTGAAATCCTCATCCCTCTAATTACTCATATATAGTTTAAGTTGTGCTCTTCCACCTGTGCCAGCGGTTAGGAGCCCGCGTACTACCTGTCTTAGTTCCCTTCTGATCTCAAACCTCTTCAACATACTGCCTCCAGTCTCCGCGACCACCACACTAAATCGTAAACGATGCTCTTCCTCAACTTCCTCCACCTGTATATGTTTATTTCATCGCTTCAAAATCTCATCATATGTCCGTGCATATTTTTTAACCAGATATTTGCGTAAATCCTCCCTCCTTCATCCCTAATGTAATGCCCTTGCCTTCATTTCATCTATAGCGGTGGGTACCTCTAGCGTGGCATTAGTGAACCTGTTAATGTATTACTTCAAGCTTTCATCTGGCCTCTACACCATTGTAAAAAGAGACTGTGCAATCTTTGTATGTTGTTTCACACAGGAAAATCGCTTCAAAAAGACCAAATGCAACACCCAAAAGCTTGTAATCCTTCCTCGCGCCAATTAGTGAAACCAACTTTGTGCGATTCCTCTCAAGGTAGATACAAAAGACCAGCATGCCACAAAATCCATATATCCATGTAGGATCATCTCATTCTCATTGAGTTTCATGTGCTGGATTGGATCTGTCGCCCCATGATACTGAAATTCCAATGTTTTATACCCCTTAGGTAGCACAACCTGTAATATATCATCCGAAAAAGGATGTCCTTTCTCCTCGTCAAGTTTTTCTCCCGCCATTTGCCTTTTCAGAGTTAGCAATGCTTCTTACATATTCCTGAATGCCTTAGTACTTGGCACGACCTCAATTTCTCCCTTTTCTTCACGATACCGACCTCGACTTTTTTGAGACTTTTCCCTAGTCTCGCCATCTGTGCTCGAGTCTTCTGTTTCATCGTCACTAGTGTGTTTACTATACCGCCGACCTCGATGTTTATAGTGTTTTCACCCTAATTTCAGATTTTTCCCTTTCTTATACTTATACTTCTGAGTACAGGACTCTGAAGAAGAAGTGGATCTGGATGAATCTACATATCTTCACTTGCTTAAGCTCCCCCTCCTCTCACAAGATAGTCTCCGCGATGGAGATCCTCCTCTTCGTTTTTGCTTTTCCGTTATTGACTTTTCTGCATGCCCATCATCCGATTATCAGCTTTCTCTCTTACCGTACCCAACTCGCCTGCTAGATACTTATTTAGATCTTTCTGTTTCTCCAGAGGTATAAATTCCATGAGCCCTTCCAAGAATCCTTTATTGATTTGACAAGGCTTGTCTTTGGGTAATTCTTTTCATTCCTTCGTCCCTATGCAGGCAGCCTTTACGCAATAACTTCCAGAGTTTTCACTTATTGCTCTTCTTCAGGTTCATTTTCTTTTTTTTTTTTTTGGCGAGGAGTGGTTGTGTGTCAGCCATATTCTTGATCGTTGGTCCTCCTTAGGGGGTGTTAGTTCGCCTTTTGTTTTATCTCCTTTATTGATTTCCATTATCTTATTCTTTTTATTTTATTTGCTTGATCTAGGACCAAAATCCAAGACCCTAGGTGGTATTTTTCTTTCCTTCACATTGTGTTTGCTAATTTTCTCACGTCTTTTTCTCAAAGACTCGGTGTCCCTCTTTCCCACAGACGGCGCCACTTGATGCGACCAAAAAGATTGGGTCACCAAGGATATGGGGTACTAACCTCAAATCTGAGATCAGCGACCTGAATAGCATTAAATTACGCTTCAGCACCCTGGTTGATCTCCAAGAGACTTCTGGTGACCTGATCGATCCTTCAAAACAGCACCTCAGCCAAGGTATTGGATGGCCCCAGCAAAGGTCCTCTGATGCTTAAGTCAGAAAGTGCGAGAGATATTTTGAGAGTTCAAACGTAGGAGTAAATCAACTTAAAAAAAAGGTGAGGCATCAACCCCTTTATAGAGACAAGAGAAGTATTCATCAAGTTAGGGTTACCTTCTTCCAGTATAATTCCATAAATACCATAACCGACTTAGAATTAGGATTTCTCCTGTATGCTAAGTTCCCATAAATAATAAATCTCTTACTAAATTACCAGAATAGGCCTGGTCCTGTGATTCATTTAATATAGTCCGTCGGAACCCCACAATCTCGTTCGGCCCCAACAATCATAAAAGCCCAACACCCAACGCCGAGCTGGTAAAACCATAAGAGGTCGCTACCCTATATGAGAGTTAGCCACTCCCATAATCCAAGTCACTACTCTATAAAACAGTTCACCCAACTCTTAGAAATAATACTCCTTCCAAGAAATGAGGTCGCTTACCATAAATACCGACATATAGCTTGTATAAATATTTAGTGTCGTATCACTATTCATAATTACGTAGAAATAATATTCAACATTTATTGCACCAATAAACAGAAATTCCTACTTAAATGTGTTTAAACTTACATGAATTATTAAATTATAGTTTTTAAAGCCTTCCGATAGTCGGTGAACTAGGTTGCCAAGTCGATATTTACTCTCATTAAAATATAAGCGAATTGTGACTTGAGAGGCCGAGGAGATATTTAAATTGGCCTTATAAAATGGGGGTTTGATCCACATACCTCAACTCTATAGGGAGTTGATTCAACATAGGCTTTTTGTTTTGTGAGTTGGGTCGCAAGGTTTTTTATTAATAAAAGAATAAATGGATCCGAACACGAAATAGTTTGACATAATACGAAAAAAAAAACATAATAAAACTATAAGAAAAAAAGACTAGCTTTTAAAAGAAAATCCCCACCTAAGAGAACTCTTTGAAGTGCATATAGAAATAGAGTCTTCCTCTTCAACAATATCGACCCATAATTGTTTAGAAACGATACTCATAAGATGAAAGGGTTAGACAGGTGTTTGTATCAACAATGGAAGGAGCTGTAATTTTTTTTATTTTATCTTGTAATTTCCGCATATATTGATCAACAATAATTTTACGAAAAGTGGGGTACGATGTTGGTTACCAATATCCGAATCATCCGCTATAATCCCTTCTTCATGTGCAGAATAATCTTTTGAATTATGTTCCGTTGATTTGTGGAGAAACCTTATCCAAAGAGTCCACATCCGCATCATTAACATAGCTCACGCTCTTGGCCACATTTCTTTTATAAATTTGTAACGTCACGGAAGAAGGCGGAGGTTCCTCATAAAGAACAAGTTGTCCAAAAGTGCCACAAACTCTCTCTACCTACCCATTTATGATCGAAAGTCTCTTCCAGCGGGGTTGCGCAAAATGTTTCTCACCGTGGTTCAGACCTTGGGTTGTGGAATTTTTGGCTACAAAAGGGCCTTTATTGTCGCGGGCTTCAACCACTATTTAAGAAAAAACTAAATTTTCGATTGTCATATCCGTCGGCAAATACCGACGGATAATTGCCATCGGCGAATTGTTTGTCGGTAATTTCACTTGCTGACAAACTTCTCAGCCCCTCGGCAAGTGCAGACGATGAATAATGCCGCCGGTAATCTGCCGTCAGGATGCCTATTTTTTTCTTTTGGATTTATCGACGGATTTAGTGCCGGTCGATAATTAAATAAATAGATAAATTTGCCAATGGCGTCCAAGCCTACGGTAAATAAAATACTATTTAACTTTACCGACGATCTCCATGTTCGTCGGTAAATAGAAACCAAGGTTGTCGCCGGCTTTGTCTCCGTCGACATTTAAAAAATCTATTTTTTTCAAAACGTGCCAATGGACATGTTCCGTCGGCATATTAGGCGGGCTTAATTGCTACCAACTTTCGAAGAACTTACCGACGAACATTACTTCTGAGGGGATACATTGTGACCATCAGGAAAGCCGTCGGTAAGGCCGGACGTTTACCGACGGAATGCTACCCGTCGGTAAGTTTCATCGATATTTCCGTGTTCTTTTGTAGTGAATCATAGTCGAGACCAATGGCTAGAGAACAAGAGCATTGTCCGTGCAGTAACCAAGGACTCACGAGGTGATTGGTAGTCTCAATACTTCTAGTTAAAGCTACAAATGAATCGCATTGACCCAAACTCTCAAGTGTTTGAAATTACTCTATTTATTATCGAGTAGAGTTTGATTTTTTTTGTCAAACTTAACAGAGCTTAAACAAGCTAAACAAATATTAATTACTAATTAAATTACACTTCATTTATTACAAAATAAAATAAATTATTTTTTAATTACATAATATGTCTACTAAACTCTTTAAGCAAATAAGATTATTTATATTTCTAAACTTCTCATATATACAAGATAAAAATATAAATTAAAGCAAAATATTAACTTAATGAGTTAACGAGTCGAATATAATAAAATTCAAATTTAAATTATTCATTTTAACAATTATTTTTAAATGAATTTGAAATAATTTTAATCGAGTCGTAGTACAGTACAAATGGCTTTCAATTAACTTAGTTAATTTGGAGCCCTAGTTTTAATTCTCCAGCAATGATTTTATATGATTGTTGTTTTGTTTTCTATTCTTCTAGTAATGATCTGGTATCATTACTGTTTTGGTGATGACAATACTGACCATATCTTTGAACATATTCATTTGGACATGAATGAAAGACTTCTAGTCTTCTAGAATCATATGAATAAGTATTCTTCACAAAAATGGCAAATCCATCAAATAAATCTGAATAAACAAAGTTATAAACATGTATCCTTTTGGACTTTATTGGTAAGTAAGAAATTTTGCTTAGTCTCTCTCTCTCTTATATATATACTAGTATTGTACCCGTGCGTTGCACGATAATTTTTATTTTATTTTATTTAAAATAAAAAGAATTATTTAAAATGTATTAAAATATTTAAATAAGTAATTGTATATATGTATACTTAAATTATATATATCTATCTGTGTGTATGTATATTTCGGTAAGAACCATCACTGGTTCTCACAACAGAGATGGTTTTACTATAACTGCTCCCTATATATAAATCATCTAAATATTATTTAAAGATCGAGTAGTATTCAAAATGAAATAACCTAATTCATAAAAGGATTGTTATTAGACGAAATATACTTTACAGATTATGATAAATTTCTTTATACACAATATTTTTAGTTTTGTTAACATGTTCATTCTCATCATCGTCGATCAATATTTGTAAAACTATACGATTGGTCACCCTTGATATAGCAACGTATAACTGACCATGGCTGAAAACAGGCCTTTTCAGGAAAATTCCAACGTKAGAGAGATATTGTCCTTGAATTTTGTTGATCATCATAGCATATGACACGATCAGAGGAAATTGTCATCGTTGGAACTTGAAAGGGAACCTCGAATTGGATGGTGTGACAGTCTTTCTAAGGATTAACAACAATTCACTTGCATTGCTTCCTTGAGAAATATTAGCCTATACAATATGACCGTCAAGTAAACAACTAACATTACACAACACAAGGGAATGATCGATATTTCTCAACAACATGAGTGGAATTCTAATTTTTAGTTTTAGCTCATAGAGGCAATCCATAACATTTAATGGTATTTAGAAACTCTAGTGAGTAATCGTCCTACAATATGTCAATGTTGGAGTCGGAGTTGCATGCATTATCAGAGCTAAGATATACTTCACATTCCCCCTTTAATTTTATGACATCATATATTTATTAATCAAATCGACGACATCAAGTGTTAAGGAAAGAATAGCCCGACCCTCCAAATAAGCGAAATATTCAGCAATTTTTCCAAATTGTGGATATGTGCTCGCCACAATTGACAGAACATGGTCTCCATCATCTTTCAATAATAGATAACTTTGATTTCAATTTAAACGATACCATCATTTGGTCCTCAAACTATTACATCTCTGATATTATTTATCAAGTTGAAGACATTCTTTAACTTGATACAATTGGGATCTGCATTGTGATTTTGCAGCACCACATTCTTGGTCTACTTCAAAACTATGTAATGAGTCCACAAATGCGAATATTTGATCATTGTGTGAACTGTGTCTGGTCTAGTACTTTTTGGAATAACCGACAAAATTTGATGAAAATCTCTACCAAGAATTATTATTTTGTTACCGAATGGAAGCTGTGTATTAGAATTATTTAGCAATGTCATCACGTTTTTCAATGTTTTATCCAGAGTTTCAAAATAATGGTTATGCATCATTGGAGTTTCGTCACAAATAATGAGATTCGCATCCACCATTAATTTTGCAAGTGGAGTACCAGTAATGATCGAAATCTTAGTGGATATTAAAAGTAACCCTAAATTTAATATGCCCATTTCTTCCTTTCGAAGAAGAAGAAAATTTATGTCATTAGATATTACATTAAGAAAACTTCCACTATTAGATTTAACAGTTGTAAAAAGCATCCTCTGTATTTATAGATGAGAAATACACCACTCTTGGTTAAATATATTGCATCCATTACTTTATTAATTTTGGCAGAATATAGTAAATTCGTACTAATGAAAACAAATCTACTTTTCTAGGTGTCCATTATTTTGTTTTTGAGTACTAAAATTTTTTTTTTAGGAAACTAAACATATGGCAAACTCATTATCATTATCATTATACAATACATTATACTCTTCGAGAAGATAAAAACTCAAACACATGATAGGTGGAGTTTT
Source organism: Phtheirospermum japonicum (assembly GCA_014905375.1). Taxonomy (NCBI): domain Eukaryota; kingdom Viridiplantae; phylum Streptophyta; class Magnoliopsida; order Lamiales; family Orobanchaceae; genus Phtheirospermum; species Phtheirospermum japonicum. Next base: position 221,238 of record BMAC01000072.1, read on the forward strand.
ATACTGAATTTCATAAACTAATATTCACCATGTCGCTTCACATGGAAAAATGTAATCACAATCATAATACATGTTGATCTCATCAATATTTTTATCCTCTACATCCTCACATTTGTTCTGATAGGGAACCAATAGTTATATTTATTACCCTATTTAAACAAATACTTTATAGATCTAAATTGGTTACACTATTTATCATATAAATAAGCTACACAATTCAGTATAGAAAAAAATTATGTGAAGCGACCTCTAGTGAACGCTAGTAAATGTCGTGGGCAAGACAACATGAGTACCAGCCATTTGCCTCACCTCATAACACTACATCAACAATCCTACTGTAAATCTCACTTCATAATTTTTTTGATGAGTTCTAATGTACCACAATCTTGAATATTCAATAATTTTATATGCATCAATTATRAATTTTTGTATGTGTCGCCGACTATATAGAATAGTGAGTACCTCCGTGCCTCTTTCATGCAATCGGTGAGAAAAGAACTCCATCTGGCTCACATATTATTTACCCTTACCTTGAGGTTTTCTAGGTTCAAAAAAAGATATGTCTTCCCTGTGGTTCTCTTCGCCACATGAAAATAGTAATGGATAGTGTAGAGTAACATACAAAGGATGCAATTCGTTGATACGTTTCAAATTACCAGATCTCTTTTCTACTGCAATTCTCTTGCTATCACTTTGTGGATCAATATAACCAACAACTAATAGACAATTAGTTGATATTTTTACGAATCAATTAAAGTTGATGCCACAATGTTCATTCCACTCGATGCTGGTTTCGCACTTGTATTATTTTGCATGATTACTGAGATAGTAACGAATACATTATTTTAAGAAATCAATTCAAATCAAAAGTATTGAATCGTAATAATATTTGATAAATAACATGTTGATAACCAATTAAACAAATACTACATTGTATTGCATTGTGCAATCTTACATATTTTAATTAAAAAAGTGGTAAATTTATTTAATCTATTGTTGTTGATGTCATAGTGTTTATTCCACTTAGTGTTGGGTTTGCACTTGTATTTGTTTACGCGGTTTTTGAGATATTAACAAAATACATTATTTTATGAGATCAACTCAAATAAAAAAGTGTTGAATCGTAATAATATTTTATAAACAACACGTTGATAGACAATAAAAGTAATATCAAATTATATTGTATTTTGAATTTTTGTATAATTTAATTAAATAAAGTGATCAATTTATTTTTTAGAAAACGTGACGAATTTGATATGTTGGATTCGAAATGAAAAAAAAAATAACAAAATTTTTTTAAAAATAACTCAAAATGAAAATCAAAATAACATATAAGTGATTATATATATATATTATATATATGTATATAAGTATATATATAATATTAATTCTTATTATTTTAATATTAATTAGAGTATCTATTCTAATTATGTTAAGAAGATTCCTACATAATTAAAAGAGGAAACTAATCCAAGGTGGCTTTTTAATTAAAAAAAGAAACCAAATCATAATAATATTAAATAAGGTATCTATCATAATTATGT
>BMAC01000072.1:239828-280739 GCA_014905375.1 Phtheirospermum japonicum
ACTGTTGAGGCCATGGACACGATCTTCACCAACTTTTTCCAGCGTCTCCAAGATAACGGTTTGGGGAATGGAGGCAACAACTCAAGGGCAGTGGAACAATTCCGCCTCTATCGACCGCCCACCTTCAATGGGAGAGATGGACCTGATGCAGTGGAAGAGTGGTTCCGAGCACTCGAAAGAATCTTTCGGATAATAGCTTGTGACGACATGCAGAAGGTCACGTGCGCTACTTTCCAGCTAACCGAGGATGCTGATCACTGGTGGGAAGGCTATTGGAGGAACTGTTCAGAGGCAGAACGAGATGCTTTCACTTGGAACGAGTTCAAGACGGTGGTCATGGATAAGTTTTTCCCACGTTCCTATCGCGACCAAAAGGAGACCGAGTTCCTGAATCTCAAACAAGGGAGCTTGACGGTCACTGAGTACGAGAGGAGGTTTAACCAGTTGAGCCGTTTCGCTACGCACCTGGTGGACACCGATTTGAAGAAATCGTTGAGGTTCAAGAGAGGATTGAGGTCCCAACTAGCCGGTATCTTATCAGCACAAGGTGACCTTCCCTACTCGGAGATGGTCAAAAGAGCTCAGGACGTAGAGGCAAGTCTTGGAGTGGATGAAGTGAAGCCCAAACCCACAACATTGGTGGAAAAGAGGAAGTGGGTAGGAGGAAGTTCCAACCAAAGCAAACAACAGAAAACTGGCGGCGGGAACAGACAGCAAGGAATGGACAACAAACCCACGTGCCGAAGTTGCGGCAAGAGACATTTTGGAGAATGCCTTCTGAGGCAAGGAAAGTGTTACCGCTGCCATCAGAGTGGACATACAGCGCCTTTCTGCACTGTGTTCGATCAACGGCAACAAGGCAGTGGAGTGCCAAGGCTTGGACCGGCTACTGGAGGGAATGCTCGAATGTATGCCATGGCACGCAATGAGGCTGAAGAGAATCCTGGAGTTATAACAGGTATGTTAACCGTCTCAGGAATTCCTGCTTTTGTGCTTTTTGATACGGGTGCTTCGCATTCTTTTGTGTCGAAGAAATTTCATAATTTAACTGAAGTTAAGAGCACTAGAGTAGAGGAACCCTTAGAAGTTGGTTTACCATCCGGGAATGTGTTGATCACCGTTTGGTTAAACTGGGTCGGACTTTCTTCATTAGCCCTGTTCCCGATTCTTCTTCCTCGATTTGACGCCATATCCTAATGTCATCAAAAATATTCACTTGATTAATTTACGAGGTATAACTCTTAATATACGTCGTAACATTGTTGACACGCCACCAAGTATTCCCCCTTCTTCTTCCCTTTGGAAACCTCTTCACGATTTTCCTTGGGTGTTCTTTCCTTGGCTAAGCGCCACAAGCGATGTTTGATCAACAAAACAACCTCACCGTATCTACCTCTAAAAGTCGCAACTAATGAAAGTCTCCATTCCTTGGAGAGCAATCATACCCATAGAATCAACAACCATTCCCAATACAACACAATCATATCCAAAATCAACCAATACACCCAATAGAATGCAATCATGAAATAACATGGAAGTAAATGAGCAATTGAATACTTGTAATAAATTTTGTACCTTGAGAATATCGGCGAATGTTCAACGAGGAGGAATGGAAACTATTAAGTAATTAAATTCTTTATTTTATAACTTTTTTTTTTCAAAAACAGGTCGAGTCTACAGAACCAAATAAAACTCTGGCTCTAATACCACCTTTTTTGATGCCCCGATTTAGATTTACATTTTAAGTAATTCAAAGAATCTAGGCGTCACAAATAAATATCGAGTTTCATAACAATAATATTATAAATATTCATAATTTCAAAATGATCAAGTTTACGCAGCGGAATATTTAAAACAATAAAAACAATTCGCTATCAATGGAAAACGATAGCTAAAGTACTCTAGTTTCACATTCTTTCAAGAACATACAAAAACAAAATGGATAACGAGTATCCCTATTCCTTCCTCGTTTCCCATTCACTCGATATTCTCGTTTGTACCTGAAAGAAAAACATCGTTGATTTGGGATGAGTTCAACGTACTCAATAGTTACACCGACATACCTCATGCAAAATTATACAAACTCATAAATAGCACAATTAACCATAGAATTCGTAATTTTGCTTTGGAAGACAGTTGACTGCAGCTAAAACGCGGCGGGTTTCCCCTATAACCCTTTTCCCCGGTCATAGGCTTCCCCGATGACCCTTTTCCCTGGTCATAGGCACTTAAGGCCCCTGGTTTTAATCATTGGATATAGCACGTTGGGATAAACCCAATGACCCTTTTCCCCGGTCACGGACAACTTTTGCGGTCCACGGCCATATTAATTTATAAACATAGAATTTCATGATACACATTGCACATAGATTTGAGCACATAGAATTTAACATAAGACTAGTCGGTGGTCCCTACCTCGAAATAAAGTCGTGAAATAAATCGATTGAATGCACGTGGTTGATTCCTATATCCCGAGTTCCTCGTCACCTAATCATTTGAAAAATATACTTAATTAGTATATATATAGTTGAATAGTTTTTAAAATATTAATATATAATATTTTTATTTATGTAATTAAAATACAACATATAATATTAAAATAAATAATAAAGGACTCAATTTCAATTTTGGATAAATAGATAGCTCAATCGAATGAATAGCAAAGTTAGGGGGTTCAATTGAAAAGGGGTTAGGAAGTTGGGGGGTCGAATTGTAAATTTTTGGAAAAGCTTGGAATAAGATAGGTTTCAGCCCTAATCCTTCTTCATTAACCCGTCCCGTTTCTTATCCTTCATTCATTTCCTCTTCGGCTTTCTCCTTCTTCTACAATATCCAAAACGGCGAAACCCCTCTCCCTTCCTCAGTCGCCGCCGGTTRCCGAAGGTGTAGGCGGTCGGAATCTCTGCGTCGTCATCCCGGCGGAAGGAAGCCAGCGAGCGGCGTTGGCCGTGGACAGGCCGGCCCATCTCCTTCAATTTCTGCTCCACCACGGCGGCGGCACGACGCGGCGACTGGGGGCGACGCTCCATCGTCTTCGGGCCCGGGTTGGATCGGCCGTGAAGGTGGTGGTTTTGGAGAAAGGCAGTTGGGGCGACGACCTCTGGCGATTTCGGGTAGCGCGGCTCTGTGGGGTCGCTGGGCGGTGGTTGGACCTTCTTCTCTCGACAGCAACCATCCATGGTGGCCGACGATGGCGAGTCGTCTTAAGGGCGAATTTGGGTGGGACGGTGGTGTTGGGTGGTTCTCGTGGTCGGGCCATGGCTGGGTAGTCGACAGTGGTGGCGATAAAGGTGGTGGCCTCGGCTGGGTCTTCGTGGGGCTGCTCGATGGTTTGAGTCGGGCCGTGGTTCGGCTAAGAAGGCGTTGGTGGTTGAGTGTGGTGATTTCGGACAGTGGTGTAGGCACAGCGGCGTGTGGCTACGCTAGTTTGTCGACTGGCGTGGTGAAGAAGGGCGGCGAGTCGGGCTTAACTAGAAAACAAACGATGTCCGGGAGCTATGGTTGTTCGCATTTTGAGATGGGCGACGGCTTGGCCTGACTCAGCCGGAAAACGACAGTTGGTTGGGGGAAAGATTCGGGCCGTGGCTGATTGGGTTATAGATTGTTTGTTATTGCTGGTTTTGGCTTGGGGAAACTTYAGAAACACAAAWGAATAATAAAAATAAACATTTCATTACCTATGTGTTGTGGCTCATTGTATGTTGTTGCTTGTTGTGTACAGAAAAATTGAATGAATGTTGGTTGGCTTGAAGTTGTTTCTTTTTGTGAAGGAGTGAGTGGTGTTTGTGGCTGTGGACGTGTAGAGAAGGAGAAATGGGGTGGATAAGGTTGGCATTTGCTTTGTACTCCAAGACAAAGTTTACTTTGAAATGATAGAGTTGGTGGGTTTGGGCTTGACATTGGACTTAGTTAAAGGGCTTGCTTGAAGTCCAAAAATCGAAAATAATTAATAACGACCCAATAGATTAACCGAATAATTTCATAGTCGACCCAACAGTAATTTGACATTAATTTTGTAAATGGCTAAATGGTAATTTAAATAAATAATCGAATAACTAAAATGCTAAATAATTATAATAATTTTTATAAGTCGATAATTATAATTTATTTGATAACCGAGCTATTAATTCGATTAAATAGAATTCGTAAATTATTTGAAACCAATAATAGAAAATTGTTTACGGTGACGAGCTTGGGACTGGGATCATATTTCTAATGCACAATGATAAATAAAAATATGAAAATGCGGATTTGATACGTGGGTGTTACAGTATCTGATCCGACGATCTGGATTAAATATTAAACTAAAAAAAATATTAAATCAAAAAAACAATTAAATAAAATAAATTATGGGCCGTTGACCAGTATCTGATCCGACAATCTGGAGCCGTTCTCTACTTCCTCCACGGCGGCGGCTTTTGCCTCAGCTCCAGGACGTGGCCTCGCTTCCACAGTTTTTGCCACCGCCTCGCGTCGGTGCTGTAGGTGCTGTTGGTGGCACCAGACTACCTTCTCGGGCCGTAGCACAGGCTCCCCGCCACCATGGACGACGCCATGATCTCCATCATGTTGCTCCAGGTCCAGGAGGTGTTAGCCGACGGCGCCGACGAGTGGCTGCGTTCTGGTAGGGTTTGCGTGTGTGTGTGTGAGTGAGAGAGAGAGAGACTGAGAAATAACTTGGATACATATTTCCATGTCCATCGCCACCAGACGCCATGGCTGGCAACGCCCTCTCCATCCTTTACAGTTATTATTTTATTTTTATTTATTTTTTTAAAAAAGTTTTATCTTTTTCCTTTTTATTTACCCAGCTATGGAATTGCAGATTGTGGGGATATTAGTTTTATGTTTCCTAGTAGCTGCTTTCTATTGATTCGTTGGCCTATTCCTAGGCTCTAGAATTGCAAAGATCACTGTCAACACTGTTTTCTCCTGTTCAGTAAATAGAACCCTTAATTCTTAATGCGTCGATGCAAAGTTGTCATTTTTCAGCTAATTGATTTGATTTGATTTAATTTTGATTTTGATTTTTCTCTGTCTTCAAATCAGGCACTTTCGGTTGGTGTTCTGTTTATTAGGTGTTGATGATAAGATCGTCAAGGCTCATATTTGGGATACCGCCGGGCAATAAAGGTACTGAGCAATCACAAGTGCCTACTACCCGGGGCTGTCGGAGCATTGCTCGTTTACGATGTCACACAGCACGTTACGCTCGCGAACATCGAGAGATGGTTGAAAGAGCTTCGAGACCACACGGACTAGAATATTGTGATCATGCTTGTCGGCAACAAGGCAGATTTATGCCACCTCCGTGCCGTCTTGACTGAGGACGTCCAAGCTTTTGCCGAGAAGAAGAAAACTTATTTTATGGAGACATCTGCGCTCGAGTCTATAAACGTCGAGAATGCTTTTGGGGACAAAGATGATGTGTCGGCCATAAAAAAGGTCAGATGTTTCTCTGTATAATTTTCTGGAATTTATTTACAGTTGAGTGGGCGTACGAGTTTGTGTTTAGAATCCAGGGACACATTCATTACATTGGTTCATATGCGCTAAATTAGTATTGGGTTTGGAGTTATGACGATCATCTTATGAATGTTTGTTCTTCAAATCTTACTTAGCTTTTTTTTTTAACCTAGATTGCTCCTATATTTATATTATTTCTCGTTTATTGACTTTGTGAATTTCTTGTGTTGTATTATGTTTCCTTTAATAATATCCTTTTGATTTCTGGATGTTTACTAAAAAAATGTTACTTACATGTCATCCATGGGTACTTATATCCTTTGATTTTTGAGAGTTGAGTTATTGTATTTGGGGATCACGATTCTGGATCTTATTTATGTATATGTTGGTTATTGGTTCACATTTGATACAGGGACGAGATTGACAATCTCTTGGTTCTCTTGGTCGGTGGCATTCCCATCGCAATGTCGACCGTGATGTCGGTGACGATGGCAATTGGGTCTCACAGACTGTCCTAACAGGGCCCTATCACCAAGAGGATGACGGCTATTGAGGGAATGGATGGGATGGATGTTCTGTGCAGTGATAAAACCGGAACAATTACTCTTAACAAGCTCACGGTCGACAAAATCTGGCACCAAAAACTAGGATGCTATTGATGCTTGCATTGTCGGAATTCTAGCCGATCCCAGAGAGGTATATATATTTGGTATTTAATTATAATATTTAATATAGAAAAAAAATATTTCTCAATTAAAAAATACAAATACCCCTTAATGTGATACAAACAATGATTATGTTTCATATAACCCCTCTTTAGGTACAATCTGAAATACATGTCGAGGGGTATTTGCAATTTTTAAAAATCAGAGTTTTTTGTAATTAAGATAAACATCAGGGGTGGTTTTTGTAAATAACCCAAAAAATAAGTAGTTAAAACTGTGCATTTAGGTAAATGTTTCAAATCAAATTTACTATTTGAATCATTTTGGTTTTAATGATCATTGTTTCATCAATTAATTTTGAATTTTGAGTGTTTTACACCTTTGTGCTAGGTAAAAAAAAATGTCGTAGCTTTAAAACACGTTACGCCAGTCAAAACCTTCGATTCACCAGAGAGTTCGAGTCAACAGTTAGCTCGTACGAGGTCTCGATGTGGCGTTCGCTTTAGTTAGAAATGCGAAGATGTTTCATTTTATGTTTTAGTCTCTTGTTTTTAGTGTTGAACTGTTCATGGATGTTGATGGAAATTCTTAATTATATTGGAGTATTAATTCTTAATTTATTTATTGAAATAATCAATATATTCAAAATATTCATTATTGGCAATTTTGGTGCACTTTCTTTCATTTCTTTTTTTTTTTTAATTTTTTACTACTTCCTAGAAGGTAGTTTTCAAAAACCGACGTAAAAATGATGCAATTCTAACGGCAATTCCAAAAACCGTCGTAAAAACGCTGCATTCTATGGCGGTTCCAAGACCGCCGTTAAATGTCTTCCAGAACTGCCGTTAAATCCCACTTTATAACGGCGGTTTTGAAAAACCGCCGTAAAATTTAACGGCGGTCGATATAACGGCGGTTCAAAAACCGCCGTTAAAAGTCCCTAAAAACCGCCGTTAAATCAATGTTCTGTAGTAGTGATTGCACAATGCATTAAATAAAATTATAATGGCAAAGTTTTTAATTTCCTCGTGTGATTTTTGTCATGGAACTCGAATTTGTTCGTAGGGAAGGTTAAGAAAAAGGCAGATATTGCCACGAAGGATAAAGCTGTAGATTCACCAAATAAGAGTTCTGGTACGTATTTTTTGTTTTTATTATTTTTTATTGAATTTGATGTTTTCGGATTTAGAATTAATGTGCAGACACTGAACTGAAACATAAATGTGCACAGAGTGAAACATGAATGTGGACATACCGAAACATGAATGTGCACAAGCTATTATTTGTAAAACTAATGAAATTTAAATGTTTTCAGAAAAATGAATATGTACCTGTTAGTTTTGTACGTTGCATCAAATGACACCACATCACCAAACACGGCAAAGTTTTTTTCTAAAAATGGGATCAGCCCATAAAGTTCTCTTTAGTCGGTCACACTCATCAAGTTTATAGTCAAAGTAGAATGCTGAAATGATTTCTTGTCTTCTATAACACTTGTCAATAACCAACTGTGCATCAGCCCCAGAAATATATGCTAACAAGTCTCTTTTGTAGTTTTTGAAATCGACAGTAGTAGCACCGATATTCTTGTAGCCTCAAAAAATTTGTTTGTACAATCTAAAAGACTTCACTGGACCAATGTTTTCCCTTATACAATTCAACACAAAATTCTCATGTCCCACATTATTGCTCGGTTTTCTTTTAAGAATGGTAAGCACTCTTCAGAAGCCAATAGATGGTGATGTTTCTCTTCAAACAAATGGACTAAGTACCCGCTATTCCCATCCAATCTTAATACGAACCTAGCTTTACACCCAACTCTATTTGTTACCCGACGCCTAATTTGATGTTCAACAACTACTAGTGTTGCTTCTCTTTTTGATGTGAGGGATACACTTCTTGTGGCTGCCATTTTTGCTACAGGTGGGTTTCTCTTACTCTCGTTCTTGTAGCCTTGTTTTGAGCATAGTAGATACTGCCAAACAACTACACCATCATCTGATTTTATTTTTGTGCTATGACGGACGTCGAAACCAACCTCCTTGGCATAAGACTTGTAAAACTGTATAGCTTCATCCAAGCTTTTGAATTTTTGATTAACATAAGGCTTAATTGAATCTTCACATATCGGAACCCAATATTTTGTAGAGCTAGGTGTCATGACCACAGTTTGTCGAACAGGCTCACAATTGTGGGAAGAACATTCAAAATCACCTGCAAAAGCTCGCATTCAATCATTGCATAAAACAGTACATGCCACATATAACAGGACATAAAAATTATTTAAAACTTCATAACACATTGAAAAACACCATTCAGCACGGAGGTGCACAAAAGAACACAGTAATGTGCACAAACTTGCACTGAGTTGTGCACAAAAAAAATCACACGACAACCACATCAGACGAAGACAAGCACAGATTTTTTAAGACTTCACGACACGTGCAAAACACCATTAAGCACGGACGTGCACAAGGTAACACACTAATGTGCACAAACTTACACTGAGTTGTGCACAAAATAAATCAGATAGCAACCACATCAGACAACGACAAGCACAATTTTTTTAAGACTTCACGACACGTGCAAAACACCATTCAGCATGGACATGCACAAGGTAACACACTAATGTGCACAAAATGACACTGAGTTGTGCACAAAACAGAAAACAATTAGCCCAAACGCACATCAGACGAGTTTGTAAATCWGATGCACTGTTATAATTAGATGAATTGACCTAATTTAAAAGAAATATTACCTGACTCGTCCAAAATCTAAGCCATTGGTGTGCAAGCAAAATCAAATCGTAGAAAACAGAAAAAAAATTCGAGAAAGACCCTCCAAATCGAACCAAATCCGCCTCAAATTGTTGAAACTCGTCGAAACCAAATGAAATCGAAGAAGATCTCGTGTTCAAAATCTATAGGCAAGTTGATTTTGGATTACGCCTGAAATCGAATAGGATCGTGCCTCCAAAATTAAACTTTTTCCCCAAAATCGAATAGAATCGTTTTTAAATAAAACCTAGAAGATTTTTTTTGAATTAAATCGAATAGGATCGAAGCAGATGAATTCTTTGTCTTGATCTGCCGCTGTCAGTGGTCTTGGTTCCTCATTTATCACAGAGAGGGATGCTGTAACTTTCTGGATATCGTTTCGCGGGTGGCCCAGATTCGGTTTCGCCAAGGTTTCGCAGCGGGTGGCCCAAATCAGGAAAGTGTTGTGGTTTTTGTTTATTTTTTAATTTGTTTGATTAAATCTAATCCATTAGATTATATTAGTTATAATGACTATGATTCATTCTCATTTCTCACCCAGGGATCCATTCTCACCGGAACTCAACCATATATATATATATATAGGATTAGGTTTCAAATGAGAATTATGTCCCTATATGTGAATTTAGGGTCAATTATGGGCCTTAGATCTAATTAAATGGATGGATCAGATTTTTTGTGTATTTCCTTATTTAATTAAAAGTATTAGGATTGTATAATAAAAATACTACTGGTGTATATATCTGAAATATTAATAAAGGACTGTGATTGTATAATAAAAGCACCACTGGTATATAATAAAAACACTAGTTCGCAAGTTCTCATATAAAGACATGGTTCTCATTTGAACTCACTCCAATAAAGTCTAAAAGGCTACATGTTTATAACTTTATTTATTCAAATCCCTATATATTAATGCAAAATCTCATATCTTTTGTGTTTGTTTCTAATTACTTCTTTAGCTTTTGAAAAAAACTATGGTGCTTCGTTGTCATACGAGTTTAATAGTTACCTAATTTAATATTTTCTTTTTATTATAATTATCAAATTTAATATATTTTTAATATTATATTTTTCCTAATTCAATAATTTTCTTTTATTATATGTTACCTAACTTAATATTTTCTTTAACATATTTTGCGTAATTCAATATCTTAATTTTATTATTCTAATATAAAATTATTATAAAAGAGAAATAAATATAAAAAATATAAACTAATTTTTTTTATCTAATCCTAATATAATGAATTGAAGCTAATATTAAATATATATATATGAAAAATTATTGTTGCTTTAAAAAAAAAAAGAAGAAAAACAAAGGGAAACAAAAAAAAAAAGATAAAATAAGTAATAATAATAAATTATTACACCTAGGAAAATAAATATTACATATATTCTAAATCTTTTTATCTAATTCCAATATAATTCATTGATACACACATTATATGTACGACGTTTTTGAATGGAATTATTAGTGTTTTATAGATTAAAGTTTTTTATATCACGTATTCATATGTAACACGCAAGTGTCGTATGTTTTCTATTTTTTCAAACTAAAATTTGTACGGGTTTCCCCAAGTTTAGGATATTTTGATATACTCTACAACTAATTTCATGACTCATGGTAAAAAAATCTGAAATTTATTTATCGTAAAAACCAGTCTTACTGTAATTAGAACAAATAATATTATGATTTTGTGTGTAAGAATGATTTATTGTGAAGAATTTTTTTTTAAATAGAACAAATAGTGATAATATTTGTATGTATTATTTTCATTATTATTCGTTTAGTATTTTTAATGAATATTACTTCTTTTTAAATCCCACATAATATGTGGATGTTAAACTAGGCACACGTATTTATAAATTGATCTTAAGGATTGGTTATAGATAAGCACTTTTACCATTCCACCAATTTTATCAATTGAAAATTTACTATCATTTATATTTCTTATAATTATCCATAAAATGAAATATAATTAATTACCATACTACTTCCATAAAATTCAAAGATTTCAGGGAATCCATGTCCTTTTGGCGAGTCATTATACGTTGATTTGGGTGCACCTTTTAGGAAATACCCGATAATTAAATTTATCATTATATATAACTGATACGTATTATCACATATAATTGATATATGTCATCACAAATAATTAAAACCTCTAAATTTAAAATCTAAAATGAAAAACATAAACTTACAACGAAAAACTAAACTCTAAAAATAGAAAACTAAACCCTAAAACTGGAATACACTAAAATATTTCACTGCATATAACTGAAAAATATCATCACATATAAATAGTAGGATGGTAGATTTCTGTCGTAACCCTAAAATGGAAACTAAATCAAAAAATGAAAAACTAAATCCTTAAAATGAAAAAAATAAACACTACAATGTAAAATTAAACCCTAAAATGTAAAATTAAATCTTAAACTATAAATTCTTATCACATGTCATCATATACAACAAACATTTATCATCACGTATAACTGTTATATATATCATTATATATAATAGATGATACTAGATTTCTGAATCGTGCACCTAACAATGTGCCTTCAGGTTTATGTAATAAATTGCTCTTCTTGGAACCCCTTGCTCCATCACTTTATTACACACACACACACACACACACACACACACACACACACACACACACACACACACACACATATATATATATATATATATATATATATATATATATATATATATATATATATATAATGAGTTTTCATTTTACATGTTTTGTTGGAAAATACAAATAATTAATCTGTAGGTATCTCATAAAATAAAATAGCTTATATTTTGCATAAACTGAACGCACCCAAAACGACTTTATAATTGAATAGGAGGGGTGTATCCCATAATATTTCCCAACTATATATATATATATATATAGTTGGGAAAGATTATGGGATACACCCCTCCTATTCAATTATAAAGTCGTTTTGGGTGCGTTCAGTTTATGCAAAATATAAGCTATTTTATTTTATGAGATAGCTACAGATTAATTATTTGTATTTTCCAACAAAACATGTAAAATGAAAACTCCATTTTATTTTCCACTAAAAATAGTGATTAATATTAGATGTATTAATGATAGGTATAATTGATATTTTTCTCAAACCTTTAATATGTGTTTTACTATAAAACGACATGTTTGATACTTTTCTCAAATCTTTAACGTGCTTTACTATAAAATACTTACATATCGAGTAGGATGGACCTTCTGGAATGATAGTTTATTTAGGGTGGACTATTGGTGGAAGGACTTTTCGCTCCAATTGATACCACATTAATTCACTACTTAAGCATTTGCTTGCGGGTGGGTTGACGTAAAAATTAATTTTCCATTGGAACGACTTTGATATTTTTTAGTGGCGACATGTCGTTCAATATGCTGGTGTTCTGGTTGGCATGACTTTGATATTTATAAGGGCGACATATGTCATTCCAATATGTAATTCCGACCTACAGACACGACTAATGAATGTTGTTTCTATATGTATTAACTATAAGAACGAAATAAATGTCCTTCCAATTTGTCACTCTAGTTGGTCTCAATTCTTGTAGTATTTTACCCTACCTTTATTATTTCGCACTATTATTTTAAACAAAATGATATTATGATCATTTATTACCTATAATTATAACGTCAATTATTTTTCTTAATCTCCGTAAAATGATCAATTGGGTGAGGAATGAGTAATATTTGGTACCAATTAATCATTAGCTATTAACTTTTCAAATCAATGAATAACGTAAACTCTTGTGTTTTTTGTTTCTTTGGTTAAATTAAAGGAAATTTTAACTAATCTTGACTTTTGAAAAATCACTATTGCCAAAGCCCAATATTCTTGAAGTTGAGTACAAGTAGTTTTGAAAATGATAATTATATATTTTTTTCTTTTTTTAATATATGAATAATATTAAACATGCTTCAGGTGGACTGACCAAACGGACGGTTAACGATTGGGGAAACCGTTGACCACGGTTTGAATCAGAATTGGACCGTTAAGGCGGTTCGGTTCTGGTTCCAACTTTTTTCCAACTGTAAACCGACGGTTTAAACATCCAATTTGAGAATAAAAAAATAAAAAAATTGGTCGGTTCAAACTGGTGGTTCAACCGGTCAAAATGTATCCGTTGAGCGTGGTTAACTTCTAGTATGAAATCAACGGTCAAGATCAAGTAACTGTTGATGATCAATGATCGAGATGAAATGAACATTGATCAAACCGTCGGTCTGAATCGAAATCGGTCGGTTTGGCCCAAAACCGACAATTCTCCCGGCTGTTTTTATTTATTTTTCTCCTATAAATACCCCTCATTTCCAACTCATTTCTCTCACACCGATCTATAATCTCTCTATTGTACATTGTCCCTCTTTGCAAATTGATTGATTTACTAAGTTCTTTTAATTATCAAGCCTTCCTAATCCTAAACTTAATTAAGTTTAGTGTTATAATTACAAATAAATTTCTTACTTTCTGGTTATAATCATAAATTTATAATCCTATTACATTAGCCTACTACTACTCTTTCTTATTTTTTGTGTTAATCTTATATAAAAATTGGCAAGTCGTGGAGGTCGTTCTCGACGAGCAGATAATGATAAGAGTATAGCACTCGAGGACGATGCCAATATCCATCCATCCATCTTATCACAAGGCAAAACTCTAGAATCCCAATCCATTGACATTGGCGAAGATTGGAGTGATACTGACATTGATCGAACTTATCGAGTCGCGACCGTCTTTGCCAGTGAAGAAATACGTATGCCCGATCAAGAGGAGTTGGAGAACGATGATTTGCCTCCAAGAAACCCAACCCGAGAAACTCATGCTCGAGAAACAATGGAGTTGAAATCCGACATTTTCAAAAAATGTTTTCAAAAAATCGATATCCCGCCACCCGCAACGAGCCACCTCCGGAAGATGGCAAAAAACAAAAAAAGAGGTACCGTGTCACTTGCAACTATTGTCCATCATCTTACCAATTCCCAAAAGTAGGAGGATATGGGAATATGCGCAACCATCTTAACAACAAAATCCCCGATAAAGTCAGTATCTATATGACTCAAATGCAACTACAAGGAGGACAGGTAAGTACGAACTCTTCTTCTTTATTTATATATCCCGATGCTACTCATAGAAAGGAATTAGCAAAATTTATTTATTCTAGATCTCTTCCTTTTAACTTTGCCAATGATGATTTATATGAAAAGTTCATCCAACTTTCTTTTAATCCCTCGAGTACGAGAGTCCCACGCTCTACACTTACTCGTGATATTAAAAAAGTTGTTGGTGAATATAAGTTAAACTTATGTAATGAATTTGCTAGTTTACCAAATAAAGTATCAATTTGCTCGGATGTTTGGAGTGATCATTGGGAACGAAACTCTTAAATGGGTGTTACATGTCATTGGATTGATAATTCATGGACTTTACAAAAACATTTGCTTGCATATAGAGATATTAAACCTCCTCATAATGCACATAATATTTGTCAATTAATTCATTTGATTTGTCAAGAGTATGGTCTAGTTGAAAAAATATTTTCTATTTCATTTGGCAATGTAACTCCTTATACGACGAGTGTTAATGAGTTTATTAGTATTTTAAACCATCTGTTGGTGGATTATTTTTTCACATTAGATGCATATGTCATATTTTAAATTTATGTGCTCAAGATTGTTTGAATGTTTTGAAAAATGAATTTTCTCCCATTAAAGTGACAATCACATATATTCATAAAAATAAATCTTTGCAATGAAAATGAGTGAGATTTTGTAAGAAAAACGGGTTTGAAGGAAAAAAAATTTCAACTGATGTGCCTACTCGTTGGAACTCTACATATAAAATATTGAAGGATACATATTCGTATAGAGAGATTTTGTGTTCATTTTTTGGCCAACAAGAAACTGGAATTATGTTGTATACAAACAAATGGACTACATGTAATTATTTGAAAAAACTTATAAAGTTATTTAATGATGCTACTAATTTATTTGCTGGTGTTTATTATCCTACTTCTCACCTTACTGTTGAATATTGTGTTAAAATTGCATTCATCTTTAAGGAGTGCATGAAAAATGAACGATTGGAAGAATGTGATGTTTCTATGAAAAGAAAATTGTTGAAGTATTATTATTACAGTAAAAATAAATTTTTAGTTTCTACATTATTAGATCCTAGTAATTGATAAAGTGGTTTAGAACTTTATCTTAACAGTTATAATGATGCTTTATTGCCGTTTGAAGAGTTTTCCACTGAAAATATTATTCAAAATGTGAAAAAGTCTTTATTTGATATATTTAAAAAATATAGTATAATTTTGATGGTTCTCTTCTTATGAGAACTTCTGGACGAAAAAATTCTACTAGAAGTGTAATCCTAGTAGAAGTGGTGACGACGACGATGAAATTGAGGGATTTTAGGATATTCTGAAACAAAAAAAAAAATCACGAATGGGGCATACGGGTTACTCATTCGGCTCTAACCCTTATCGATAACTTGATGCTTATCTAATAACGACTTTTGAGTATGGAAAGTTGGAGAAAAATGAAGCTAACAACGAGTTTGATATTTTGAATTGGTGGGCATCAAGAAAATCAATTTATCCCATTGTTAACATCATTCTGAAGGAAACATTGGTCGTACTCGTATTCAGTCGAATAAGCATTCAGCGAAGGGGGGGTACATGCTGGATGAGCGGAGATCCAACATTAGACCTTATAATCTCGAGTATTAAATGTTATTTCTGATTGGGTCAATGCCGATCGACGAAAACAAAAAAAATATCTTAGTGAAGATGAAGAGAGCGAGACATATTATGATACGAGATCTAGCAACGAGTCATTAAATAAATGATTATGATACCCCCCTCACCACTGCTTCCGATTTCTATGGTAAGTAAGATAAGTGAGAACTACGTGTACTTTGATTCTCAAGGAAGGAATACGTAACTATCTTCACTTATTTAAAATTAAAATCTCAAATTTTAACTTTAAATATTTGAAAATAGTTAGCTCAATTTCCTTTTTTTTTTTTTGTGAATTTATTAAAAATATTATTTCTATTTTCTCACTTAACTTCGAACTTTCAAAATTCTTCTAATATAATTTTTTTAACTTTAACGTCAAATATATTAAAAGATTCAAATATCACATTTTTTAATCAATTCAAAATTCTAAAGTATTAGTTCTATTTTCTCACTAACTGAAAAATTTCAAAATTGTTCTAATAGATTTTTTTTATTTTAAATTCAAATATTTTAAATGGTTCAATTTCACATTTTCTTTAATAAATTCAAAATTTAAAAGTATTAGTTCTATCTTCTCATTTGATCTCATACAATTTAAAAATATATATAATAATTAAAGATAAGAAACTTTGACTTCAAAAATCTCAAATATTCTAATTAAAATCTCTTATTTTAACTTCAAATATTTTAAATAGTATATCAAGTGTAATTTTTTTTAATGGTTTTGAATTAAGTGAAAGTGAAGTTTATTTCTATTTTCTCACTTATTTAATTATATTTTTTAATAAAATAAAAAATAAATAAACATAGGAAAAAAAACCAAAAAATATGAATTTTAAATGTTTAAAAAGAAAAAAAATCAGCCAAACCGACCAAATCGAACTGGAACCGAACTATGAACCGACAAGTTGCAAAATGCCAAAGCCGGCAATTTCACAGTTCGATTCTGACTCAAAGTTTCTGTCGAAAACAAACTGGCAGTTCTGATACCGGGAATTTCAAGAGAAGTAGGATGTGTCACATGGCACAACTCAAAACTCACAACTCTAGAAATCCACCAATAGTGTTTAGAGCAAAATACAAGAAGATAAATCTTCTAAACAAGCTTAAAATCTCAAAACATATTGTTATTTTGAAAATGGGTTGCTGGAAACATAACAATGGGTTGCCTTTTATAGGCAAGGACTTGGAACAACCCTCTAATATGAGTCAAAGATAATAAATAAGGTATTACATTTTCTATGGTCTAGAAAAATAAAAAGGTTACTCTAATAAATATAAGTAAGATGAATCTAGACTAAAGATTAAGTGCTCATCAACTCCCAAGGTTCTTAAATGAGTAGGTTCATGGAAACTCACCAAGAGTTGCTCAACCTTCCAAATTCCGATATGAAATCACTACACTGCCATACTTCAGTCAAATAGTTATAAATCACTCTTGCAATATTATTTTTGAGATCCATCTTTTTTATTAGAAACTAGACTCATAGGTCTTTCCAATGGTATATATTTTGTTTTTTAATTCGTTACTAATCAGAACAGTTAAATCCTCAAAGTTGGTAAAAGTGCTGGAAATTCCCGTGTCATTCTCCCTTGGTTGGGAAAAGATTCGACCTCGAATCTTGATCAAGTTTATCATCAAGAGATATATATTTTCCAAGACTCGAAAAGGCCTATAATCTATAGGCTTGAGTTTTCTACGAAATTTATGTGAAAATCGATTTCTCCTTAAATAAAACCAAGTAAATCACCTTCTTGGAAAATCGATTATTTCGGTTGTATATTTGCACTCTTTTGATACTTTTCACTTTTCTTAAAAGTATATTGAAGAACTTGTTCAGAAAACTTATGGAGGTACTCAATGCACGCTCTCCAAACCTCATCTTCATTTGGAATCAAAAGTGCAAAGACGACATATGAACTTAATGATTCTCGAACATGATCTTCTGCAAATGATTATTCGACATCAATTTTTATTTCAACCTGATCATTAGCATTCATTTCATAATTAGATATATTAGTGAGAATACCAATTGAAATGAAATCACCTTGACGTTGAGTTTTTCAAAGTCGGGGTGTATTAGACGGTAGTTCAGTAAAAGCCAAACTTGTGAATTTCTCCCATATCCTATGGACTTTCACGGAAATGTCACAATTTGTCTTTCCACTTGTTGGAACATGCATTAAAGCATAAACAACATCATCTTGCTTGAAATTTTCAGCACAAGATAAATGTATCTCCTCTTCATCAAATATCGGAGGGCCATCGTAATACTCACTTATAGATCTTGTATCATCAAAAAGATGATTTTCTTCGAAGACGGTTTTCATCCCTTCATCCAAAGTTGGAGTACCGTTGTAATCAACTTCTATATCCTCATCGAAAGATTTTCTATCTCATAGTTTGAAGAACCACCCTCTAACTCATGACTCTCAACATCGCGATATAAAGGTTTGCCACGCGTAAGGAGTTGCACGAGTTGTTGCACTTGTCTCCTTTAATCTTATCACTCCATATCTTGAAGGTTACTTTCAAGAGCAATGATATCATCAATGTTTGGTCTATTTCTCAAATGACCATCCATTCAAACCAAAGCTCTGATAACCACATGATACCAGAAATTTCAAGAGAAGTAGGAGGTGTCACAAGGCACCACTCAAAACTCACAACTCTAGGAATCCACCAAAAGAGTTTAGAGCAAAATACAAGAAGATAAATCTTCTAAACAAGCTTAAAAGCTCAAAATATATTGTTATTTCAAAAATGGGTTGCTGGAAACATAACATTGGGGTGCCTTTTATAGGCAAGGACTTGGAGCAACCCTCCAAGATAAGTCAAAGATAATAAATAAGACATTACATTTTCTATGGTCTAGAAAAATGAAAAGGTTACTCTAATAAAGATAATTAAGATGATTCTTGACTAAGGATTAAGTTCTTATCAATTCCCAAGGTGCTTGAATGAGTAGGTTCATGAAAACTCACAAGAGTTGCTCAACCTTCCAAATTTTCGTATGAAATCACTACACTTCCATACTTCAGTCAAATAGTTATAACTCACTCTTGGAATATTATTTTAGATATCCTTCTTTTTTATTAGAAACTAGAATCATAGGGTTTTTGAATGGTATATAGCTTGTTTTTTAATTCGTTACCAATCAGAACAATTAGTAAAATTTGAAGGTCTATGGTTTTAAAAATAAGTATCAGTATATGATGTTGTTTTCAATGTTAACCAACACTGAAACCAACATCAACCAGAGTTTAACTAAAAATCTGCAGCAGAAATATAAACTCAAGAACACAGCAATTTAACTTCAGTTCACAAGTAAAAGTACTTGTGAACTTGGGTTTACAAACTCGAAAACTATATTACTTTCATTATCCACGATCAATACAAAAAGATAAGAAGTAATATATGAAAACTAAAGTATCAAACACATGATACTAAATACTTGTCGCCCAGATGACCTTATTCATGTCATCAACAGTGGAATAACCCCGATATGGTTCAGTCCCAAACAACTCATCAATCAAGTCAGGAGTGAAACTAAAGACCTTTCCACGCTTAAATACGTTGCCATAATTCATAGACTTTTGATCAACAGTTGAAGGCCTCAAATTGTCATAAAACTCCACGACTATATCACAAACAAAAGGCATGGCAGTGGAGACTGTGGAATACATACCTTTATGCTGAAAGAAGGCAATCAAATTTTGCTTCTCAAACACTTCAACAGGAACTCGGCGCTCAGTAATCAAATGTCGGGTTCGGTACTCGGAAAATAGCTCCTCGGCAGTCGAAAACCTCTCAGTAAATGGCTCAATGTCTTCAAGTTTAATGGTCTGAGAATGAGTTCCAGTGGATGAATGGGAGTGAGTAGAGGTGTCAGATGGAGTTGATTTGGGAATAGGAGAAGCAATATCAGCAAAGGCAGAACTAGAGGATGGAGTTGTTTTTCAGAACCCCTTTCAAATAAAACTCCTCATCATCTTCTTCGTTGTCGAAGTTAGCATCGGAGGAGAGAGCAAAATTCTTCTCTTTCGAGTTGGAACTAAGGTGTTCCATCTCAAACGTCTTGATAGAGCCAACTAAGGCATTGTACTCTATGTCATCAACGTCTTTGGATTCTTCTATGGCAACCACCTTCATACTGAATTTCTTTGAGATGGATCTCAGTAGATTTCCCACAAGACGTGTGTTTGTTATTGCTTCACCAAGCTCTCTTAAATCATTTGCAATATCTGAGAGTCTCATGGCGTAGCCCATGATAGACTCCTTTTCATCCATCCTCATTGCCTCGAAGGTAGATGTCAGAATTCTCAATCTAGATCTCTTCACGCTTTGGGTCCCTTCACATACCCTTTGGAGTGCGTCCCATGCATCCTTCGCTCAATCACAATTTTTGATGACTCTGTAGTAGCTTGAGTCTACATACCTACAAAGGGTGTTGATGCATTTGGAATTCCAGTTCGTATAGCATCTACTTCCTCAGGAGCCCAATCTATCTCTTTCTTGTCGACGGTATCACCTTCATCATCGGTGACGCGTGGCTTTTCCCATCTAATAAGAATGGTTTTCCATGCAAGTTCTTCGATGTTATTTATATGTCACGCATCCTCTGTTTCCAGATAGAGTAGTTCTCCCCATTGAAGATCAGAGGCCTTGGGTTGCCTTGAGCATCCATAGCACCTAAACAAATAAGGATCAGTAAGGTTAAGTAACCGCTTTAGATGACAATTGTAAAATTTGAATGTCTATGATTTTGAGAATAAGTATGAGTATATGATGTTGTTTTAAATGTTAACCAACATTGAAATCAACATCAACCAGAGTTTAACTAAAAATCTGCAGAGGAAATATAAACTCAAGAACACCGCAATTCAAACCCGAAAACTATATTACTTTCTTTGTTCACGATCAATACAAAATGATAAGAAGTAGTATATGAAAACTAAAGTACGAAAGACATGATACTAAATACTTGTCGCATAGATGAAAAGGTCTTCTCCGTTGGTCACTCAATTTCGAAGAACTGCTTGATTTCGGAAAGTGGCTACAAGTAGTCGCTGGTGTTCTTTCTTGCTGTATTATGTCGCCTGCGTGCATCTTCTAAATCCGTGTGTCTCCAAAAGTATGTCCAAGTATTAGTATTCTCTTGTCTTAAATAGACAATCCTACAATCCTAAACTTGGTAAACAAGTAAACCAAATCCTAAACAAAATCTAGGAAAATAAATAAAGTCACAAACTAGGAAACAAAATCTAGAGTCCTAATTTATTTTGTACCCAAGAAAGGCAAACAACTAAAATAGGAATTATTGCCAAGAATAAACTTTCAACACAGTTAAATTCTCAAAGTTCGTAAAGGTGCTGAAAACTCCCGTGACAAGTTATAGACGTGTCTAACTAATATCTAAATAGAGTAAGAAAGCATATCCTTGTAAGAAGTGATTGTGAAAGAGAGATAAAGTTGAGAGAGACCAAATTTTGCCCACCATTCACTACTACAGACTGCACATTTCACGTCGGTTTTTTTGCCCTTTTAACATCAGTTTTTGAACCGACGCAATAGCCACCGATGTTAAAAGTCACTTTGGTTTTGAAAAACCGACGTGAAAAAGCTGTGACATTCGGTTATTTTTAAAAACGGACGTGGAATGTATGACTTTTCACGTCGATTTTTACAACTAACCGACATGGAAGATTTGACCTTTCACGTCGGTTTTTATAAACAACCGTCGTGAAATGGCAGAGCTTTTCACGTCAATGGACGCCCACCTCAGCTCTTCGTTGCTGTCGACCACCGCCCACCTCAGCTCCTTGTCATTGTCGACCGCTGCCTGCCGCCCAATGTGCTGTTCCTAGTGAACGCGTCCGACTCGCCTTGCAGCCACACCTCCTTTATGCTCCGCGACCGCCATCTTCTCCACATGCTGCTCGTCGATCGGGACAGATTGTCCGCCACCAATGCCGCCGCAGCCATTGCTAGACTTTCTTTTCTGACTTGTTAGTAGAACTCTTATTTTTACGTAGACTTAAAAAACATTACGTAGACTTAAAAAACTGAGCACTGGTAAAAATAAATAAATTCTATCGTGGACGGACATATATATGTAATGTATATATTAAAGTAAAAATGATATATATTCAAATATGAACAACATATATACTTCTTTAACAAACTCAAAGCAAACAGTTTATAATAGGAATTAGTAATCAATATTTTTTTCATTAGAAATAGTTTATGGGAAATGCATGATTAGAAAAAAGAAGACTTACGATAGACTCAAATGCAGCACGATTCTCCTCATTACGAGGGAAACCATCAATGAGGAATTTGTCATTTCCACTATTTTCCATTGCTCTTGGAGAAGTTTAATTGTTACCTCTAAAGGGATAATTTTGCCCTCCTGAATCATGTTCTTAATCATTGTCCTACATACCATGAGACAACAACGAAAAAAAAAAGTTAATATATCTTATTATATCGATGATTATATATCTTATAGTATATTTAGGGTGATTATGTTAATTAGGTTAGACCCCAATGATAATATTTTTAATTATATCTAAACAATAGACACTTGTAACCATTTTAGAATTTAGAGTCAAATATTGTGTATATTTAAAAGATTCCAAAAAATAAAAGTCATATACTCCTGCTCAATAAACATTTACATATGTAAGTATTCATGGGTTCTTATAATAAAGTACTATATTCCAGAAAAATGAAGAAAAATAGAAGAAGAATCTAAATTAGTGAATAATTGAACAAGTCTTTCATACTACGATAAATCTTTCCGTTTCCATAAATACCCTCAATTTTAACTTGCCTTTTTCTTATGTCCACTGATCAGCCTCTCCCTCTCAGCATTACACACCATATATGCTCACTTTCGAATTCCAAACTGCACACATACATACTATATATAAGAACAAGACCTCAGCTGTAGAGAACAATAAGAGTTTGTCTAATTTAAAAAAAAGGACAATTTCAAATATTATCTTCCTATCTTTCTTTTCCATTTGGCTTACGCTACAGCCTTCAACATATCAACTGTTCCATTATCCAAAAGCTATAGCCCTCTTTTTGGCGAATCAAATATCGTCACCTCATCTAATGATCAATCTGTTCAACTTCATCTCAATCAATACACAGGCATTTTTTTTAATGTGGGTGTAATCAGTTAATCAGTTCAAATTAAATTTTAATTATTGTTTAATCTTATTCCTAATACAGGATTAGGCTTTCAATCCTCAGCCTTTACAACCACGGCTTTTTTAGCGCTAAAATCAAGCTACCATCGGGTTACACAACTGGCACCGTCGTCGTCGTCTATTACGTACGTAACATAAATATTTAAATCAAAATCCACCAAATTATATAGTCAAATTAAATAAATAATTATATTAAATAATTGCAGACAACAAATGGAGACTTGTTTCGCAAGGCGCATGACGAATTGGATTTCGAGTTCTTGGGCAACATAAGGGGGAAAACATGAAGATTTCGGACAAATATATATGGAAATGGAAGCACAAAGTAAGAGAATTTAAAAACTATGCATGTTGCGTTAGCAGCCTAAGATCGTGTGGGGCCGTTATAGTCGTCAAAACAAATATGCATGAACTTGGGGCCGGAATTAGCGGGATAAATCATCCTCATTGATGTGGCATAAATGATCAGGTGTGGGTTGGGGTAGACCTGACTGGGCACCATGGGAAAAATCTGAGAAGCCCAACTAACTCAGCCCTGGAAAAGACCTGACCCGTTCTGGTAGACCTGGGGAAGAACTAGAAGAACCAGCAAGATTGGTCCTTGAAAGATCTGGCCTATCCTCGGAAAGAGTTAATATTTCAAGACGGAAACATTGACAGCTCTGTATAAGTCTGGGCTGGTATAAACTTCTTGCAAGGCAATTGAGGGGAGGTCAGTTTAAGACAACTCTGTCACCCTGATCTCCCCTGAAGAAACAGGTGGGACCACTTGTCAGTATTGGTTACGTAAACAGCCCTTGATTCGCGGCATGTGCTCCCAGGACCCCGGCTGGAGTCCCCACTGGGAAAAAGTATAAATATCTCAACCCCAAGGCTGAGAGAGGTATGTCATTTTTGTGCATTCCTTTCTTCTTTCCTAATAAACACGTCATACGTTTTATGACTTAAGCATCGGAGAGGTTTCCACCGGAAAACCACCGGTGGTCCTTTCAAACGTGTGTTTGTGCACAGGTCAAGAAGGTATACCAATATCAAGTGTCATATTTTGGGGTGAAACAATTGGCGCCGTCCGCGGGAAGTATCGATCGAGTTAAGACGTGCGATTCTGGAATGGCTTCAGATGGGTTACGGCGGAATTTGGTGGGAGAGCTGGGTGGAACCCCTAGCTCCGCCGCGCCGTGGGGTATGCCGCGGTCAGAAGAGCCATCGACGAACAGGCCACAGGGGGTAGATCCGTCAGTAGCAACTGGACCCGGCACCGCGCCACCCCCCTCTGGTGGATCTACGCCTGCCGTTGGTGGATCGTTGAATGACGCCTTCCTCAGGCAGCTGTCTGAGCTCGTCGGAAAAGCTGTGGAAGCGGATGTGGAGAAAAAATTTGCGGAGATCTCAACACCGCCGTCTGGCGTGCGACCAGACCGGACGGTCCCGCTGGCAAAAATGGAGCCGTTGCACCACCAACGAACAGATCAGACTCCTTTCCAAGATAGGGAAGAGCACTTCTCCACCTCAGACAGCGAGACGTCAAGCCAAGCTAATCCAGGTCTGGCCGAGCAGATGCAGAGCTTGCAGAAGGAGGTGAGAGAGGTCAAGAGGAAGATGGCGAGGGCCAACGCGGAGAGGCACGCCGTTTACCGAGGAGATCATGCGCGATGATGTGCCGGCTTCCTATAGATCCCTAGGCTTTGAGTATAATGGGACTATTGATCCGTGGGATCATCTGAGCCGTTTCGAAATTACAGCGGCGGTGCATAAGTTTTCAGATGCGGTCATGTGCCGGGTTTTCCCAATGACCTTTACTAAGTTAGCTAAGCTATAGTTTAGCCAGCTGCCACCACGCTCTATCAGCAATTTTGATGAGTTCAGCTCGGCCTTCCTGCATCAGTTTACCAGTTGCAGGAAGTTCCAGAAGATGTCGCTCGAGCTGTTTAGCTTGAAACCGAAGGAGAACGAGAGTTTGCGTGCTCATATTAATCGATTTACGAGCGCGAAGTCGGAGGTGCCTTCCGCGTCGAAAGAGGTCTTGGTAAACGCCTTGGCACAGGGCCTCAAAAGAATTGAGTTTTTCCAATCGCTGGTCGTTAAACAAGCTCTGAAGTTTGGAGAACTCCTGGAGAGGGCAGAAAAATATATTCACCTAGAAGAGTCCCTGAAAATCAAGGACGAGGGAGAGAAGAGGGAGAGATTTGACAGGGAGGAGAAAGCGCTGGTGAAAAGGTCCAGGCCAGACTCGTCGGGAGGTCGACCACGTTTTGATCGGTACACGCCGCTTGCAACCCCCCAGGGGGGAGATCTTGCAAGCAATAGAGAGGCATCCAGACCTCAAGTGGTCTAAGACCTACTCACAAAAGCCTAGGAAAGAGAGGTCTGACCGATTCTGCCGGTATCATAACGAGTACGGCCACGACACGGATCAGTGCACTCATCTTAAAGATGAACTAGAAAGGATGGTGCAGACAGGGCACCTTAAAGAGTATGTGCGAATGAGAAAAGAGGAGGTCAGATCTGGTCATGGCAGTCAGGACCGACACCAGCAGAATAAGCGTGATCAGGACAGGGGACGCAATGAAGGGAGATGGAACGACCAGTACCAGGTCATACGGGGTGAGATCTAGATGATTACTGGTGGCGAGTGGGATGAGCACTCCAAACGGACACAGCATAGCTATGTTCGGGCCGCAAGGGATCTAATCCGGAAATCACGAGAGGTCGGGCAGATGGCTTCAACTCCAAATATTTGCTTTGGCTCAGAGGATGGAGACGGCATCTTGGCCCCTCACATGGACGCCCTGGTTATAACGGATACTATTGCCAATTATAATGTGAAGCGGGTGTTTGTGAATACAGGAAGCTCTGCCGATATCTTGTTATATGATTGTTTTCAGCAACTAAAGTTAGACGTGGAGTTGGAAGAGGTGACAACCTACTTAGTAGGGTTTGCGGGGGGAGCCCTAAAACCTTTGGGAGAAGTTAGGCTCTTGGTAACGTTAGGCGAAGAACCATATAGAGTGACCAGAACAGTGCAATTTCTTGTAGTTGATGCGCCATCTTCATACAACGTCATGCTAGGACGACCATCTCTGAGCCAGTTTCAGGCTGTGGTTTCGGTATATCATATGAAGATGAAATTTTCGGCAGAGGATGGAATGGGTGAAGTCCGAGGTGATCAGTATGCGTCCAGGCAGACGTATATTGAGTGCGTCAGACGCAACAAGGAAGAAGAGCGACAGAGCAAGAGGGCTCGAACGGAGCAGCCTAGGTCAGGTCCATCTCAGAGGGAGGAAGGGTTGATGATGGGAGAGGTAGTCCCGGGGAAGAGAGTCGGGTCCTCCGCGTTGGGACAACCCTTAGTCCTGAGGTCTTGACAGGGTTGGTGGCACTATTACGCGAGAGTGCAGACATATTCGCCTGGTCTCCCCAGAACTTGATTGGGATTGATCCAGAGGTGGCTAAACACCACCTCAACATCAGCCCTGCAGTAAAGCCGGTCAAACAGAAGAAGCGCAATTTTGTGCCGGAGAAGGAGGCCATTATAGAAGCTGAGGTGGAGAAGCTGTTGAAGGCTAAGCATATCAAGGAAATACAATTTCTTGAGTGGCTCTCCAATGCTGTGCTGGTCCCTAAGACCCAGGATGATTGGCGCATGTGCATTGACTTTCGAGATCTTAATCGTGCTTGCCCGAAAGACCACTATCCGCTTCCAAGGATAGACCATCTAGTCATTCCACTTTGGGTTGTGAACTCCTAAGTATAATAGACGCCTCGCAAGGTTATCACCAGATCAGGCTCGCGAAGGAGGAATGGAAGCGGGTCAGCTTCATAACCCTGAAGGGAACATACTGTTAAGTGGTCATGCCATTTGGGCTCAAAAATGCGGGGGCCACGTATCAGAGACTGGTGGATAAAATGTTCAAGTAATAACTAGGAAGAAACATGGAGGTGTATGTGGATGACATGTTGGTCAAAAGCATTAAGGCGACCTCACATGTGGATGATCTGAAAGAAACCTTTGATACCCTAAGGAGATATAAAATGAAGCTCAACCCAAAGAAGTGCACATTTGGGGTCAGAGCTGGCAAATTCCTAGGGTACATGGTAATAGAGATGGGTATCGAAGCTAATCCTGAAAAAGTCAGAGCTATTATGGATATGCAAGTGCCAAGAAACGTTAGAGAAATGTAGTGATTGGCAGGTCGAATCAACTCCTTGAGTTGATTTGTTTCACGCTCCGCTGAGAATAGCTTGCCATTTTTTCAAGCCCTGCCGAAGAAGGCCAGATTTCAGTGGAGCAATGAATGCGAAGATGCGTTCCGAATGCTGAAAGAACATCTAGCTAACATGACCTTGCTCACAAAACCTATCCAAGGAGAGCCTCTAATCCTATACTTTTCTGTTGGGCAGCAGGTAGTCAGCTCTGTCTTGCTTAGAGTAGAAGGCAAGGTGCAGAGGCCGGTCTACTATTGGAGCTAGTTCTTGCATGAGGCAGAAGTGCGATATGTAGAAGTGGAAAGAGCGGTGTTAGCTCTGGTCGGCACATCTCGCAAGCTATGCCCATACTTCCTCTCGCATAGCATAGTAGTGTGGACCAATCTGTCGTTGAAGACCATAATGGACAAACCAGAAGCGTCAGGAAGGCTGGTCAAATGGATAATCGAGCTCAGCGAATTCGATATTACGTTTCAAACCAGAACAGCTATCAAGGCCAAGGCATTGGCCGATTTCATGCAAGAAATGGCCAGCTCTCCTAATGACAAGCAAGAATGGACAATTTTCACGGATGGTTTAGTCGGAAATCAGGGCTGCGGGGCAAGAATAGTTTTAATTGACCCGACAGGTGTGGCGACTGAGTGTGCGTTTGAACTACGCTTTGTCAAATAATGCGACTGAGTACGAGGCCTTATTGAGAGGAGTTCAGATGGCAAAATACTTGGTAGCAGAGCAGGTGTGTGCCAAGGTGGATTCGCAATTGGTGTGTAAGTAGATAAGCGGCGATTTTGAGACTAGAGAGGAGCATATGCAAAAATATCTAGCTCGATTCAAGGAGCTCTCTAAGGATATGAACGCTCTGATGTTCCTCAAAATCCCTAGAGAAGAGAACGGAAAAGCAGATTATCTAGCGAAAGTGGCGAGCTCGGCCATAGATTGCCAAGAGAGGACAATTACTTTGTTGATGGCGAATAAGGAATTCGGCTCAGAGCAGGTGTGTTCGGTATATGAGAAGAAAGATTGGTGTTCTCCTATTAAGGCATACCTGGAGAAAGGAGAGCTGCCAGAGGATAAGAAAGAAGGAATGAAAGTAAGAGTCAGGTCGGCCCGATTCTGTCTGATCAAGGGAGCATTGTTTAGGCGGGGGTTTGGATGACCCCTATTGCGATGTCTGAGCTTAGAGGAAGGCACCCACGTCCTCCGAGAAATCCAAGAGGGATGTTGTGGCAACCACGTGGGTACAAGGCCCCTTGTCTAGCAAAATCTTAAGAGCTGGCTATTTCTGGCAATCGCTGAGAAAAGAGGCTGAGGATTTTGTTAGAAAGTGTGAAAAATGTCAGAAGATGTCCCCTTGACTCGTCAGCCAGCGGAGAAGCTCATGACAATGAGCTCTCCCCGCCCCTTCGCAAAGTGGGGGATTGACCTGGTCGGTCCATTCCCAATGGCTCAAGCTCAGAAGAAGTTTCTAATCGTGGCCATCGACTACTTCAGCAAATGGGTTGAGGCGGAAGCCCTGGCAAAGATCACAGAAGAGGCAGTAATGGGCTTCATTTGGAAAAATATCGTTTGCCGATTTGGCGTGCCAAGGATAATGATATCAGATAATGGTACCCAATTCGTAGGGAGCAAGATTAAAGTTTGGTGCGTCAAAATGAAAATCCAGCAACATTTCACATCTATTTACCACCCACAAGCAAATTGACAGGTAGAGGTGACTAATCGCATCCTTGTTCAAGGGCTCAAATCACGCTTAGAGAAATCTGGAGGCAAGTGGGTGGAAGAGCTAAGCGCAATACTCTTGGCTTACCGCACAAATCCTAAAGAAAGCACTGGTGAAACCCCTTTCAGCTTAGTTTATGGCATGGATGTCGTCATTCCTTCGGAGATCAGCCTTGCGACTCACCGAGTACAAAACTTTGATGAAATCCAGAACACGGCATTGGTGCAGGATGCCCTGGATTTAATCGAGGAAAAAAGAGATCAAGCAGTGGTAAGGATGGAACTTGTGCGGGGGCTAATCTGGGCAACTTACAATAAAAAAGTCCAAAAAGAGGCATTTCCAGGTGGGAGATCTAGTTCTCAGAAGAGCCGACTTGGGGAAAACCAAGGGAAAACTAGATGCTGCGTGGCAAGGACCACTCCGGGTCACCCAAGTCTTAGCAGGTGGAGCTTATAAGCTGGAAGAGCTGGATGGGGTTGAAATCCCCCGCGCATGGAACATCGTGAATTTACGGAAATTTTATGTGTAAATATAATCTTACAATGTTTTATTAATAATAATGCAGGTCTATTCTTGTCTACCAAACTAAAACAAGTCCTCATAAAAGCCAGGATTGGCTAAGGACGGATGCCCCATTTACCTGACCTGACTGTCAGTAAAAGCCAGGATTGGCTTAGGGCGGATGCCCCATTTACTTGACCTGATTGTCAGTAAAAGCCAAGATTGGCTAGGAGCAGATTCCCCAATTTCTTGACCTGATGGTCAAGATATGGAGGAGGCTTATGGTATTTCCTAACCTCTATGCCAGGTGACGTCATGATTGATTAAGGGTAAAGACCCTGACACTTTTGAGATCGACAAATGACGCTGGGGTTAGCCAAGGTGGATACCCATAAAAGCACATGACCTGGCCGTCAAAAGAACTAGAATCAGTCTAATGCGGAAGTAAAAAAGGTTTGGTTTAAATTGCTAAGTTTAAAACGGATCTGGCAAAAGACGGATGCCTTATTTTCCAGGTCTGGCGATAAATTCAAAAACCAGGATTGGTTAAACATTGAAAAACCTAATTCTCAAAATTGAGGAACAGAAATCAAATCAAATTTCTTCTGGAAAAAAGCCATTTTCATTCATTCTTTCCTGGTATTACAAAATGGATTGCCCACACCTTCTACGAAGGTTGGCAAATTTAATTATAAACGCAAGATACAGGAAAGAAAAACAGATATGAAGATGTTCATCCTTGAGTTCTCCGATCCGAAGCTAGAGCTCGGCGAATGCCCCACAGTTCAAGCTCGGTCTCGTGATAACGCTGACGATATTTGCCTGCTCGCTCGGAAAGAGCATGTGCCTCGCCGGCGGCAACAGTCAAGCGATTCACTGACTCAGTTAAATCAGCTTTCTCTTCATGTAGCTGCCGGTTTGATTGGCGGAGCTCAGCCCACTCCCTCTTGTAGTGGTGTTTCTTTTGCCTTTTCCTTTCCAGGAGCCGGTAGAGGTAACCGCCTTTCTCTCGGAGCATGGATAGCTTATCAGAAAGTTTAAAATTTTCAACGACAAGGGATGTGTTATTTCTCTTCACGATATCGAGCTCTTCAAGAAGGGGAGACGAAGCCATGTTGGAGATACTGAAAGATAATTCATACATACCCATATATAAAGGAAACCAGGCACGTGCCAGAGAATAAAAAGTACTAGGGTTTCCGAAAAATAAGGAAACCCTAGAATACCAAAGGTTGCTACGGGACGAAAATTCATTATCACAAGTCAGAATTATAGTTCAGTACATAAACAAAACAGATCAGCCACACAGGCAAAACTACAAATCTGATAGAAAAACGAGCAAGCGAAAATACAAAATCCAAGTCACCAGACACCCTGAACTAAGCTTCATAGCCCGCTGATGTCAGCTCTTCCGGATCTTCAGCTCGGGAAACCTCACCAAAGTCCTTCTCGAACTGAGCAGCACCTTGTAACTCTCCCAATGAACCAAACTTTTGTGCACCCCAATTATAGATATTTAAATTAAAACACGTAAGTTTGCTTGCAAGAGTACGAGGAACTTGTATAGGGTGATGAGTTTGACTCGAGTCGAATCTCACGAGGAAACAACTGTTCGGTCTTTTGGATGTTTTTGACTCGAGTCGAATCTCACGAGGAAACAACTGTTCGGTCTTTTGGATGTTTTTCTCAATTTACGAACTAAAATAAAATACATGTACATTTGGGGTTTTAAAAGATTTTGAATTGATCATTATAAACTAAAGCAGTAATTAAACTAAGGATAATTAAACTAATTATTCTAGACTAGATTATAACTACGAGCAATAATTAAATTATTCGAACTTAAGAACTAAGAAGTAAACAACAAATCTAAGAACATGAATTTAATTAACTATCACGACACAATTATATCATAAGAATCTAAAAACGAATAACTAAGCATAAATCAACTCGCATAAATAAACTAAATAAATCCAATATCCAAGCATGAAACGATTAAACTAATTAAACTAGTTCTCGAATTAACTAAGAATTTAACTAAACAATTAACTACAAAATTAACTACAAAATTAACTAAGAGTTTAGAATAATTATTGGAACTAGTAAAAGCAATGAAAATCTCCAGCTATTCCGGAGTTGAACGCTGATCTTGGGCGAAGATTGAATCCCGAACGTGAATTTGAAGTTTCAGACTCGTCGTTCTTCGATCCTTGATCTAGGTCTTCAAATCTTGTTATAAAATGTGCAATTTCGTTTATTCTAAGCTAAAAAAACCTAAGATGTCGTGTGTGTCCTAAAAATCTAAAATATGAAGGGTATATATAGATATAGCATGTCTTGGGGCACAAGAAACACTAAAAACGAATTTCTGGATGTCGCGTCGACGTCGCGTCGATCGACGCGTGGTGGATCTCGGTGTCGACGCTGCCTGGTGGTCGCGTCGACTGGGCGGGGGCGTCGACTGACGCGGTCATGGATCAACGCAACAGAGAGTTACATCGATTGAGCGTCGATCAACGCACTCTTGGATCGACGCTTTAGAGAGTTGCGTTGACTGAGCGTCGATCGTCGCGGGCAGGGACTCGCGTCGACGCTATTGAGGATCAGTCTCATTTTCTCAATTTTTATGCTACTCGTTCACCGGAAAGCTCGTTCTCCACTTTTGAACATCGAACTCATCTAATTACGTGCTGAACTCTTCCGGTTACTTAGCTGTAAGGTGAAGAACAATAAAATATCACCTAATTGCATCAATTATGATCAAAATACGTTAAAATAAGCTAGAACTATAAAAATAAGAAATTAAGCTTAAATCATCCAACTTATACCAAAAACAAATAGAAAAACGTACTAAAAAGCTAATAAAAATAAGGACCAACCTACTCTAATCAACTACCCCACTCTTAATTGGTTTGTTCGTCCTCGAACAAACGATAAATTCAAAGTATAACTAGAATGAAAATCAGTTCAAGCAAAGAGTCGTGCTATGCTACATACGTAATTTTGAAAATATAGGTACAAGTCACGTAATGTCAAACACTCCACCTATATTATATTGTCGCTTAAAAATTAAATTCATGCATCCTCTCAAAAGGGAAATATATATGGGTGTTCGCTCAAAAGCACTCAAGCATTGCTGCATGGGACGTGTATACACTCAAATTATACAATTACATGCACAGTAAATAAGCAAGGAAAATCAATCTCTTCTCAATCGCAAATTAAGTGTGTTATCAAAACTAAGAATCGGTAAGGTCTTTACGGGTTGTAATGTAAGGCTATTTGGACGGGTGTGGAATATATAAGTCGTGTGGCTCAATCGCTCACTCAACCTAATCTAATCAAGAAGAAAATTGCTTCACCTCGCTCAAAAATAAAAACCTCACTTAACTCTCATAACGTAGCCTTAAAATTAGGCTATTCCTCAACTCGAAACTCGTAAACCGACTGTAAGATTAAACCACTTAAAACAATTGAAGCTTATAATGTGCTTCTTATATAAATCTTTTGCCTTCTGAACATTAGGCTTCATAAGAAAATAAAACACAAACCTTTATAAAGCGCGTAGGCAATGATTAAAACAATTCACTAGACTCACCATCCTTTTATTTTCTTTTTTTTAATCACTTTTTTTTTCTTTTTTTTTAATTTTCGGATGGTGGTCCTAAATTACAAAAATAATAAATTCCTAATAAAAATTTCCAAAACTCAAATAACCAATAAAAATACGAACTCCTACCCTACGCTTTTAATGGGTTGTAGGGGTCGTCTCAAAAACACTCATGGCTATAGGCATGGATTATTTGGCTATGATTGGATCATTCGAAATTTATAGTGGCTAAAATATATGGATATGGCCAGAATAGGTTTTTTTCAGTGCCTTAACGTCATTTTCAAAGTCAACTACACACAGCGATTTCAAAGAGATATCAAACTGAAACTCATTCAAGTACATGCAAAGATGATGATCAATCAGGCTACTCACAAGCTTTTTGCATGAAAAAGTTTTGAATTGACGCTGCTTTTAAGGTTTTGCAAAATCAATTGTGTCCAAGTACCATTTTACAATATATAAGTTATAATATTTTGAAAAATTAATGCACTTATGCACGCTCAAAAACAAGAACAAATAATCATACCTAGTCAAATTTGACAGACAAGCCATACAAACACAATTAAGCGTAGAAATAGCAATTAATCACGTTTTAAGCATATAATTATTACAGGCCAAGTATTAAAAATTACACAATTAAGCAATACAAATCACACTCGACCACCACCCTTTCTAAAAATCCCGGCAATCTCCTGATTCCCACAAATACATCAAAAATCAAAAAGAGGAAGGAAAAGAAAACATCCCTGAAATAAAAAGGTCGAGCCGCTACTCGTTGATTTTGTGCAATCGGTCGCTTCTTCAACGTGCGTGATGTGAAATGCCCTAAGAAAAACAAAACGAACAAAAGCAAAGAAAATAACAATTTTTTTTTGGATTTTCATTTTTCGTTTTTTTAATAAAAGCATAAAGATACAAGATTTTAGTACTCGTGGGATCCATCGTTCTCGGGGTTCTGATCGACGTCCATGCTCGGTTGGGGATAAGCCGCCTCGAACCGTTCCTTGAGGCTCGAAATGCGAGTGCGCATCTTCCTCAAGCTTTGACGGTTTTGCTCGTGGTTTGTGTCGATCTTGTCATCGATGATTTGGAGTTTTCGAACATCTTCAATTGAAATACTCGGTTTTCTTCGAAAAATTTGCCCCAATCGGGACTCGGACCCGAAGTGGTGCGTGGGGCCGACTCCATATCGTCATCCTCGTCATTTTGAGATGAGGATCCTCCTTGAGTCGAAGACCTCACTCGGGGTGCAGGTGCACGCGTTAAAGGAAGTGAAGTCGTCCCGAGTGGGCTAAGTCCGTTTTCGGCCGGATCGAACCCGAAGTGACGGGCGAGGCCGGTAATGTATGGTGTGAAGGAAAGGAGTGGCATTTTGCTTCCCGGCGTACCCTTAATAACATTATAGAATTCTTGCAAGATCAATGGGTATAGCCGGACTTGACGACCGTCAACAAGATATTGTAGAACATAGAGCTCAGATTTGGTCGCGTAGGTGGCCTCGTTTTTGCACAAAATGATGTGCCCGAGGATCTTGTAGGCAACGTAGAGGGCTTCATCTAAAATTTTTGTGCAAGGGAATCGCTTGCAAACGCCCGTGTTTCCCCCGGTTATCATCCCCCCAAAAGAGGTTAAATCGAAGCCTTGAACGCCTATCGGGTGGTCCCCTTCGGTCGGGAAACCAAAAATGTTGCTGAACATCTCCTCGTTCACGTGAACATTGTTCCCACCTAGCCTACATGTGAACGTCTCGTCATTTCGGATTACCAAAGTATAGAAGAATTCGAGCATAAGCTCGCTAAATCCGGGAAGGTGCATTTGGGTGAAGTACCCACACCCGAGGCCATCGACATAGCGGGAAAGGTCGGTGTGGTGTTCCGAATCATTCGAGGCCTCCTCCTCAAGTCCATTGACGTTCAAAGTCCGATGAGTCGCAAACCCCCATTTTCGAATATTCTTAAAAGTGTCCCCTTCCTTTTTGTCGTAAATTGGGAACGGTGCTCCATATTTCCCCGAAACATCCTTACGTTTTCCCGTCCGAGACATTATCAATCAATACGAAGTGCAACGGGAATGAAAAATCTTGAAAATAAAGCTTTTTGCTTCTTTGGGGAATTTTGTCGAACACTTGGCGTGCGTGTTCAACCAACTAAAGATTTAAGGATTCCTTGCACCAAGAACTTCCCAACTCAACCAAAAAACAATAAGATGGTCCCAAAAGGTTATAAGCGAAGTACCTCAACATCGTACGAACCTTCTTGCCGGAATTTTGAAACTTGGCCCGTATTTGCTCCAACCCTTTGTAGCTCGTTTTTGGGATATCGGCTTGTATGTAAGTAGGTTGATCAAATTTCTGGGCAATGTGGTGTGTGAGAAGAATTGTTGTGGGTTGGTTATGGGTGTTTGTAAGAATTTGAGGAAAGAAAAGTTTTTGAAGAAGGAAGGAAAATTTTAAAGTTAGGGATTGAAAAGTGAAAGAAAAGAAGGAGAGTGGCGATTTTAAGGTGTTTTTTCTGGGTTTTCCGCGGGTCAAGACGCATATGGGTCGGGTTGGTCGGGCAAAATCTGGATTTAAAGCGCGTCTGAGCCGGGTACGGGTTCGTGTTTACGCTGCGTCGATCGACGCTACAGAGAGCGATTTCTCGGCAGGTGCGTCGATGCCGCATCGATCGACGCGAGCAGCCTCGGCATCGACGCGGGCGGAATTCTGGTCGACTTTTCCTTCACTTTTTTGATCAATTCTTCTCGTTCGAGTCCTTCCATCTGTTCTTAACAAATAAAAACCAAAATAAAACATTAAATAAAATGAAAATAAAATACAAAAGGATACAAAACGCTTGGGTTGCCTCCCGAGAAGCGCAAATTTTAACGTCGCTTGCTCGACGCTATCTTGTTCATTTAATTCCAACCGTGTGGTGGATCTCCCAACTCCACCAACTCGTGATCGCGATTCTTCTTTCTTCCATCATGATAAGGCTTCAGTTTATGCTTGTGAATTTGAAGGGATGAATCTTCGACCTCATCATATAACGTGGCTACTCCATACTCGTCTAATTCGTTTATTAAGAACGGTCCGCTCCATGCAGCTCCAAAATCAGCTGGGTCATACACATTTGTGATTATACAGTACTAATTCCCCAACCTCATATTGCAAATTTTTGACTTTCTTAGCGTGAACCTCTTTTGATTTCTTCTTATTCCTTGTCCGCGAACCTCTTTTGATTTCTTCTTATTCCTCGTCCAATCGTTGAGATATGCCTCGCCCTTGTTCTTTGTATGCGAAATATTTTTGTTAGGGTCGAGGAAATCGTACCTCAAATGATGTATTGGTGGCTTCAACTCCACCCTTTGCTCGAATTTTTTGATTTGTTCTCCCCATCTAAATCATCTAGAAATTATTCTACGATATCGCGTATGTCAATACCTAGTAACTCGATCAAGTCCTCACCACTTAAGTGCATATGGTCCACAAGCTCGTTGTACTCCTTGCTTGAATCAACTCGTGTATCCCCTCCCTCGATAGAAGATCCAGCGTCGTCCCCGTCACTTAATTTGTTCAAAGTTGCGATTCCTCTTAATTCGTGGACGCACGATGTAATGGGGTCAACGAAAGAACAATCATCTAGCAAGGCAGGGGAGGGAGTGTTTTGAATATCTTTTAGAGAAAACGTCACTATTTCACCCAAAACGGTCATTGTCATCCTCCCTTTGTGAACATCAATTAGAGTATGGGAGGTAGACATAAACGGGCGCCCCAATAAAATGGTATTCTCCGTGCTCTCAGTCGGTACTTCGCCAATGTCCATAACCAAAAAATCAACAGGAATTACGAGCTCTCCAACTTGTACTAAAACATCTTCAACTATCCCCAAGGGTAGTTGAATTGAGCGATCGGCCAACTGTAGGCGCATAGTTGTCGGTTTCAGTGGTCCAAGATTAAATTCTTGATAAAGCGAATACGGCAGTAGATTCACTCCTGCTCCAAGATCTAACATTCATATTGCTTTTTGTCCATTAGCCAATGAAATAGTGATGCAGAAACTTCCAGGATCGCGTTCCTTAGGTGGCAATGGCTTCTTAAAAACTGCGCTAACTTCCTTCGGCAATGTTACGTATTGAGTCATCGCCAAATGTCTCTCTCTCGAGGTAAGTTCCTTAAAAAGTTTAACGTAGGCGGGCATTGTTTTGATTACCTCCAAAAGTGGTAGGTTTATATTGACATTCTTCAAGAGGTTGTATAGCTCCATGAACCTCTTGTTCTCTTTCGCTGGACGCAACTGGCTTGGAAAAGGAACAACATCCTTAATTTGCGTCGTTGATTGCTTCGGTAGTGATGCTTCGTCTTTGCCAATGGTGTTGATCGGAATCGTCCGTTGAATGGATCCAGGAACATATCTATTGGTGGATTTATGTAACTTGTCTACTGGTGTAGAGACAATTTTCTCATCCTGGTCCACTATGCCATTGTCGATCTTCTTCCCACTGCGAAGAAAATGAACCGCCGATGCTTGCTCTGTCTGACTTGGGAGCTTGCCCTTCTCCTTGTTTGACCTCGCAATTTCAGTCGCTAGTTGTCCCATAGTTCTATCCATCCTTTCCATGTTTTTAGCAAGATCATGCACTATTCCAGAAAGATGGTCAATTCCGTTCACCTTCTTTGAGAGTTCATCTATCTTTGCGTTCACCTTTGTAAGTCCCTCTCAATTGCTGATTGTCTCGGCCACTTAATTTTGCTGCCAAACCAACAGTTGATCATTTGGTTGAGCCATATTAGACGCCTGCCCTTGCGTATGAAAGTTATTTTATGGTGGTGGTGCTTGTGAATGTGGTAGTGGGTACTGCGGATCGGGTGGCATGTAATTCGGATATCCTGGGCCCCATTTGAAAAGATGATTCTCACGTTGTGAGGTGTACTTCTTTTGGTTTGAATAACTCTGAATTGCATTAACGTCTTCTTGCTGCACTATGTTGTATGGACACTCGTCTGCTAAATGCTGAGGAGATCCGCACTGGTTTCATGCTGCAGTATTCTTCTGTGCAGCGGCCTTGCTTTCCCAATCGGCTTTCCAAACAGCTAATTTTTTGTCAAATATCTCTGCGCACTTTGCCTTGACTAACTTGTCATCATCTAAATCATGATCGGGAATGGAAATCTCATTAACCTTCATTTTACGAGGCCGAGAGTTGGTTTGTCTAGATTTTTCACTTTGCTTCTCCAACACCCGTCTCGCCTCGGTAGCTGTCAAATCTCCGAAATCTCCTCCTGCCGCTATCTCTACTTCTCGTTTCTCATGGTCCAATAATCCATCGAAGAAAAACTGGTTAGTCATCTCCGGAGAATAGTTGTGGTGGGGGCAAGCTTGCAAAAGCGTCTTGTAACGCTCCCACGTTTCATGAAATAGCTCTCCATCAAACTGTTCAAA
Organism: Phtheirospermum japonicum; assembly: GCA_014905375.1. NCBI lineage: Eukaryota > Viridiplantae > Streptophyta > Magnoliopsida > Lamiales > Orobanchaceae > Phtheirospermum > Phtheirospermum japonicum. The sequence continues at coordinate 278,190 of BMAC01000072.1, forward strand.
GGTGGCAATTTGCCTCCGAAGATGCCCGGTAGTTTGGGCCGAATAGTATTGATTTAAGAATTACTCGCTGATCATATCCCATCCAGTCAACGAACCAGGCTCTAGGGAGAGCAGCCACGACTTCTCTTTGTCTTTCATGCTATAGGGGAAACAAATCATTTGTACCTCTTCTTGATTAAGGCCATGAACCACAAATCTTCCAACCTCATCAACAAAATAGTTCAAAAATGCCAGAGGGTCTTCATGAGCACCTCCGTGGAAAGTCGGGAGTAAATTAAGTTGGTGCGGTTTGATCTCCACTTCTCTTGCGGTGGGTCCAAGAATAATTGCTGACCTAAAAGGTACAACTTTGGTCGTGCCAAATCGCACTGTCTAGGTGCTCGATCTCCCCTTGGTTCCCTAACTCGGTCATTAGCTCTCTCGTAGTGGTCGTCATATGCGTAATAGTTCTCGCGCTCGTATCTTCTTCCGAAATTGTTTTTCTCGTAACCATGATCTTGATTCGCCAACCAAGCGTTTACGCGACTCTGATTGTTAGCATATGCGTTACGCTACAGAAGATCCTCATTCCTAAATGCCACGTTCTCGATGTTGTGTTGACGCATGACATTGTCGTTCATCTCTTTGTTTTGCCTCATATTTGCCATGTTGGTTTGGTGATTGACTACGTTGTGCTGCTAGTTCACTCCTTCGTTTCTCCCCGCATCTTGTCTCGCATTATCCATGTTTTGCTGATAATTAGCCCAATAGGCTCGGGTTTGTGTTTGTCCTTGCAAAACGATTGGTTCACTACCATACCCGTTTCGAATGGGGCGTGGAGTTGATCTTAGGGGGGAATCATTGCTTCGAATCGATTGTGCTCCTAATACCGTTTCGGGAACTTAGTCGCAAACAAAATCAGTCGCTGCTGAAGAATCATTCTCGGAAAAAAAAAACGAGTCTTGGTCTCGGTGGATGTTGTCAATGAAAGGTGCAAGGTCGCGTTGAAGTGATCGCCTTTCTTGCATAAACTCAACAACACATCAACGTATCAAATGGCGAAGACCAAGTGCGAAATAAAAATAAAAATAAACTAATAACTTAAAACGAAAAACATCCTATATTCCTACTCGTTGCTTCCCCGACAACGGCGCCAAAATTTTGAACCAAACTTTTGTGCACCCCAATTATAGATATTTAAATTAAAACACGTAAGTTTGCTCGCAAGAGTACGAGGAACTTGTAGGGTGATGAGTTTGACTCGAGTCGAATCTCACGAGGAAACAACTGTTCGGTCTTTTGGATATTTTTCTCAATTTACGAACTAAAATAAAATACATGTACATTTGGGTTTTAAAAGATTTTGAATTGATCATTATAAACTAAAGCAGTAATTAAACTAAGGATAATTAAACTAATTATTCTAGACTAGATTATCAACTACGAGTAATAATTAAATTATTCGAACTTAAAAACTAAGAAGTAAACAACGAATCTAAGAACATGAATTTAATTAACTATCACGACACAATTATATCATAAGAATCTAAAAACGAATAACTAATCATAAATCAACTCGCATAAATAAACTAAATAAATTCAATATCCAAGCATGAAATATTTAAACTAATTAAACTAGTTCTAGAATTAACTACGAATTTAACTAAACAATTAACTAGGAAATTAACTACGAAATTAACTAAGAGTTTAGAATAGTTATTGGAACTAGTAAAAGAAATGAAAATCTCCAGCTATTTCGGAGTTGAACGTTGATCTTGGGCGAAGATTGAATCCCGAACGTGAATTTGAAGTTTTGGACTCGTCGTTCTTTGATCCTTGATCTCGGTCTTCAAATTTTTTTATAAGATGTGCAATTACGTTTATTCTAAGAAAACCTAAGATGTCGTGTGTGTCCCAAGATTCCAAAATATGAAGGTTATATATAGATATAGCATGTCTTGGCACACAATAAACCCTAAAAACAAATTTCTGGACATCGCGTCGACGTCGCGTCGATCGATGCGTGATGGCTCTCGGTGTCGACGCTGCCTGGTGCTCGTGTCGATTGGGCAGGGGCGTCGACTAATGCGGTCATGGATCGACACAACAGAGAGTTGCTTTAACTGAGCGTCGATCGACGCACTCTTGGATCAACGCTTCAGAGAGTTGCGTGGCCTTGCATCGACTGAGCGTCGATCGTCATGGGCAGGGACTCGTGTCGACGCTTGTGTAGATCGATGCTACTGAGGCTCAGTCTCATTTTCTCGATCTTTCTGCTACTCGTTTACCGGAAAGCTCGTTCTCCACTTTTGAACATCGAACTCATCTAATTACACGCTGAACTCTTCTGGTTACTTAGCTGTAAGGTGAAAGACAACGAAATATCACCTAATTGCATCAATTATGATCAAAATACGGTAAAATAAGCTGGAACTATTAAAATACGAAATTAAGGTTAAATCATCCAACTTATACCAAAAAAAATAAATATAAAAACGTACTAAAAAGCTAATAAAAATAAGGACAAACCTACTCCAATCACCCAGATTGGCGAAAGTTGGAGAATTTGCA
>BMAC01000072.1:291760-327085 GCA_014905375.1 Phtheirospermum japonicum
ATGGTTAGTGAGGGGATAGGGTTTGGGTTTGGGGAAGAGAACGGGAAGTAGGTGATAAATTTGATTCAGGGTGTTTATGTAAAATTACATAAACACCCTTTCTTACCATATATTTAATTTTATGAAATTAAAAAAATAGAAAAAATTTGGTCCACACAAATTATTAGATCAAAGGCCTGGATTGGTCCCTAGGTTCGCATATATTGACGTGGGTTCTATTTGAACCTAATACATTATATATATATATATATATATATATATATATATATATAGGGTTGGGTTCAAATGAGAACCCGTCATTATATGTGAACCTAGGGACTCATCTTGACCATTAGATTGAATAATCTTGATGGTTGAGATCATGACATGTTAGCATGGTAATAATTAAAAAAATCCATTAATTAATTAAAAATGGTATTTTTGGACATATATCAACGTTTACAAAGAGCACTAAATTGTTTTAGAAATAGATTAAGAAAAAACCTACGTTGATACAGCATCGCAATTTCTTATATAACTGCAAATTCAAAATTTTGAAATAAAACTCAAATCTTCAACAAACCATAACTTTTTTAATTTTTATTCATTTTTAATGAAATATATATCAAATTAATCACATTCTCAAGATCTACGATTTAAGATACATATTGCATATTTTAAAACGTAAAAATATATAAATATATATATAAATTAAAAAATTTGGACTGATTAGCCTATGGACTACCTTATCACTATGCAAAGCTGATTCTCCTTCTCCTCCATCAAAACCATTCTCAGACATGTTTTCTGCAAGTAAAGAGGCATAAAGAGTCTTTCATTTGAAACGAACTACCAAACGTGATAAAACATAATGTATGGATTGTAACATATATATTCTCTTTCTGAGAAATGTTAAAGCTTTAATTAAACCCATGATGAGGCAGCCAGTGTTATATTCTACCCAATTTTATTCCCAAATTCATGCAAACGCTGAATCTACATAACTAAACAAAAGAAAGTCGAAAACATATCATAGCTTCAAAGCTATGAGCATATGAGATCACAAAATTAAATTCCAATTAAATGGGAAATTAACAGGAAAATCATGTCCTCTGAGAAAACCGTATTAATAGCACATTAAAAGGAGGAAAAAAAAGTGGGCCACATAAGCAAAAGGCAACCAACAAAAGGGAGAGAGATAAAACAATAAAAAGAACAAATCTTTTTATCAGAAACTTTCGAATCAAACAAAACCCAATGTGGAATTAGAGCGGCATATCAAAGTATTTGATCACAGCCCACGAAAAGGACTGTCATTATAAAATAAAGCGTTCAGTTAAACAAGATTCCTGATGATCATCGTCAATGTGATATAAATAGAAACGAACGACATCAAAAAAACGGGTAAGAAATTGTATAGAAACAAACCGGAGAGGAAAAGATGCGGATGCTACACTGCAGGGAAATAGGAATCCACACACCAGAGATTGGTGGGAACTCTATCTGTATTCGAGTTTCAAAGGAGGAAGGAATGAGGATTTATTATAAATCAAATCAATCGACAATTTAAAGTCAACTTGACTTAAACAACCAAATATCATTAGGATTTACAACCAAATATATATAAATTCACCCTATATTTTAAATTTTAGTATATTCAAATCAAATTTTTGAACAGATGTTAATGTTTGAACTTTTTTCTTTTGAAATGTATTAATTTTTAATGTTTTCTAAAATTTCATTCCAACACCTTAAAATTTAATTATTGGGTAAACTCATAAAGAATCGAGGTGTTAATATTCGTGGCCTTTCATTAATTAGATGTCTTTAGGTTTAAAATAAAAACGATTTTCATTAATAAACAACAAATATCATTAATGTTGCTCCAAACAGCTATCACCACAAAAAGAATCTACCAAACATAAAGCATGGAAACTAATGTAAATAAAAACTATGTGTTCAAGTTCAAAAGAAAAACGTTTTTAAATAATAGACTTAGGGTTCTCTCATGACATGTTTGTTCTATTCGAATACCATACCAATTTATTCTAAAATCTAAGCATAATTACAAAAATAACATAAAATAATCGTAGAAACCTCAAGGGGGTATTCGGAAAGTGTTTTTTTCCCTATAATTAGACTAAACCTCAGGGTTAGTTTTGTAATATCTCTAAATTATTTCAAGAAAAATAGTAAATACCAGGGCTACAATCACAGGATGACAAACAGTTTTGCAGGGACAAAGTCTATTGGCGAAGAATAGAACATGTGCATGTCCACTTGTTAGTTTCAGACTCTATTGAAAGTCCATTTGGAAAATATTAAAACAAAAAGTTATTTCTAGCTTAGTTTCCTAAAATCCCAACAGCACAGAAAAATAGAAGTAGATGAAGTATACTAACCAAAAGAATATGCTAAACCCAGACTGCATTAAAGACTGCATTTAGATCTACGACACTATAATACCTTAAAACAGTTTCTACCTAACAGAAATTCAATCAATCTCTGAAAATTTAAATGGAAAATTAATTGATTTCTGAAAATGATGAATAATTAAACAAAGGGAAAAAATAATGTCGAATATCCATTAAGTGAACGCACAAAATAATTAAACAAAGGGGAAACAAAGAGAGGATAATTAAACCACATGCGCAGGCTTCTTGAGGTCATCATCAACCACCGCCGGCTTGGTGGGGATGGCCAGATAGCTCAGCTTCCTCTTGGTCACGGCAACCTCATCGTCGTCGTCATCATCGTCATCGAAAGACGAAGAGACATCGCCGAAGTCGAAGCGGCTGGGGGAGTATAGGGCCCACACAAAGTACATGCCGGCCGCTGTGAGACCCACAGCAGACGCCAAAGAGCAGGGCTCCGATGACGCTCATGATGTCCTTGGTGCGCTCGCGAATCGAGCTGGACATGGAGGAATAGAACTTGAGGGGGAGACTGAATGATGTCATCTTCGGGGATGACTAGGAATCACCGTCGAAGGTGGCGATGGCGAGGTCGGAATCAAAAACGGATGGAGGGGCGACGGCAATCGGAGAGCGGCGAAGTGGTGGTGGAGGTGAAGATCAGGGTGAAGTAGTGGGGGTTTTGGTTGTCGAGGATGGAATTGGGGTTAGGGTTAGGGTGGAGGGAATTTGAGGGGTAATAGGTAGGTGGTGGCGGTGGAGAAGTAGAAGAGGGTTTTGCAGGGGCGGGCGGAGGCAGTGGTGGCTAAGAGGGAGAGGCGGAGGTGGGGGAGAATGGAGGTCGCCATGGTTTCGGTTCGTAGAGAGAGAGAAGGAAATTATAGAGTGAATGATAAACAAAGAAGTGACGGGGCCAGGTTTATTACTTTTTGTATTTAATATTTTTTTAATACAATTTCTTACGTCGGTTATTTAAAACCCGACGTGAAAACTTATATATCACGTCGGGTTTAAAAACACCGACGTAAAAACATCGCATATCACGTCAGTGTATTTAGAAACGGACGTTAAAAATATTTTACGTCTGTTATTCAGAAACTGACGTTAATAAGCCGACGTGAAAAACATGTTTTGTAGTAGTGACAGCTGTCATTAGAATATTATACAACTTTTTCTTTTGTTTGTTTCTTCAGGCTCACGTGACTACAATTCTTGTTTTTTAAGTCTAACCCATCTATAGTTATGATGATAGAAATTCCATCATAGAATTGTCTTTTAATTTAACAACTTGTGGTCTTTATCTTTTCGAAGTCTAGGCCACCAAACTTCTAGTACTGTTTTTGTCCACATAAAATCTGCTTCAAATCACAATGGAAAAATATTTCAAACTCAAAGAACTCGAGGATGTGATTATTTGTGAAGGAGTTATATTGAAAGTGGCATTTGGAATCCTATTTAACAATCCAATTTTACATGTTTCATTTTGTTTATAGTTTGCAATATTAGTTCTGATAATAAAAAATATTAGTTCATTAACCAAACCATCAAAAACACAGCCACAATGGAACAACCAGAAGCTGAAGTTGCTGTGATCATGGTTCCATTCGCAGCTCAAGGCCACCTCAATCAGCTCCTCCAGCTCTCCTGCCTTGTATCTTCCTCCTACAAAATCCCCGTCTACTACGTCACCTCCCCTATCTTCATCCGCCAAGCCAAGTCTCGCATCAACGGCCTAAACCCTCTTGACGTCGAAAAAATCAATTTCCACGAAATCCTGACCCCACAGTTCGACTCCCCATCTCCGAACCCCAAATCGCCGCACAAATTCCCCACACAGCTCCAATCAGCCTGTTACGCGTCACTAAACCTACGCGAACCTTTTGCCGGTTTCTTAAAAGAGATGTCCGTGAGATTCAAGAGAGTGGTCGTGATAAACGATCCCATGATGGCCATGGTTGTTCAGGACATCGCGTCGATTTCAAATGCCGAGTTGTACACGTTTAACTGCATTTCTGCATATTCATACATATCTATGCTCCACCAATATTTACAAAATCTGGTCTCCGTAGAATTCCCTAAAGAGTTGCCCTCTTTTGACGGAGCCTTACAATCCGATCCGTCAAATCATAGATCCGGAGATCTATACAACACCTGCAGATTAATAGAAGAGCCTTATATGGATATACTCGAAAACGAACAGATTTCCGGAAATAGGAAGGTATGGGCAATAGGTCCAATACTACCAACCAAATCATTATCTTCCGGTAATCGCCACAACCCCAAATGCTTAGAATGGCTCGATAAACACGAGCCAAATTCCGTAATCTACGTATCGTTCGGCACCACGGTCTCGCTCGAGGACGAGCAAATCAAAGAGCTGGCACTAGGACTCGAGCAGAGCAATGTGAAGTTCCTCTTGGTGCTAAGAGACGCAGATATAGGCAACGTGTTCGACGGTAAAGTCAGACAACTTGAATTGCCGGAAGGGTTCGAGGAGAGAGTAGAGGGAATCGGGATGGTGGAGCGGGACTGGGCCCCACAGCCTCAGATACTGGCCCACCCGTCCACCGGCGGGTTTTTGAGTCACTGCGGGTGGAACTCTTGTGTAGAGAGCATTAGTATGGGTGTGCCGATAGCGGCATGGCCGATGCATTCGGACCAACCGGCAAACACTGTGCTTGTAACTGATATACTGAAAATGGGGCTTGTTGTGAGGGATTGGGAACAGAGGATGGAGCTAGTGAGAGCTTCGAGTGTGGTGAGTGTTGTGAGGAGGTTGATGGCTTCGGACGAAGGGAACGGTATACGGAAGAGGGCGGAGGAGGTTAGGGATATAGTGCGACGGGCGACTCAGCATGGTGGCGTTTCTCGAGCCGAGATGGACTCGTTCGTTGCTCATATCAGCAGATAATAAAAGAATTATAAATAAATAAATGATGATCAACTGGTTGCATATAATTCAACCAAGTTAATTAATGTTTGCTGGGATTTGGCATAGAAGATACGTGATCTAGTTTTTTATTATTGTAGAATTCGGAGGTAAATAACAATCTTCCGCCTTGTGAACATATATACACCCAAGACTCTTTCTTCAAATCAAGTTGTTAGTAATACCACTCCTGTTCCACTGTATATATTGGATCATAGTTCCCTTCAAGTTCATCATTCCTCAAAAGAATAACACTATATAATTAAAACATTGATAAAAATATTAATAATGATAATTAAACTGGTCTCAGACAACACTTATTTCCTTACAATACGTCAAGAAGAGGAATTTCTTAATAGTACTGGTGAGCTAAGTTTTCTTAGATTATGTAGCTTTCTAGAAAACTAATGGTTGAGGAAATGTTTGAATTAAATAAAACCAATTGAACTATAAAGAAAATTTAGGTACCCTGAATGGGACGCACAACCAATTGCTTTTATGTGTGGTGATGCATCACTTTCGGTCTACTTTTCCATCCCCATGAAAAGAAACCATGATAGTGACATGAAAGGAAAAGTTCAAAAATTGAAACATAATAGACAAGATAAGTTTGAAATCCATTAATCGCTTTCCTTGAGAGATACAAGCAGGTTTCTACATACATAAAACAACATAAGCAGCGTACTATAAATAAACCTAGAGCTAGGGTTTCAGCTGCTACAAGCCAGTTGTCATGCTTTGATCATAGCCGTCCAAAACATCACAGATGTCACCATGATCCTTCAATCCATTGCAGATGAGTTGTAGTCTTGTGCAGCTGTCCCTATCCTTTGCTTTTGGACTGTTGCTACCTTTTGGCTTGTAGTGAAAGCTACGCACGCGCTCAGTGGTCAGTTGACTTCACATGCACCTCAGATGACTCCACATGCAGCTCAAGTGCACCAACATGTTTCACACGCCCCCTCAATTCGATCGTACTCCTACTTGTTACATTGAGTTTATTTCTAAGCCTCGAGAAGAATTGCAATGACAGTGGTTTGGTTAAAACATATGCAATTTGTTCAAAAGCAGGAATTTGCTGAATTTTCAATTTTCCAGCCGCAATCCTTTCTCTCACAAAGTGGTAATCAAGTGCTACATGCTTTGTTCTAGCATGTAGGATGGGATTAGAAGCCAAAGAAATGGCACTCAGGTTATCTACCCAAATCAAGGGCACCTTAGAAGGAGACAGTCCTATTTCTTCAAGTAATGAACTGATCCAAGTAATCTCACATTCTGCATTGGCCAAACTCTTGTAGTCTACCTCTGTACTATCTTGAAACTGAAGGTTGTTTTCTTAAGCACAATGAAACCAAGCTATTCCTAAAATACACACAATAGCCTATTGTGGATCTTCTGTCATTCAAGTCAGCACACCAATCAGAATCAGAGAATCCACTTAGATTGAGGTGTAATGATTTTCTGATATATAAACCATAATTCTTTGTCCCAGCCAAATACCTCAAAATTTTCTTCACAGCCTTCCAATGTGTGTCTAAAGGAGCTGACATATACTGGCAAACTTTGTTTACACTATAGCTCAGTTCAGGCCTAGTAAAGGTTACATATTACAATGCTCCCGTATTTTGTTCCATCTATTGTAGGCATTCCTTGATCCTTGGACAATTGTAATGAAGATACCATAGGGGTAGGAGTAGGTCTAGCTGACTCTATTTTGCATCTTTCAAGAAGATCCTTGATGTATTTCTCTTGGCACAAGTGCATTCCTTCATTTGTTCTAGTAATCTCAATTCCAAGAAAGTAACTCATTTGTCAAGATCCTTAATGGAGAAATTTTGCCCAAAAACCTTAGCAAACTGATCAATCAACCTTGAATTGAATCTTGTGACTAAGATATCATCTACATAAATCAGCACAAAAAGACAATCATTTCCATTTATTCTATAGAACAATGAGCAATCTTCCTTGGAATCTCTAGAACCCATTTTGATCAACACAAGCTTGACTTTACTGAACCATGCCCTTGAGGCTTGCTTTAATCCATATAAGGCTTTAGATAACTTGCATACCACTTGACTATTTCCTTTTTCAAATCCTTATGGTTGCCTCATGTATATCTCTTCACTCAAATCTCCATTTAAGAAAGCATTGCTCACATCTAACTGCCTAACCCTCCAGGAATAGTGAACAGCCAAGGTCAGCATGATTCTTATGGTGATGTGCTTCACCACAGGACTGAAGGTCTCTGAAAATTCAAATCCAGGCATTTGAGAATACCCTTGAACCACCAACCTTGCTTTATACTTGGAAACCTTACCATTTGCTGCCAAAATTGTTCTTGTCCTTTGGTAAGTCAACCAATTTCCAGGTTTTTGTCCTTGTTAGAGCATCTATCTCTTCTTACATTGCTGCTCTCCATTTTGAAGAACTGAGAGCTTCATTGAGAGAACAAGGTTCTGTTTCTTTTACTACAGAGACATTATATACTTTAGGTTTGTGAATTTTCATCTTTGATCTGGTAATCATGGGATGACCTTGAGGAGCATGAGACACGCAACTTCCTAAATTATCATTAATAGGGGGAAGATGAACAATAAGTGGTATGTCTAGATTGCTGTTCTCAGAGTTAGAAGAACCATTACTGAAAGATGAGGTGTTGTCTGATGTTGATGAGTGGTGATCATGCTGATCAACTGAATTGTGATTAGGGTGTTTTTACTGACTCCTGGATTAACCTTTGATTTTTCAAGGATGTCTGTTGTGGGAATAATTGGAACAATCAAAGGATCATTAGGACAGACAAATTTATGCATATTCATCTATTCTTTGTAGGGGAATCTTCCTTCATCAAATATCACATGTCTAGTGATTATAATCGTCCTGTCTAGCAGCAGTACCTTGTACCCCTTGTATTGGTTGCTATATCCAAGAAAAACTCCAGTGCATGCTCTGTATTCCATTTTGTGCTTATTGTAAGGCCTGAGATGAGGGTAGCACAAGCATCCAAAGACCTTTAATCTGCTGTAATCAGGCTTGTGACCATAGAGCACCTCAAGTGGACTTGTAAACTGAAGGGGCTTGCTAGGGACTGTATTCAATAGATAAGTGGCTGTGCCAAATGCATCTCTACAAAAACTCAGGGGAAAATATTATTGGGCTAATAAGGACAACCCAATGTTCACAATATTATTGTGCCTTCTTTCTGCAAGTCCATTTTGTTGGGATGTATAGGCACAAGACATTCTGTGTGTTATGCCATTATCTTGAAAGAACTTGTTGAGTCCAATGTACTCTCCTCCACCGTCACTTTCAACCATTTTAACTTTTTTACCAAACTTATTTTTAACTAATGCCTTGAAACCAGTAAAGGCAGTGTACACCTCAGACTTAGTTCTTAACAAATAGATCCATGTGAACCTGGAATGATGATCAATAAAGATCACATAATAGCTATAACCATTAGCAGTTCTAACATGGCGTGGACCCCACAAGTCAGTGTGAATGAGATCAAAAGGAGCATTATAAACAGAATCAGAATTACTGAAAGGTAATTGATGACTTTTAGCAACTGCACAAGATTGACACAAACCGGAATCTTTATTGATATGTAAAGGGACATCACAATGCTTAAGAGCTCTTTCAACATTATCTATGTTTGTATGTCCAAGTCTTTGATGCCACAGATCAAGACTGGAGCATTTGTTTATTTTGACAGAAAAGGAAAAAGGCTGAGAAACAAGATTTCCAGAGTCTTTATTTTCAATCTTGTTGCTTTGGAGGTTGAACTGGTACAATCCTTCCATAAGGATGCCCTTGAGAAGAATTTCTTGAGTTGCTAGGTCCTTGAAAAGACAAAAAGAGGGATGGAATTCAAAAAAACACTCTATTGTCTCTAGCAAATTGTGAAACAAATTAAAGGTTTCTAGTAATATTGGGAACATGAAGAAGATTTTTCATAATGAAAGTTTTAGAATTAATGGACTTATCAAAGTTTCTGAGAAAGGAGTTACCAAAATGAGCAATGTTTTCTCCTTCACCATTACCCATCTGCAGCTTACTATTCCCATGGTATTCTGAGGAAATGTTAAGATTTTCCAACTTATTTGTCACATGATTTGAAGCTCCTGAATCAGGGAACCAACTCATCTCTGATCCAACATCTGAGTAGATATTCTGTCCTTGCATCTGAACAAAATTGAGGGTAGGGCCTTTCTTTGCAGTGTACTGACCACGTTCAGAAGGAGAAGAACCAATGTTGCTTTGATTATCATACCTATACCAACATTTATCAGCTGTGATAGATTTGGCATAAAGGTTTGTTTTCTTTGGTTTCTTCCCACTAGTGCAGAAAATATATTGTAGAACAGTCAATCTAGAACGCCTCAGAAAAAAACGATAGCCGGTGGCATTTTCGTAATAAAAGCATTATATACCAGATCGCCTTTTTTAAGGCGTTCTGGTATATCAATATAACAGATCGTCTTTAAAAAAGGCGATCTGGTATATCGATATACCAGATCGTCGTGTCAAAGGCGATCTGGTATATCGATATACCAGATCGTAGTTTAAAAGGCGATCTGGTAAATCCTATAATCTAGAACGTCGTTATGAAAGGGCGATCTGGTATATTCGATATACCAGATCGCCCTTTCGTATAGACGTTGTGGTATATTAGATATATACCAGATCGCCCTTTTTTAAATATCTAGATCGTCTTAAAAAGGCGATGTGGTATATATATTATTTATTATCATTTTACTCACCTTTTCTGAAAACCCTAAAATAGAAATCAGAAATCGAGAAGCCTCTCATCTCCTCTCCTCTCCGCTCCGCTCCTCTCCTCTCCTCTCCCCTGCACCTCCGATTTAACCATCGCCATTTCCAAACCATCGACGGTCATCATCTTGCAATCGCCACCACCGACGGTCATGACCCACCCGAGACCCCCAAGCTCTAGCCTCCAGAGGATCCGTCCGCCGCCGCTAGCTCATATTGGCAACCACCCGACTCAAATAACCCAGACCCTCCCTACATGAGGTTCCTCTAGAACCCCACCTCTTCCCTCGCGCAGTGGAACGGCGTCGCGCTGATTGGTGGCCCTCCGCACAACAAGTTCGGTCAACGGCTGAGGTTAAATCGAGAAAAGGCGTCGATTGGTGACCCTCCGCGACTGATTTGACAGCTTATGGCCAAAGGCGGCGAGCCTTCGGGCTGACTGGATTCGACTGCGGTGGGCAAATCGAGGTCAAATCTGGAGTGACGGGCCTTTTCCAATTTAGTGGGTTTCTGGTGGCGATTGAATCGGTAGCTCAGGTCTGATGTGTGATTTTATTCCAGATCTTCTTTTTTTAGTTTAATTTTTCTTTGGGATTTCCAGTTTTCTTATTTTGTTTTCTTTTTCATTTCTTTTTAGGATTTTTTAGCTGGCATATAACTTCTTGCCTGTGTTGTATACATTTTGAAAATCAATCGTTCACTTGTGTGGAATTTTAGGTTTGTTAGGTTATTTCCAGGGATATTCTTGGGTTCTCTTTTTTTGGTAATTTAGTGCAATTGGCGTTTTTTTGGTTGGTTTTTGGAGCAATTGAATCTTGTTCTGCTTTTAAATTTTGGGGGTTGTTAATTTAATTTTGACAGGTTTTGAGATTTCATTGTTGTTGATAAATTGGTTTTGATGGGAAACAAAAGCTCAATCCCTAGAGATGGGGGTAGTTGGAGGTAATCTTCAACGGGTTGGTCCAGTTCGTTGTCGGCTGGGTGGCAGCATGATTATGATCTATCGTCATTTTCGCAGTAGGCTCAGAATTATCCTGTGCAGAATTCTAATCCAGCCGGATATCCACCACCGGAGTATGTCCCTCCTCAGTATTACGAGACCCCACCCCAACAGCCGTATGCACCCGTCCAGCATAACATGCCTCCACCTCAAATGCGTCCCCCGCAAAAGAAGCTCGACAGGAGGTATTCAAGAATCGCGGACAACTATAACTCATTAGACGAGGTACATTTTTGTTTTTTCGTGAGTAGGATTGTGAATAATTAATTTTGGGAATTTATTGTCTGTTTGGTTTTGTGGMTGGAAGAAATTAATAAAAGGACAGTAGTGTTTATTTTATTTATCTGGTGAAAATTGTACTTACACTGTTTAATATTTTTTTTTACACAAAATGCATGCAAAGTTTTACATTCGTGAATTTAGTGCTAGTTGGGATGCTTGGTAATTTTATGGACACTTTATTTTGGTTTTAGTGTAAGGTGGATTAAGTAAAATTATTCTTTTTTGTAGTTTCGGTTATCCATGTAGAGTAAGAAATAAATACTACACAGAAAATTCAGATTTCTTATGGGATAATGAACCCAAAACACGCTATCATATATCTGCAAGTGGGTAGTTAAGAAGGATAATTTGTAAAACATGGTAAATACTTCAAATTTGGGTTGGAAATAAATGTTCAAGAAATGAATGCTGCAATTTGAAGGCTAGAATATATGTTGGAATAGAAGTGAATGGTTCGAAATTTTGGAATTTGGGTTTTGATGACCTGATGCAAGAAACTATGATGTTGCCTGTCCTTGCTGAAATTTATTATTTTTGGACTTTCTGTAGGTGACTGAAGCTCTTGCACGTGCTGGTCTTGAGTCTGCTAACCTAATTATTGGGATTGATTTCACTAAGAGCAATTAATGGACAGGTTGAGTTTCTTCTTCTTCGTCTTCTTCYTATTAATTCCATGAACAAGATATATTAGATATTGTCACTATTAATGATTTATGAATACGTTTGTGTTCTGCTATTTTCTAGGTCTTATATCTGACCCCAATGACGCGGAATACGTACTGAAGAGAACTAAAGGTGTTCATGGGTTCTATGGTGCACCCAGTTTGGAGAGGCTGCTAGTTGAACAAGCAATAACTGCTACAGTAAGGCAGTACAAGTCCATATCTCTGACATAACTTTTAATCTGCGTATCTCTTTTTTTTTCTTGCTCACGAACTAGATGCTCAATGTATTTTCATTTCAGTTTTTTTGTCATATGTTTTCCTTCTGTCCAGTCCCTTCGTAATATTGGATTTCGTATAATACTGGAAAAATCCATCTCTAATTTTTGGTTTTCTTGTAGTGCAAGTTGTTCCTAATATGATAAGCAAACTTGAAGTTCAATTCTATATGATCCCTTCACGTAATTATCTAATTAAAATTAGTATCTCAGCACTTTCAGTCTTCAAATTCTCAGATCGTGCGAAAGAAATGCTCGAGAACTAGCTGCATCTCCAGTGACAAGAAACTGAAAATCGGCAAGCTAGGACCCACTTCAGCCCTTGCATCGTCCGAGAGTGTTTCTGGTGTAACCACCATTAAGGCTGAGGCTGAGGCTGAGGCTTGCTTGGCTTGGGTTCGTGTTGATTGTGATTGAATTTAATAAGTGAACTTTACAAATTTCTATTTTGATGATATTCATATTCTCTGTTATTATCTTTGGATGTTTAACTTTGTTCGTCTTTGCAATTTATGCCTTTGAACTTGTAATGAGCAAATTTGACATTTACTCATCCAATATCACTAACAAGCTGAAAACTGGAAAATAACCTAAAGTTTATATCAGTGGTATTATATATATTTGACCCATATCAACTCTCACAAATTTAGGAAAATATAAACTAGTTAGAATGTGCACAATAAGTCGGAAAGTAAGTTAATTTGGTGAAGTTTTATCTCAGGCATGTGGTTTCTTAAATTTAATGGTAATACTAGCCACACCTATCTTTCCTTCCCTTCTTGAGGGTTTATTAATTTATCAATTTTATAAATATTCTGTGTATTAATATTTCTTACTGCTAGTTCAAACATGAATTGTGATTTTTTTATTTTATTTTTTTTGGGTTCCAGGATAATGTAGCTCTAGTTAAGTACATCACACAAGTTCTTGGGTTTACTGAAGGAAAACCAGTTGCTTCATTCACCATTTACAAATGCCTTGTTCACTGGAGATCCTTTGAAGCTGAAAGAACTAGTATATTTGATCGGCTTATTCAGATTATCGGTTCAGCGATTGAGGTAAATGTTGGAATGTTTTAATAATGCTGCGAACATATTATCTATATTTCATTGATTCTATGTGCACCCCACCCATGCACGCGCACATACACACACACACAAAAAAAAAAAAAAAAAAAGAAAGAAAGAAAAAGAAAAAAGGAAAAAAAAAAAAAAAGAAAAAGAAAAAAGAAAAAAAAATCACTGATCATCGGTACTCCGTGCTAGAATGGTCTATATATATGCTTTCTTGTACTTGTGCTTAACACTTCAGTTAGGTGGTAGACTGTGGTTCTGATAATACACAAAAAGACATGCTATTCTCAAGTGAACTAGTTAAACATCTTTGTGTTTGTATCAGAGGTGTAGAAGTTCCTGATGTGCAAATTCATGTCGTTCAAGTCTCTGAAGTACAAGTCCCTATCGCTCAAGTCTCTGACATACAAGTCCCTGTCGTACAAGGGGCCTCTATTATTGATCATGATCTGGTTGATAAACTAACAGCTGAAAATGAAAAGCTGAAGGTGAGTTCATAAAACTCATGTCAGGTTTATCTTAGTATTTGTAACATTTAATGGATGATGGTAAATTGGAAATTCTGGTTCAGTTTTTTAGTAAGTTCTCTGGAAAAGAAAATATATGAAACCGAGAAGATAGAGTTTTATCAGCTGGACAAGGTAAATTTATTTCAGGTGGTGCAGTGAAAATGGAGACAACCCAACCATGTTTCTGCTAAAGTACAAATTTACTCACAAAATTCAATATAATTAGAGAGAGAGAGAGAGGCATCAAAATCAAGGTGGCATAATTAACTATCTGTCCGGGATTCTTCACCGCCGTTTCTCTCGCTACTCGTCCTCTGATTTTTCTAATTGTTTGCTTGCTGCAGTTTAATCTCGCCACTAAATCAATTCATGTAGACAAGTATAAGGGTTGAAGTTGTTTCACTGTGTAACATCAATCTTTTTCATATAAGCTTTAATTAAGGATCAATATATATATTTTTTATTTTTATTCATTTTTTTCCCAAGAAAAGGAGCGAAATTGGTGTGTTCATGGCAAACAGAGGGTCCTTTTCTCAGCAGCATAGTAGTTTTCAAGCTGAAGGTCAACTTTTGAAATAACCCTTTGATTTTATTTTCCCCTTTTTTTTTCTTGGTTATTAATTCTGGAAAATAATTTTGCTATTTTTTATTTTTTTTTTAATTTTAAGGTGCGTTGTAAAGGATGGATTTTATGGGGAATTATGGAAGGCTTGTGCAGGTCCTTTGGTGGATATTCCAAAAGTTGGAGAAAAAGTTGTTTTATTTTCCACAAGGTCACATGGAACAAATAAGTTTCTGCGAGACTAAATTATTCATTTTTTTTAATTATTTATTTTGGGTTGTAGTTATGGTTCAGATCTTTGTGTGAACTACTGGACTTTAGTTGAAAGTTTTTGGGTTTTTTTTAATTATTTTTTTATTTTTAATGTTTGTTTGTGGTTTGCTAGTTGGAGGCTTCGATGAATCAAGAACTGAATCAGAGGATACCAATGTTTAATCTGCCTTCAAAGATCCTTTGTCGTATTTTAACATTCAGCTACTGGTATGTTCTTAGAATTGGGTTGTTCTTATGGATTTACTCAGTTTGACTTAGCAATTAAAATAAGTAAACTTGTAAATTCAATTAAAACAATAAATATAGTGATTGATGATTTATTTATATATGTTCTCTGTTCTCAAATTAAAGATTTATTTCCGGTTTTTCATTGACTTACAGGCACTCAACATGGAACAACCTTATTCGGACGATGACTTTGATGATGTACGTAGACGTTGGGCGGAGTGTTTATTAGAGGTTATTGCTTGATAACAAACAAACTATTTGTGGATAACTTGAATGGTAGTAAAATAGGTACTCGTCTTTTTGGTGAACGTGTATTTGGCGAATTGTGTATTATTGGTGATTTCTATTTTAACATTTGGTGATCGTGTATTTGGTGACTTATGTTGTTCGTATTGATATGTTTTGGTGTGTATGTATTATTGTGATTAATGAATGATTTTTTGATTATATGAATGATTGGTGTTTTGTGAAAAAATCTCAATGGGCTGAATAGGTTTGGGAAAAAAATGAAAAAAATGGGATTTCAAAAACTGTCAATTCTAGAACGTCTTTTCTAAATGACGTTCTGGAAAATATTTATTCTAGAACGTCCTGTTCTAAAATGACGTTCTAGAATATACATTTTCCAGAACGTCAATATGGAAAGCGATCTAGAATATACATTTTCTAGAACGTCTTTCTTGTAACCGATCTGGAATGTTATTTTATGGAACATTTTAACTAGGGAAAACTGTTTTTTAGAACGGGTAAATTATTTTTCTATAACGTCTTAAATAAACGTTCTAGAATATCGGATATTCTAGAACGCCTCAGAAAGCTGATCTGGAAAATCTGATATTCTAGAACAGCTCTAGTCAGAACGCCTGGGCAGGGCGATCTAGAATAACTAAAATAGGGCGTTCTAGAAAACTGTTTCTGCACTAGTGTCCTCTCCCTATTCCTCTGAAGCCACTTCTACCTCTTGCAGATTGATTGTTGTACCTTCCTCCTCTACCTCGGCTGAAATTTGGATTAAAACCTCATTTGTTTTGTGTCACAGTGTTAGCAAAGTGTTGGGATCATTCTGAATTGACAACAGATCCTTGATTCATCTCCAACCTAGATTCATAAGTGAGTAGGAATGAGTGAACCTCAGAAAGTGTGTGAAGAGGATATCTTTATATGACATTGACTACAACTGAATCATATTCTTATCCTAGACTAGTGAGTTTGTGAAGGATCTGATTTTGTTAAGAAACCTTTTCTCCAACAATAGCAAGTAGATCGCAGTAACCTTTCACCTTGTTTATGTATTCTCTCATGGAT
Source organism: Phtheirospermum japonicum (assembly GCA_014905375.1). NCBI lineage: Eukaryota > Viridiplantae > Streptophyta > Magnoliopsida > Lamiales > Orobanchaceae > Phtheirospermum > Phtheirospermum japonicum. Next base: position 308,031 of record BMAC01000072.1, read on the forward strand.
AAAGTACCTTTCTTTAAGGTCTGCAGCTTCAATTTGTATTGCATAATTTTTGCAGATGATTGGCTTGAAAAGTTAGCTTCTAAAGCTTCCCAGATCTCTTTTGTTGTGTTCAATCGAACCATTAGGATCAATATTCCTTTAGACAAAGAAGATAATAGCCAAGAAGCCAGGAGTTATTCACTGGAGATATTCAGGATTTGGCATGGTTTGCCCTGTTTGTTCATCAAGAATAAATTTTTAGAAAGCTACTGTGGTTCCATTGATGAATCCCTCAACACCATATCCTCTTATGGCTGTAATGACTTGTTGTTTCCAAATAAGAAAGTTAGATTCATCAAGCTTGGTAGAAATAAGCTGACTATTTGGTTGAATGAGAGGTGTTTGATTGTTTGTGACATTGTTGTGTGTGTTTGAGGTTGTTGTATCAGACACGGTGATAAAAGGGAATGAATACTAAGATTTATAGGATCATATGGCTCTGGTACCATGAAAAGAAACCATGATAGTGACATGAAAGGAAAAGTTCAAGCATTGAAACATAATAGACAAGATAAATTTGAAATCCATTAATTGATTTCTTTCACAGATACAAGCAGGTTTCTACATACATAAAACAACACAAGCAGCATACCATAAATAAACCTAGAGCTACGATTTCAGCTGCTGCATGCCAGTTGTCATGCTTTGATCATAGTCGTCCAAAACATCACAGATGTCACCATTATCCTTCAATTCGTTGCAGGTGAATTGTAGTCTTGTGCAGCTGTCCCTATCCGTTGCTTTTAGACTGTTGCTACCTTTTAGCTTATAGTGAAAGCTGCTCATGCGCTCAGTTGTTCCAGTTGACTTAACATGCACATCAGGTGGCTCCACATGCAGCTCAGGTGCACCAGCATGTTTCACACCCCAAAACATTTGAATTAACTGATAAGACATTCAATATTCATGTCGCCATGCATGAAGGTTTATGACTATAAGGCGACTTCTTCTATAGAAGGGGCGATCTCCCCTGTAAGAAGGGAAAGCTGTGCACAGGGGTGTCGAGATATTATATGGGAGTGACGAGATATTATGAAAGAAATGGTATGATAATAGCTCAGTATGGAGAGCTGGGCTTTATGATTAACGGTATTTTGGGCCATGATGGGCTGATATGGATAATATTGTGTGGGGCCCTGACAAACTAAGGGAATGGTATAGGACCATAGTTATTATGGTAACTTAATAAAATATGAGAGTTATAATTCTAAGTCAGTGGTTAATTATGGTATTATGGTGTGAATAGGAGACGGGAACCCTACATTGGGAATACGTTTCTTATCTATATAAAGGGGACACATTCTTCACTTCTATTGTAAATTCATTTTTATCTTACTTTGAGTTCTCGTTTATTCATTACTAAAAAGGGAATTGGTGTATGCATCAGAGGGTCTACACTGATGCTGTCCGGCTTGGATTTTGTTTTGTAGGTTGATTTGGTCGCCAGGAGTCATCTGGAGGTCGATTAGGAAACTATTTGAAAATTAGTGCTCTCTTTTCTTTTTGGTCGTATTATCAACCTTCAATAATTCATAAGAAGGCTAGTCTTATTACTTATACTTCTGCATATACTTGAATGACCTCAATTGAATTTTTGATGAGATGGTTATGGATGAAATAAGAAAATACTATAAATTCACCTTATGAGGAAATTGTCACTTAGTTGCCTCCGTGACTTCAACTTCCACGCCTCCTTTTTCTGCCTATTAAGTACGTTGCTCACTCACATGCATCATGTGGTCGTGTGAATGATGTTCAAGGTTTATTATTCTCAAGAACACTTCAAATACCTGCAATTTTTTAACAAAACTTTACAAATGATCAAAGCGCAATATCCTCTAAAATTAGATAAATGATGTGAATTTGATTAATGCACTTTTAATGTATATGATTACTATAAGAATTAATACGTTCATAGTTAATATAAAATTATGTTCCAACACAAATCATCAACTACGGTTATATACATCTATGCACGAAAGATTCAATGTTACACTGCCCCATTTACTAGTGAAGAATAACAAATTTAAAATATCTTTTTTTGCTAATCCAGAATGGTTCTTTGGGCGTTCTAGTTCAAATTATTCTAGAAAGTCGGACTTCCCAAAACCAGTTTTGTACTCATTCTAGATAGTCCGACTTTCTAAAATAACTCGATACTCATTCTAGAAAATAAATTTACCCATTCTAAAAGGTACGATTTTAGGCCTGTAACCCATTTAACTGTTCTACAAAGTGATTTTCGAAAATGAGTTTTGAAAAGAGGTTCTAAAAAGTACTAGAAAAAAACTCTGTTTTGCTGGCGGACTTGATCCATCAACATTCGTTTGCTGAAGGATTCCGCCGTCAGTATTTTTGACGTCAGTAAATGATTTGCTGACGATATTAACGGACCCAACAAAGTATGATACCAAAAATTTCAAGAGAAGTAGGAGGTGTCACAAGGCACCACTCAAAACTCACAACTCGAGGAATCCACCAAAAGAGTTTAGAGCAAAATACAAGAAGAAAAATCTTCTAAACAAGCTTAAAAGCTCAAAATATATTGTTATTTCAAAAATGGGTTCCTGGAAACATAACAATGGGGTGCCTTTTATAGGTAAGGACTTGGAACATCCCTCCAAGATCAGTCAAAGATAATAAATAAGATATTAAATTTTTTATGGTCTAGAAAAATGAAAAGGTTACTCTATTAAAGATAAGCAAGATGAATCTTTACTAAATATTATGTGATTATAAACTCTCAAGGTTCTTGAATGAGTAGGTTCAGAAAACTCACCATGAGTTTCTTAACCTTCCAAATTCCCGTATGAAATCACTGCACTGCCATACTCCACTCAAATGATTATAACTCAATCTTGGAATATTATTTTCAAGATTCGTCTTTTTTATTAGAAACTAGACTCATAGATATTTCCAATGGTATATAGTCTTGTTTTTAATTCATTACCAATAAGAACAGTCAAATCCTCAAAGTTGGTAAAGTGCTGGAAACTCCCGTGTCATTTCTCCCTTGGATGGAAAAAGATTCGACCTCGAATCTTGATCAAGTTTATCATCAAGAGAAATGTATTTTTCAAGACTCAAAAAGGTCAGTAATCTATAGGCTTGAGTTTTCTACGGAATCTATGAGAAAATCAATTTTTCCTTGAGTGAAACCAAGTAAAATAACCTTCTTGGAAAATTGATTCTTCCGGTTGTATATTTTCACTTTTTTGATACTTTTCACTTTTCTTAAAAGTATATTGAAGAACTTGTTCAGAAAACTTATGGAGGTACTCAATGCATGCTCTCCAAATTTCATTTTTATTTGATAAAAATCAAAACAGCAAAACCAACAGCAAAATCGAAACAGACGGAGAAGTTTGTGAGAGTTAAAGAGTTTAATTTTAGAGGGTTTATGGAGAAGTAGGCAAACGGTAAGAAAATCAAGTATTTAAGCTTTCCAAAAAGTGACCGTTTCCAAGGAGAGTGAAAAGTGAAAAATAAAAGTAAATAACCCTAATTTACCTTCCTGCAGATTTGAGGCCCAAAACTAATTTTCTTTCCTTCCTAAAACAAACACCACTCCCCCTTAATGTAAGATACATGATCTCAAACCACTTAACAATTATCTCATTAATATTGAAATTAAAATTGCACGACTCTACTACAAAAGCAACCAAAATATATAGCTGAATTAATTGAATCATCACCACAGTAGAGTTAATTTTGTGCAAGAAGAATATTCACTCTTCAAATTAAACTCGTTATTACTTGTCCAACCGTCCGATTAACACTCCACTGAAACACTTGGTTAGCTAGGTTCAAAACACAATTAAGAGACTTCAAGATAGACACGAACACAAGCAACATAGTTCACAGCAAGAAGGCATCTTCTCAAAGTATGAATGTCCTGCGGGATGCCTAAAATTCATGACCTAAAAGGTTATAAAAAATCACATTATGGTTTTAGTGACTCGATCCGTGTTGCTTTTCATGACTGATGATAATATAATCAACATTGCTTCAGATGAAATCAATGAAAACATACCCCTTAACCCAAGTTAATGAAAATGTCAAAATCACTCAAGGACGTGAAATTTAAAGATTGGATAACTTTGTATCCAGATTTTCTTCATTCTTTTAGAGATTTGAAGAGAAATAGCTTATCTTCAGCAATTGCTGTTAACACCTCTTGTTTTCGAACCTGGGAGAAAACCAGTTTCTGCGGGCAAGTTCCACAATCACCTAAATGAAGAGGTTAGTCTTTTTGTCATCACTTTTATTACAACACAAGACCTTATTGCACTTTCAACCAGACTCAATGCATTTAGATTACACTAGTACAAAAACAGGATTCAAGAACAGGGATTTAAGAATGCCTCAGGAGGCGGCGTTCTTAAATGTCAGGCGGTGGCATTTTTGTAATAAAAGTGTCACATACGAGAACGTCTTTTTCAAAGACGTTCTGGTATACTGGATATCCAAAACGTCGTTAAAAAGACGTTCTCGTATGTTAGATATCCAGAACGTCGTTAAAAATGACGTTCTCGTATGTTAAATATCGAGAACGTCTTTAAAAACGACGTTCTCGTATTTTAAATATCGAAAACGTCTTTAAAAACGATGTTCTTAAAAGTATTATTCAGAACGTCTTTAAAAAGGCGTTCTCGTATGTCATATTATTTTTAGATTAAAATATACCTATAAAATCAATTTTTCTTAATTAAAAAAAAAACTTTATACTACCCCAGCCCTTCCTCTCCGCCGATCTCGTCTCTGCCATTTCCTTTCCACCAGCCAAAAATTCTTCCAATCGCCACCACAAATCATCAACCGAAATCCAAACCAAAAGCTATAATTCTCCCCCAATCTCCTCCGATTCAACCCCCACCGCCGGTGACCTAAAAATGTAAAAACCCTCTCAACTCCTCCACTCCGCTGCTTTCGATATTTCGTCAGTGGCTCTGTTGCCGTCGTCCTCACACGAAGAGAAGAAAGACGGAAGGCGAGGTGAGGAAAACGAGTAAGGCTCCTGCTGCGGCTGGAAAACCTGCGACTGTGCCTAATCCACATATCTGCCTTTCTCCTCTACTCGCCGATTCAACCCCTCCCACCATTCCCAACCACCACACCGGCCGTCATCTTCCAATCGCCACCACCGGCTGCATCATCAAGATCTCATTGTTCCGACACCACCTCCTCCTTCGCAAATTAGGGTTTCTGTTCATTTCTCCCTACCTCAAATTAATTCAAGCATCATAATTTGTTTAATTTGAATACCCTAATTTCTCACTAATAGGTTATTTTAGTTCATTTATCTTGGAATTTTAGAAATATGCTTCGATTTTTATTTATTCTTTAATTCCCCTTTGTATACTGATTTTAGTAGTGTCAATTTTCTGCTTGTTATTATTTTTTTATTTTTTTGTGTTCTTTATTGAAAAAAAAATGGTTATCAATGTGGCCAGATTTGATGTGTAGGGGTATGTGACGGGTTTCGGCAATCCCGACTGGGCGAGGACGCATTCGGTAGCTACGTCGACAGCGCCAGCTGTCATGTTCGTGCTCAAGGCTGGGGCCACTTGCATCGGTAAAACCGTAATGGATGAAATGGCTTACAGGTTTTTCCATCTTTCAGGTTTTTAATCAATGCACGATATTATTTGGAAAAAAAAATCGATTTAAACCCGATTTCTCTTGGCAGCATAAAGGAGAAAATATACATTACGGCATGCCGACAAATCCACGCACAGCAGATCGAGTGCCAGGTGGATCCTCAAGTTGATCCGCCGTTGCGGTTGGTGCAACGTTTGTTGATTCCTACCTATGTGAGTTTTTTTTCTAAACTGTCGTTAATTATGGGTTACGGTCTTACAACCTCGTCGATGGAGAAAACATACATTACGGTTGGTGCAACGCTCGTCGATTCCTCCCTAGGTGAATAAATAATAATTTTTGCACTCGACTTGTTCTTTTAATTTACATCTAAATCCATGTTGTAACTTTGTGACGATTCACTTATGCTTTATTCTTTTTTTTTTTCAATTCTAAATTTATAGTCGTTGCTCTGTGACCCGAACCCAAATTCACCAGCAAACTCTGAAGCTGCTCGTTTGTTTAGTGAGAACAAATGAGAATACAACAGGAAAGTGCGTGAAATTGTCGAGTAGAGTTGGACAGCATACTAACCTTTCCATCTAAAGGTTACATCTTAACTGGAGATCGCAATCGGCGAGATGAGTTTTGCTTTTCTCCTGGTAGATGATTTATATTCCTCTTTAATGTCTGTTTTAATATTATTGCTATGTTAGTTACTCTTGTTGTAGTTGGGACAATAATGTTGTCATGAATGCTTTACTTGCGTATTTATGTGGAATATGAAGTATTTTTATCTTGATAATATGATGCTTCTATGGCATGTGTACATAATTTATATATTGTACCGGACATGATGTCTGGAATTCCAAGTTTCCAAACTGTATTGTTGTAACATAAGTTGCTAGTACAGTGTATAAAAGAAGAAAATTCTCCAAGACCTGGAATTGTACGGTACTTAATATTAGGTTAATATTAGGTTACACGGTCATTAAATATATTGTGCCACATATATTAGGTCATGACAATAAAATTTAATGCAATGACATTTTTTTCAGAACCAAATACAAAGTTGATACTATGAAATAGTATGGTACTTAATATTAGGTTACACGATCTAGTAGTATGCCGCATGAAGGGTACGCACCAACTTTTTATCTGTATATATATTGTGAATTTTATGTTTATTTTTATTTTATTTTTGCTTAAACTATCATATCCCTTTGTCTTGTTCTTAAAAATGAGTTCATTTTTATTTGATAACTGTAGAGTTCTTCCCGTGAACTATACGATTGGGATGGTCGGAATTCTGGCAGCAACAGTTGAGGATGATAATTATTTGATGATTGTGCTTTTTTGAATTATTTGGTACTCACCTTTCTTGGATGATAATGATATTTAGTGAAATATTGCTTGTTTGTTTGTAGTTCAAAGAAGAAGGGCATATGGTACAAAGCTGTAAATTGAGAGTGGTGTATGAGTTTCCATCACGTCAGCAAATATCAGATATTGAAAGCAATTTGAATGGTACTGAGGTTGTTTACTTCTCTCAAACTATTACTTCCTTTTCATAGAAAACACAATGCATGCACAATATATGTAGCTTTAGAAAGTTCAGCTAACTGGTGAACTTAATTGATCATTCATAAAAGAAATCCAGCTATATTATGGTATATTAATTATTGCAAGGTAGAATAGGGCTAAACTTGTAAAGTAATGTCCATACTTGTTGGTTATTTTGATAAGAATTTAATGTTTTTGCGGACAAAGTTCCACCTTACAATAAGCACCACTGTTCAAACGCAATGTATCTAGTATTTTTCATAATATACATATTTTTTCTGTCATTATATGTATCTTTATGTGTCATGTAATGTACCTAGTAGTTTTAACAATTGTTTCTATTAGGTTTAGTTAGGTTAACTTTACAATATGGACCAGAGTTTAAACGCAATGTTTATTTGCTATATAATGGACCTAGTGTTTAAAAAAAATAAAAAATCTAATATACCTATTTTTAGAGTCATTCAGTGTCCTTGTATCTTTATCTGCTATGTGATGTCCCAATTATACCTGATGTAACTTTATTATATAATGTATCTAATAGTTTTAATTAATATATCTATATCAGTTTTTAGATGCAATTGTGTGTCAGCAACAACCTTCATTGTTTAGATGCAATTAAATCTTTCTATATCAGTTTTTGACCTATTGCTTTTCGCTTTATTTTTCCTTGAAGTTTTACTTTATAATTTACAAGTTATCTATATTATTACTCTCTTATTGGATGAAACTGTTGAAAAGAGTCTTTTAGAAATATTGTTATATTTTAAAGGAATAATTCTAATACTATTAAATCTAATAAAACAAAAATTTAATAATCTGTTTGATAGTCTTCGTTGATGAATAAGTGTGCTCTCCGAAGTGTAGGAATGTAATATATCCAGCCACGGCCAAGTCCCAGAAACTTCACCCTCATGGTGTCACACTCCTTTTGATTCTGAAGGTACTTTGAGGTAAGCAGGAATATTTTAACTGTAGTTTCGTCAAACTAAATGAATGCCAATCTTTATATATTGGTCAAATGTCAGTATGTAATGTCTTATGTAGACCTTGTGTACCTACAGTTCACTTACAGCTGCTGTGACCTGAGTTATTGGACTCCAGTACGGTCACATTTTAATACAATTACAGGTGAGATTCGGGATATTGTGATTTCTTTGCTTTACTCCATTAGACATAATTTAATGTAAAATTATTACATTCTAATTGTTGTTATGGAGCTAACAGCATTTGATTATATTTCAGGGTCACAAAGAGCGGCTATGGAACTGGTCCATATTCTCAGTGTTATTAATGAGTCTTTGGTTTGTTACTTTGCTTTTTAGGTATGTATGGTTCCTTGAATTTACAGAGTTCTTAGTATAATAATAATAATAATAATAATAATAATAATAATAATAATAATAATAATAATAATAATAATAATAATAATAATAATAATAATAATAATAATAATAATAATAAGGATGATGATGATGAATTTCTTTTATGAATGTATTTCTCAAAATTGGTTTTGCATTTTGAATTTGATGCTAAAGTAAACACGATTCTTGTATCTTTTTTACTTCAGGAATACCGCTTAACAAATACCTTTACATAATCAGTTATTTGATGGTCACTACATCAACTGCTAGAATTACTTTTTTCTTACTGTACGCACTCGTAAGTCACATATCTCCTATTACTTTTATTTGTGAAAATTATCTTCAAGCATTTCCTAACAGATCAAAACAATATAAACTATATGTGTTTTTACTTCTCGAATATTGCCTAGGTCGATGTTTACGATTGGAGATGCTCTACTTGTGTTTTGGTATTATGTTGCATTGATACCATTAAAGCCATTTTTTAAACTGGATAACTGCTAAAAGTTGTCGTATTTCGGCTTTTCTCATTTGACTGTCTGTTTTATGTTGCCATATACTTCAATATAATTGGAAACCTTTGTGCAAGCCTGACAAAATTATGCAATTTTCTTTTCTTTCCTTTTCATTTTCATGCGCAGATTTTTTCTGGTAAATAGCATTTGGTGCTAATAGTTTATTGGAATAGTTGGAAAAAGTGCCTTAAAAAGATAAACATGCATTGTTCAGGTCCAAAAATTAGTCCATTTATTGGGAACTTTGAGTACTTCAACAATCATTTGTTATTATTGTGTAGTATTCTGATTCAGGCCTAATTTTGTATGAAAGTTCTACCTTTCTTCTTTACAATTGTTATGTTGGATTGTGTTTCAGAAAAAGTCGACCCTGCTGTGAAGTCAAATTGGACAACTTTTAAATCTGTTACTAGCATTGCCTGCTCATGTTTGTCGCAGATTGGAGATGATTATCTTTTATTCCAAATGGTGGAGAAGATAATTGTCGGTCAGATAGTAAGTTCTCTGAAAATCAAATTTGAATCCATTTTCCAATTCTTGTTTGATTTGTGAATTATGTTCCCATAGTTTTCTCATACTCCTGCAAGGAATTGACATCAGCTTTATCTTCGTGATTTCCAATCGCTGCATAGTGTTTGATTACTTTGTTTCAGTGTGGTGAAATACCGATGGACAATTTGACTCAATTTTTTTAATATGACAGTGGATACTTGAAACAAAAATTTACTCCAAGTTCATATGTAGCTTTTTGCTTAACCTATTTTAAGCTTTTAAATTATTATTCTTATCTGCAGTGCCTACTAGTGAAGAGATGGAAAGGAACTAGTTGGAGTTTTCCTCGCGGGAAAAAGAGCAAGGATGAGGAAGACCACAAGTGTGCCATTAGAGAAGTAAATGAATACAGTTTGAATTTGATTTCTTCATTTTTGTTTTTCAGTACCATATGTCGGTATACTAACCAATCATAACATGTAGTTGAACTTACTTTCACTAGAAGCAAGCATTCCAGGGCAATTTAATTTTGTGTTGTTTTCACAATGTAGTTGAACTTACTGTCACTAAATCTGTTCCTTCCATTTTCTTGGTTTGCTTGACTCATATTTCCTTTGAGTTTGTTGGATTATAGGTGATGATAATTTTTAGTTATGTTGATATTAAGTTTGTGATTGTCTTGTTTTTAATGAATTTGATGTATTTGTTGGCACCTGCTTTCATTTAATTTTTTTTTTTACCACTTTCTAGAACGGTTATTCAAATACACGTTCTAAAAAGTATACTTTCCAGATTGACTGTTTTTAGAGGCGTTCTGGAAAGTATACTTTCTAGAACGCCTATTTTTTGAGACGTTCTGGAAAGTATAGTTTCCAGAACGCCTGTTTTAGAGACGTTCTCGAAAATACATTTTCGAGAACGCCTATTTTTTCAGCCGTTTTGGAAAATATACTTTCTAGAACGTCCCTTTTTCCGGCGTTCTCGAAAGTACATTTTCCAGAACGCCTTAAAAATGGACGTTCTGGAAAGTATATTTTCCAAAACGTCTTAAAAAATGACGTTCTGGAAAGTACTTTCCAGAGCTGCAAAACTGACTTTCTAGAACAGCTGAAATTTTTTTAAGAACGCCCTGCTGAGGCGTTTTTGATTGTCAGACTTTCAAGAACAGCTCCATACAGAACGCCTTAGCAGGGCGTTCTTAATTTGCAGAAACAGGCGTTCTTAAAAGCTATTTCTGCACTAGTGTTATGTATGAAAAGAAAAATAAAAATGCATGCAAAAGTATACAGAGGTTGTGACTAATGTTAGTTTAGGGTGTCACAACATCAAAACCAATATTTGCTTAAACAATGCACATACCGAGATCTCTTCTCAAACGAGAGAAGGTCTCATAATCTAATGCCTTTGTGAAGATGTCAGCAAGCTTATTGTCTATCCCTATATGCTCAGGCTAACTATCTTCCTCTCAACCAAGTATCGAATAAAGTGGTACCTTACGTCAATTTGTTTGATTCGAGAATGCTGGACTGGATTTCTCGAGATATCAATGGCACTGGAATTGTCACAAAGCACAGTCAAAATTCTACTACAGACCATAGTCTTTTATCATTTGGTTCATCCACAAAAATTGTGTACACGCACTTTCAGCTGTAATATACTCGGCTTTAGCTGTATAAAGAGTAATACAAATCTGCAACAATGCACAATTCAACAATATACTCGGCTTGAGCTGTAGAAAGTGAAATACAATTCTACTGAGTTTAATTTAAATTCGGTACCTAGACACACATGGGTGATAGATATCGGTGCAACAATGCACATCAGTGTGTCTATGCAGGGTTTCCTCCATTGTCGAAAGCCAAGTGATGGTGAAAGATACATCTATGTGGGCGATGGCAAGACAGTTGAAGTTGAAGTAATAAGATTATTGTTAAAGACTTGATATTATTTGGATCTTGATGAGATATTTGTTGTTCCGTCATTTAAATGAAATTTGATTTCTATTTCTATTTTGGACAAATTTGGTTATTCTTGTTCATTTGGAAGTGGAAAATTTAGTATGTTTTATATTTCAAAATTGGTTTGTTCTAGTTCTTTATCAAATTACGATAATCTTTATTCACTAGATATTATTGCTTCATTAAATGTTTCTCTGCATCTAAAGGGATTGCACACAAAATGTTTCATGAGCATACTGCTAGTATGGGTGTCAAACTTTTTGAGGATATTTAGATTCAGTGGGAGCTTTATGATTATAATATTCTCTTTTGTAGACATATTTTTCAGTTACTTCAGTTTAAGGATATTTTGAGTTTATTCTCTGCAAAAATTAAAGTTATTTGGTTGCTTCACACTTTGATTTTAGTATATGGTTGATCTCACTAAGGTTTTAAAGTGGAACAGTTGGAAATAAGCATGTTACGATCACAATACATGAAATTCCCATGCTACACATCCACATCATAATCAATGTCATTCAGTTGTGTTAACATATGTGACCATTGATGGGTCGAGTTACGATAAATGTAATGAATGCCGCTTTGATTCTATGTTGATATGGCTGATGGATCGGATTGGATATAAATACATTTTGGTTATGACAACAAAGTTGAGCTCGTACGGTTATATTCTTACAGTGTATAATTATAAGGTTACACATATAGCCCAAGTGGGAGATTGTTGGATCTTTAATCCAACATTGGGCTTATATGTGAAATAATTATATATTGTGAACTGTCAAATAAGAAAGCCTAATTAAAAGTGATCAAATAAAGTTTAGGGTATTGGGCTTTAATGTATTTAATAGGTTGTGGGCATTTAATGTGTATATACTCAATGGGCTATCTATTTTAATGATGGGTTAAAATAGGTATACCCTAGATGAATCAAGTATATAAGGGTTATGGTTCCTAGGTAATACGTATCATGATTATTATTTTGTTCGGCATCCCATCGTCAGAAGAGAGCATATAGAGAAAGTTAAAGGATTCTCTAAAATGATTGAATACGTATTGCCCTACAAATTCAAACCCAAAATTCAATCGCACATGAATTCAGGTACGATTCCGTAAACTAACTTATGATTCTTAATAATTTAATATGATGGTTACTCGATTATAGCAATGGTTTTTGCTAAGATTATTTTATCTAACAGGAGTTTCAATGAATTTGATTTGTTTTTTGAATTTTAATGTGTGATTTTATGGCTTTTATGTTGAGGCGAAGTTAAATTTTTCTTCCTAATACCGCATGCAACAATATCAATATAGTTGGAGCTATTTCTACAATTGCATTTTTCTGTTCATTGCATTGCCCATTGTCGTCACATTTCAGGACTTGCCATTGTTCAGTATGCTTCTCTTCTCCTTTTCTTTTTGTCTTTTTATTTTTTTAATGCTTTTTTCTTTTTTCTTTTATTGTTTCTGCTGCATCTTTTTTTTTTTCTTTTCAAAACTTTCACATGTGTATTTTAATTACATATTCATTCGCCGAAAATGATAAATTTTCATCTTCTCAATTTTTTTTTCCGTCTCTGGACATAAATTTTATAAGAGATGTTATCTCAATTTATTTTTCATTTCTTGCTATAATTTGTACATTTTTAGATTCTAAAGAGTGATTGCTTTGATAGTTCGGAGTTGTATCGATAAACTTATGATTTTCGTAGTTTTTTATATTTACTTATATTTCTGTTGAACATCTTTGTTTGGTGTTATATTTAGACTGGAGTGTCGTGTAAATTTATAATTTATCAACATGTTGGGTTTTTTTGCATTGAGCAAGTTATATGTTTCTATAGTGATATGAGTGTCGTTAAAATAACAAGATTGATTTGATGGGGCTCATAAAAATAACATAAACATGATGCATTAGGATTTCAGACCTGGACACTATATTTGTTGTTAGATTATTTTAATGTCTCTTTTTGAATGTTTTTTCACAGCATTTATTTTTGCTTTTAAAAATGTTTTTTGTTCTTTCTCAAATTCACTTTTTTTTCCTTATCATGAAACTCATTTTATTTCTTCTCCATAGGGAATGAGTACAGAAATCAAATGTGAATGCCATGATATTCTTTGTGAAGTTCTTCACATATATGGTAATCTAATGGCATCGGATCATGAAGTATTATTAGGTGCTTTGTTGCCCCAGTTGAATACCAATCAAGCCAGTGTCAGAAAGAAAATTATCTCGTGTGTTGGTAGGATTTACTGAACATAAAAGATTCCTAAGATAGTCTTTTCCTTTTTTTTATCCATTGGCCTAATAATCCATTGATTTTCTAATTTGGAAATTCTGATCCAGCATCGCTCGCTTTGATCTTATCAGATGATTTGGTAGCAAAGGCTATAGTTGAAGTCGTTCGGCTTTTGAAAAACCAGAGGGCAAAATCTGAAATTACGCGCACAAACATTCAACTGATTGGAGCTTTCAGGTAAGTTGTGAAGTTAAGAGGTTCGTGAACAGTTATTATTTGTTTAGTTGTTGGTTCAAAGTTTTCATTACGTACGTCAAACTATGCTGGTTTGTTCTATTGGATTACTTTTTTGTTGTTGTAGAGACTCAATTTTATTACAATTTTTGATCAGACATTTGTTTGTTATATGTCCACTCACGTAAGGGAAGAATAATTGTAGCTGCATCTCCTATAGATTCGTGAGGAAGTTTATTGTTTTCTAGCTAGGATCACTGTTAATGCTCACCCAGGATCCCACTATGCATTTTAATATGGGATCTTATTCTACTTCTTACCTGCCGATGAGGATTCATATAGAGAATGACCTATGGTTATTGTTCTTTTAGTCGTGTTATTGGCTATCGCTTTAGTCCACACCTTTGATATGCAGTTCCCATTTTAATTAACTACTGTAAAAATGCATCGGAAAATGATGAAGAGCCTCGTGAGTATAGCTTGCAGGTACTTTGACACATGATATTGTTTTACACTACTGCAGAAACTGCTTTTTATGGCGATTTTAGAATCGCCCTAGAATCGATTGTCGTTGTTTACGGAAGTTGTTCTTGAACCGCCGTAAAAAGTGATGCTTTTTACGGCGGTTCAAGAATAACCGTCGTAAAAAACAAAGACGGTCAATTCAAGGGGGGTTCCAAAACTGCCGTAAAAAGTGAAAAGAACCGTCGTAAAAAGCGTCACTTCGTACGGCGTTTCTTGATAAATATCTTCTAGAAAGTCTATTTTCAGAACGGATATTTTACGGCAGTTCTTAAGAAATACCTTCTAGAAGTCTTTTTTCCAAAACGGATATTGAAAAATACCTTCTAGAAAGTAGTAAAAAAAAATTTAAAAATAAAATAAATGAAAGCAGGTGCACCAAAATTAAATAAAAGCAGGAAATTAAATAATCTCCCACTGAGTGCTTGAAGACTGATTATGCTAAGTAGGGCTGGGTCGGTACGGTATACCAAAAATTCTAACTCATACCGTATACCGTACCGATTTTTTCGGTATATACAAAATGTATACCGATGCCGAACCGAGCATTTCGGTATACCGAAATTCGGTATACCGGGTTTTTGGTATTTCACAAATTTCATACCGTATTATACCGAGATCTCGGTATACAAAAATTCATGAACGGTATCGGTAGGTTACCGTTCTGTACCGAGACTTTTACCTACCGAAATTCGGTATACCGAAAGTAATTGGTGTAATACCGTCGTGCCGAAATTTAAATAAAAAAACTGTTAGAGAATATTAATCCAAGTAAAAAAAAACATAAATTGGCCCCTATTGGTCTATTACATTGCAAAATATTAGTTTACACAACTCAAGTCATGAAGCATCTCCAATCAAATTAAAACACACATTGCAATTCATGTCCCAACAATCTAACATAACGAACATTAAAAAACAACACAAAATAACAAATCACGTCTGATTTCTTGATAGAAGTCGAATCTTACAAATATCGAATCACTTGAGTGCTTACTGTTTGGGCCTGAAAAAAAAAGAGAGGAAAAGAGTCAAGTTTATTCCAAACAATCATAGAATACAAAATAATTCAATTGTCAAACTCCGGCCATTTGGGCATACAATCATAGCATACAAAGTAATCCCTCACAACAACTATACTAGTACCCCTTCATATTTAATAACTCACTGTCACGCGACACAATTTTTTACTGTATACTTATGCTAATGATGTATGTGTATATATATGATAAGTACATGTATAGATCTTCCAAAGTGATCAGATTCAAGGCACAAAAAATATGCTTAAAGTTAAAGATCTTGTCTACACAGCAGTAAGGTACTACTATAAATATATAAGTCTCAGTAGAATTGTAGAAAAGGTAGAGCCATGTCTTTATTAGCTAAAAAATATAAACTATGAGAGGAAAAGAAAAGAAAAGAAAAGAAAAAGGAAAAGATCCCTTCTAGGCAATAACACTAGGCTATATTACACCTTATATATCCTCTCTAGTACTATAAACTCATCCTCACTTTACAAATAAATAAGCAGGAGATAAGAGTAAGAAATGATTTTTAATGGAATTATTTTAAACTCTCTTCACTGTGTTATTAACACTGTAATCTAAACGACTTTTAAACAAAATCTTCATATATATAAATAACACCATTTTCAGTTTCACCAGTACCAGATCTGGCCTGGACAGCTACCACCAAATGTTGGACATAAACTGAAAAGAATAATAAGAAGAACAAAAGAACTATGAGAATGAAATTTCTCTAGATATAAAATGAAGACCATGTGAAGCAGAAAAAAGATCCATAAACCAAAAAAAAAAAAAAGTGTAAGAGAGTTAATTCTACAGGACAGGTTCTAATGGTTCCACAAACAACAATTATCATAAAGAGATACACAGTAAAGAAAGAATGAGATCTTGTTTATTAAGGAAAACATGTTAAGGAACTATATCAGTTATCTCAAGCAAATCAATCACTATTACCTGAATTGGATAGTTGGCCTCACCATGAGACCATATCTCTCGTAATTAAGCACCATTCATGTTTGAGACGAATTGTCTTGAATGCCCTTTGCAACTGTAAATATATATATATTTATAAACATTATTAAAATTAATATTAGACAATAACTAATAATATTAAAATTAACATTAAACATTATTAATTTTAAAATCTTACGTTTTTCAATTTCTTCAATTTCCTTGTATAAATCAAGGTCATCATCGGTGGGATCCTTATAAAAGTTGAACTCCTCCGCCCTTAGCCAATCATTAGTGCACACCAATRCTTCTACCATTTTATGACTCAAAMTAGTTYTAAAMGGATCCACAACTCTCTTTCCCAAACTAAAAGCGGACTCACTAGCAACGGTTGAGCTTKGGATTGAAAAAATATCCTTAGCAATAATRGAAAGGATTGGATACCTAGTTTCACTTCCTCTCCACCACTCCAAGAGATTGAAAGATTGATTAGATCTTTTTTCTATCTCATCGGCTAGATACTTATCCACTTCATTAGATATCTCTTGAAGTTGCTCTTCTTCATTTTGTGCTTCCACRTCATTGAACAATTCATCCCAAAGACCACCACCACCGCTATTAGTACCATCCCCATCGTTACTCTCTATTTGCATACTTTGTCTCTCATTATCGAAAGTTTCATTTATTCCCTTATACTCCATCCACAAAGTTACCAAGTCTTTTTTAACCTTATCAACAAACTCTTGGACCTTGGCATGATTGCCTYMCAAYTTCTTGATGCTAACCTTAATCATTTGAAGCTTATTTCTCGGGTCCAAAACATTKGCGAYAAATATCAAAGGGTTCATATTACTCCAATTCCCCCAATACTTGTCAAATTTCAATTTCATTGCATTTGCAACCTTTTTAAGAGTTGGATCCGAATCATCATTACACTTTTTCTCAATCTCAATTTGCAATGCAATCATTGATTGATAAATCAAGTGAGAAGTAGGAGTTTTTGATGCACTTAGCTCTAAAGTAGCATCATAGAACTTTTTCAAAAAATGAACAAAAGCTTTTGCGTTCTCCCAATCYTCTTCATTTGGAGGCYCGATTCTTGGTTTACCATTTTCATTCTTTTCACAAAAATAATTCATAAAAGGAAACCATTCTTCGGCCATTCTATCAAACACTCTTCTATACTTSAACGCAACTTCAAGCATTTTATAAGTTGCATTCCACCTAGTTTTTACATCCATAGRTACTGTGGACGTACAAAGAAACTTTGCTAGCACAGCAAACTCTCTAAATTTATTCAACCGGGAAGGGGAAGAATGAATAAACATTACTGCATTCCGTATGGATTTAATTGAAGCACTGAGCTCTTTCAAGCCATCTCTAACGATCAAGTCAAGTATATGGCACGCACACCTCAAATGAAAGTATTTTCCTTCAAACATTAATGAATTCTCACTTTTCATTCTTTTTTTTAAGTAATCGATAGCACTATCATTAGAAGAAGCATTATCGACAACAATTGAAAATATTTTCTCTATCCCCCATTCTCTCAGACAAACTTCAAGTATTTTACCGATTTCCTCTCCTGCATGACTAGTGATCTTTGTAAAATTAATTATCCTTTTATGCAATTTCCAGTCACTATCCAAAAAATGAGTTGTGACAACCATGTAATTTATATTTTGAATGGATGTCCAAGTATCAGTAGTGATTCTAACCCTCTGACCACTAATCACACTTTGTATTTTTGCCTTCTCAACTAAGAATAAGTCAAAAACCATACCTGCAACTTTCTTTCGATCGGGAATTTTGAATCTTGGTTGTAATTCATGTACAAGACTTACAAACCCCTTCCCTTCGACAGCCCGAAATGACACTTCATCCACAATCACATACTCTGTAACCTTCAACTCACACTGTTTTTGATTAAACGTATGAGAAACCAAGGCACTCCCTTGCCCCATAGTTTCATTTGTCAATACGCCTTGACTATTTTCACTCACACTCCCAATGTATAGTGGACTATTCTTGCACCTCTTCTCTAAATGATATTTTAACCCACTAGTACTTCCATAAGACACCGGGATTTGAACTTTACATTTTTTGCATATCCCGATTTTTTGTATGCTCCCATCATCCAACTTCCTTTCCCCTCGATCACAATGTTCCCAATAATTACTACCCTTACTCGAATTCGGACATACAGGAGGCAATTGTGTTGAACCTTTCCTTTTTCGTTTTCGACTCGTACACTCATTATGTGCTTCAGATTCTGTCACAATTGGTGCTTCGGATGGACTTGGCAGTGAATGAGAAGATTCAGACTCCATTGTAGGAGAACGAAGAACGGCAAACACCTGATATTATTTTTAAGAAATGCAAATATTTTTATTAAATTAAAGATATAATATGTTTCTATTTTTCATAAGAAACAGTGAAGATTAATATATAAAAGGGAAAAAAAACAGAAAATTCATAGAAAAAAAATGGAAATTATATCATAAATTAATTTTCTAGGCACTCGCATAGAAAAAGTAAGACCAATATGTGTAAGAACAGGGGAAACAAAGAA
>BMAC01000072.1:330662-348352 GCA_014905375.1 Phtheirospermum japonicum
ATTGGTTGACTTTGATGTCGATGCGCCGTTACTCGGTACGTTCGGGTTCGTATCGAATTTGGAATTGTGCTTGTCTTTGGCACAAGGCGCAGGCTCTTTCTCGGGTGAAAAGGACTTCTTTAAATTACGCCGTTGAGCGTTGCCGATGAGCTGGAATTGTGAAGACATGTATATAAAATATATCATAATTACTATATTTTTTTTAATAATAAAAAAAGGAGAAGAGAGTAAAACGACGAACTCACACAACAATCACCCCTGTGTAGGTTCGTCTCAAATAAAGAATCATCATATCATGTCAGACAGCAAATGAACAAAATTAATAATATTTACTAAAATGTTGACTTTGCACAGAAAATTATGTAGATTGGACATAAAAAAAGGAACCTTGATCGGCACATTCCCAGTAGCCCCGCCCGATGAGCTTTCTGGTTGAAGGTTATTAATAACCGTTGCTGTGTTGCCTCAAACAGATCTCTCCTTGAAGTTTCATTGACAGGTGAATATCTATGTTCGTTTCTATTGGTTGACTTTGATGTCGATGCGCCGTTACTCGGTACGTTCGGGTTCGTATCGAATTTGGAATTGTGCTTGTCTTTGGCACAAGGCGCAGGCTCTTTCTCGGGTGAAACGGACTTCTTTAAATTACGCCGTTGAGCGTTGCCGATGAGCTGGAATTGTGAAGACATGTATATAAAATATATCATAATTACTATATTTTTTTTAATAATAAAAAAAGGAGAAGAGAGTAAAACGACGAACTCACACAACAATCACCCCTGTGTAGGTTCGTCTCAAATAAAGAATCATCATATCATGTCAGACAGCAAATGATCTATCAATTAATTCCTAAACCGAGAGTAAGTATCATTTAAGTATGCATTGATCTAGGTGTTCATTCAATCAATTGAAACCGAATCGAATCCCAGTTTCGCTAGATTGAGTGCATCACGTAACCTGGGATTAACCAAAAAGTGTACAAACAAGAGGCATGTCGAACAAAGAAAGAGTGGTTTAACTTTAATGAAATGAACAAAAAAAAATTGATTATCATCCTTTCTGTGTTATGTTTTTGGTCCCAAGCAAAATCAATGTTAGATTCATATAATTATTAGGAGTCTCATAAGTCATTCTCATGTTAATTTAAGCAAACACAACACACAAAAATAATTAAAGTCATTAAACAATTCTATACAGCTATGAATGATTCAAGATTAGTGGTGTTTTATTAAAACCTATGAATTCATATTTATCCAACCATTAAACACCCTATACTTGTTTGTGTTCCTTCCTACCAAGTCACGATATTTTCTATAATTACAAAAAAGACTTGGATAACTTTTGAGTTTTGGAAAAGAAAAAAAGGAAAGAAATTTGTAATAGTTCTAAACCTTTGGGTTAGTTTTTTAATTATCCTTTGTGATTGCTAATCACTGCCCAAACAATTCCCAGAAAATAGAACAGTGATAATTATTCCTGCAATGAAGTAGAACAAGAGTATTATTAGTCCTTTATGCACATAAATGGTCAATCGATTAAAGAATATATAAAAAAAAATAGTCTTGAACCTGAATACACATTGTTTCTCGGTACAACTTTTGTTTCATTGAGATAATGAAACCATCATCATCATCAAAAATATACATAAACCCATTCTACAACAACAACAAGACCATGATAAAATTACCCTTTTGCCCTCACTTCCTGCCGAACAAACTCTTCAACTTCGCCCTCTCCCAAATACCCTTAAGTTAAGCTTATTTACAAAAAAAAAAAAAAAAAAAAAAAAAAAAAAAAAAAGAGAGAATTTTTAAAATTCTGGGGTCCTTTTGTAATTAATCCTAAATCTTCACTCTCTTACAAAAGTATCCCTAGGTTAAGCTTAATTAAAAAAAAATTGTGCTAAAATGTGTTCCATTTCAATTGTAATTTCCTGAATTAAACAAACTGTGATTAATTCCTCACATTTTTGGGAATTATATTAACCTTCTACCATGATACGTACATGACATCACAGATTCACGGCCCTTTAATTCATGGTTAATTATATTGATATATATGTTTAATTGGTGTAGCGGAATGAAGGCCTTGAAAATATAATTGGGACTTAATTGTTATAAGTACTTATCCAATGTATCCAAATACGTACTAAGTTACATTGAGGTATTGGTGATATACATATATAGGTTGTCTGAACTTAATTGAAAACTAGCTAGCTATGTTATTATATAATCTTCTTTACATTATGTAATTCTTAGTTTATAAAATACATGTATTTAATTTTAAAACATCATATTAGCTCCCAAACATCTTTGAAATACTTAATTAGCTTTTAGGCTCATGAAAACACTATTGTTAGTCAAATTGTTACATTTCCCAGACGATAATGTTGTGGCTCAAAGTAATAATAATCCGTTTGTTAGCACATATTTAGTTTCCTTAGCTACAAAACCAAATCATGCTTTGTTATATATATCATTAAACTTTTTATGGCAGCATCATTAGAGGTATATAGTATATATTGCTGCTGTTATGTGCATTTCAAAAAATTAAGCATATATAACTTATAAGAAGCACGACAACATTTCAAAAGAAAATTGTGATATGTAATATAAAATGTGTATTACATATCATAATTCATTCTCTCTTCTTTCTTCTTATGAAGCTTTTAGTTAGTCATATAGTACATATATAAATGAGGATGCATATCTATGATAATACTCGTGAGCCAAGATATGATTCCAAAAATAAATCAATCATTCCTTAGTAGAAGGCTTAATCTGCTAATATTGTTTGGACATTAATTAAATTAAATTCATGAACACTCGTGTAATAAAATAAAAAACTCATAATCCAAGCACAAACACAGAACAATCTGGTTTCTGGCAATTATTTAATCGGAAAAAAAAAACTTATTTGAGAGCTCAGAAACCTGATCAGCAGTTAGCTTAGCAGAAAAAGCCACTTGCAGCATGCTTGTAACTGTACACCAAAGCCTCATTTGCAGCATCCTCACTTTTTCAAAATAAATTAAATAAAAATTGAAATTAAGATTTTGTGGAATCAGCCTAAATTAGAAAAATAATCAATAATCATTACACATAATCAAATTCATGACCAATTTCATTCCTAAACCCTAACACATCAAATACAACACCAAAATTTGAAAAAATCACCACACTTAAACCAATTTTCCACTCAAAATTGGCAGATCCAGCTACTTATCATTTCCCCCCTTTTTGAATTAAAAAAAAAAAAAGAAAAACAACGAAAACACACACACATATATATATATATATAGATATTATATATAGTATATAGGGAGAATTCCCGTATACTCAATTAGATAAGTATTTCTTCCCAAATAATACGTTGAGAATTTAACTTCACATTTAGTCAAAATTATTATATAATATACTAATATACCCTTGCTAATTTCTTTTTATTTTTTTAATTTTCTTTTCAAATTTAATTCAAACAAAATCCATACTACCTATGTTAATTTTATATTGTTCATTATCCCGTCAACTGGCGGTTTACCAGTCGAAATTCATACTGCATTGTTGAATTCCATACTATTCATATACAATCAAAATTCAATACAACTAATATTTTACGGATAAAATCTCATACTATATGGTCAATTTTCATATTATATTGTTTTCATACTGCATTGTTTAATTCCATACTATTTATATACAATTAAAATTCCGTACTACTAATATTTTACGGACAAAGTTCCATACTATATGGTCAAATTTCTTATTATATCGTGTAATTAAATATTTCATTTTTTTTCCTTAAAAACTTCATTTCCATACTGTATAGTATGAATTAATAGTGACTAAAACTTCATACTTACTCATCTAAATTGCATACTAAATATATTAACTTTCATACTAACCTTTTATATACAACAAGTCAAATTTTATACTAATCCTACTAAATTCATTCTAAACATATTAAATTTCATACTAACCCTATTAAATTCATACTAAACATATGAAATTTCATACTAATCCTACTAATTACATACTAACTTTATTAAATTTTATAATATCCCAAATCGGATCTTGGTCGAAGAGTACTTTTCTTCCTGGGCATCAAACAATTAACAAAAATAATGAGAATAACAGTCAGCATACTTTACTTCTAAGTTGGTGCACACAATTCTGATTTGAGATTTTTCCCCAACTTTTTTCTCAAGATCTCTTGCAAATAGTAAAAGGCTTGCTATGTTTTTTGAAAAAAAACAAAAAAAAAATTCAAAAACTAGATCTAAGTTTTTCCAAAAAATAAAATAAAACTAGTTATCTCTGGAATAGGATACATCATCACCCTAACCAGGTCCAGAAGTTTTCCTCCAACAACTTGTAAGCAACAGTCGACTAGGGCTTGGGGCAACACCGATCTGAGAGATTCGAGCTCTTTATTTTGAGAGGAGATGAAGATCTAGAACTTTCTAGCCGCCATCTTTTTACATAAATTCTTCAATTTCATCATGTCATCGGAACTGTCGACCTTTGGTCTTTTGACAGTCAGAGCCGCGACGGATATGGATGTTTTTCCTCGATTTTTCGAGCGCCTCAAAGGTGATCGACATGGATTTGGAAATGGATGAGTTGTGCTTGAAACCTACGCATCTTCAAAAAAATTAAATTTTCCGGTGGGATGGGTTAGAGATTCAACACGGGGGTTGTTTTTTCACCATTCGTCAGCGATAGTGGATGGCCTAATCCTCCGTGTTGCCCGTAGACAGGCCGGCCGGCGTTGGCCATGGTGGTTGAGAGGTGTTGGGGTGGCGGCTAGTTCTAGGAAATTGGGGATGAGAGACTTTTTTAATATTCTAGGTTTTGCGTTACTAATTTGAGTTAGGCATGGGAAATATATATATATATATATATATATATATATATATATATATATATATATATATATATGTATGTATATATGTAAGCTTTCTTAGTTCCAAGGTTATTTTTGATAATTCGAGTTGTAATTTTGATCTAACGAGAAGTATTTAACTTAAATGTGATTAAAATAAAGATAGATGATTATTTGGGAATTAAGACTCATCAAAGTGTATTATATGGGAATTATCCCTAGTATATATATGAAGCTTTGGGATGGCTTAAATAAATTAGCCGACTGCAAAAAAGGCGAGAAAGTTGATGGCTTGGCTAATCTGAAAAGGTACTTTCAGCATTTTGGCTACCTCAATAGCAGATTTCACTGACGATTTCGACAACGGCCTCGAATACGCCGTCAAAACGTACCAGTTCAATTTCAACCTCATTGCAAAAATGAAAACATTAGATCAAGCTCCTTAACCATTCATCCCAGAAGTCCAGTCGAACGAAAAATTCTAGCATTTTAGTATTAATCCATACATATCAGATGAGATACTGTATAAAAACAGAGATTCATATCTAAACACATTTTGACTTTCTGCACGGGACAACTCTCATAAAGGTACTAAAAACATTAACTAATCTTGAAACCAAAAACCTTTTAAATCATTAAAGGTATTATCTTCCCCTCGCATAATACTGTTACAAGACATCAGTTTCAAGGCAAATCCCCAATTCTACCTTAACCTAGCTAAATGATAGGAATCTCAAATTATTCGCATCCAAATTTCAAATAAAAAAGGATCAGAGCTTTTTCAATTTTATCTGAAATGATGAAATAAAAGAGCTCAATTGATCCGGAATCTGAAGAATTGCAGGGTTTTAAGGACTTGGGATTTGATTTCGACGAAAAATACTTGAGCCGAAGAAAGAACAACTAACCTGAAACTTGTACAGCTTGATGAAGAAGAGGAGGCCGTCGTGGTCAAGGCGGAGCTTGGACGATCTTGGATTGGACCCGCGAAGAGGAGGTCGTCGTGGTGAAGCCGGAGACTTGTGAGTCTTTGCCGCTTTCAAATTTGGGAGGCTCAATTTTCTGGTTAGGGCTAAGTGTTAGGAAATGGGGTTAAAACGACGGGATAAATCCGTGTGTCAAAAAAAAATTATACATTTTACGGCGGTTATCAATACACTGTCGTTAATCTGTGTGCCAAAAAATATATACTTATACATTTTACGGTGGTTTTCAACAACCGCCGTTAATATCTACTTTTTACTGAGGTTCTAATATATCCATCGTAGAATGTGTGAGTTTTTACGGCGGTTGTTTACGAACCGACGTTAAAATAAGCTGACCTCAAGTTTTACGTCGGTTCACAAATAACCGCCATAAAAACTCACCTATTCTACGGCGATTATTTGTGAACCGACGTAAAATGTACGATTCTACGGCAGTTTTAATATAACCGCTGTTAAATTACGGATTTAGTATCAGTTTCCAGAACCGCCGTGGATTAGGCACCGTAGAATCTACTTTTTGTAGTACTGTTATCGAAGTGATTGTGTTATGAACATTGTTGTGAGGCCTTACTTCTGAATTTATATTCATTTCTGTGACTTAATTCTTCGATTTTACCCTTGAGGTTATGTAATTTTTGTTGCAGGCATTAGAGAGCTTTTTGTTAAGATGTCCCAAGGATATTTCTTCCTACTGAGACCAAATTTTACGTCTTACTTTGGAGTTCTTAACCATGATCCAAATTTCAATGATAACATGGAGGAAGACATAGACGATGAAAGTTATGTACAAGAGGAAGATGAGTATGTTTTGAACTTATTTATCTATTAATGGTTTAATAATTGTGTTTGTGAAAGTTTGTGCTAATGTTTGATATTATTGCATATAGGGAGATTGTTAATGAATACACAGATGATGAAGATGTCAGCTGGAATGTTTGGAGAGCTGCTGCAAAGTGCTTGTAAATTTGAAGGTCTATGATATTGAAAATAAGTATCAGTTTGTGATGTTCCTTTCAATGTTAACCAACTCTGAATACCAACATCAACCAGAGTTAAACTAAAAATATGCAGCGGAAATAAAACTTAAGTACACAACAAATTAAATCCAGTTCATAAGTAAAAATACTTGTGTACTTGGGTGTACGAACGCGAAAACTATATTACTTTCTTGTTCACGATCAATACAAAAATATGAAGTAATATATGAAAACTAAAGTATCAAGAAACATGATACTAAATACTTGTCGCCTAGATTGAAAGATCTTCTCCGTTGGTCACGCAACTTCGAAGAACTTCTTGATCTCGAACAGTGGCTCCAAGTAATCGCTCGTGTTCTTTCCTTGTTGTGTGTCGCTTGCTTGCGTCTTCTCACAAATTACGTGCGTCCTCTATTCCGTGTGTAAGGATGTATCCAAGTCTTAGTATCCTCTTGTCTTAAATAGACAATCCTAAAATCCTAAACTTGGTAAACAAGTAAAACAAATCCTAAATACAATCTAGTAAACTAAATAAAGTCATATACATAAACTAGGAAACAAATAAAGTCCTAAATCTAGTTCCCTAATTTATTTTGTGCCCAATAAAGGCAACTAACAAAATAAGGAATTATTGCCAAGAATAAATTCCCAACAATCTCCCCCTTTTGCCTTTCTGGACAAATACTACGACGCAAAAAAAATAAGTTCAAACAAAACTACTAACTCCCCCTAAATAAAACATCCAATGTTATTAAGACATCATACCAACATTACAAATCAACATTGATCAGTTAACCACTTAATAAAAACAAAACAAAATAAAATGAACTTATTGACTTCGGACCCTCTTTGAACGGCAAGGGGATATCGAACTTCTTTCACCCCGATCCTTGCGCTTCTTGAACAGCTTCGTCATTCTCCGCAATGCCCTGTTCTGAGAATGGATCCTCTTCCTTCGTTTCTCACTAGACGGACTCGCCAAAGCCTCGGCAGCAACAGCATCCTCATCCTCGTCGCCACCATCTCCTTCTTTTTGACCAAAAGGCAAAAGGGCCTCCATTATAGAACTACGAAGTGCCTGCAGCTGGGTCATTTGCGTATCAATCCAAGCAACATGCGCATGAAGAACCTGCGCAAAGATATGGACCATATTGGGACCAATGTTGGGAACGCCGGTCCCAACACCACTAGCAACTTTGGCCAGGAAAGGCGCCTGCCAAGTAAGATCAATCACCCGTGCACCTGTAATATGTTGGCCCCTTAAAGCAAATCAGTCAGCCTCTCCAGTAAGCACATCATCTGGATGAAGCGTCAAACCTTGATTTTCCATCAAGCTAAATAGCAACGAGGGAAATCACAATGAGGTCGCGGACTTGGTGGTGGCGAATTTAGTGACAATGTCAAATACATGCTGCTCAAAGCTAAACTTGATTCCTCTCCCAAGCTTGAATAGAAAGTGGGCCTAATGCCGCGTAACACAAGTAGTGTTCTTGGAGGGAACCTAGTTACAAATAGCTACTTTGTGCAAAACATAATAAAGGGAAGAAAGACGCGTACTCGACAATTGCTCAAACCAAGCATGAACCAAACCTCCAGACAAGAATGAGATAACTTCATTCATATCGTCCACAGTCAAATCACCCCAACACGGCTCAGTACCAAACAACTCATCAATCAAGTCAGGGGTAAAACTAAATACTTTGCCACACACAAAAACTTTGCCATAATTCACAGAATTTAAATCAACAATTGAAGGCATCAAGTTGGCAAAGAACTCCACGACGATTTCACGGATAAAAGGCATGGAAATTGAAACTGTGGAATACATACCTTTATGATGAAAAAAAGAAATTAAGTTTTGCTTTTCAAACAACTCAACCGGGACTCAGCGCTCAGTGATCATATGTCGGGTCTTGTACTCAACAAACAAAGCCTCGGCTTCGGCAGTCAAAAACCTGTCGGGAAATGGAACCATGTCCTCAAGCTCAACATTCCGAGAGGGACTACAAGTGGAGGAGTGAGAATGAGTAGAGGTGTTAGATGAAGGCGATACGGGGTCAGGAGAAACAAAATTAGCAGAATTGGAGGCAGAGGATGAAGAAGCCTGGGCTTGCGGCAATGTTGGTATGGGAGAACCAACAAGGGGACCAACATCGGCCTTATTCTCTGCCCTATTTTTCTTCCTATCACTACTGCAGAAAGTAGATACAAAGGCGACTCATCGACGGCGGTTCTGGAAAAACCGCCGTTAAATAATTTCTACGGCGGTTTTTCCAAAATCGCCGTAGAAATCGTACATTTTACGGCGGTTTTATGAAAACCGATGTTAAAATTGAACTGATTAACGACGGTTTTTAAGAAAGCGCCGTGAATTAACAAGTATTCAGGGCGATTCCTTAAAAACCGATGTTAATTAGTTTATACGTTATTTATTGCGGTAGATTTAACGTCGGTTCTCTTAGAACCACCGTGAATAAGATGACATTTAACGGCGGTTTCTTAGGAACCGCCGTAGAATAGTAAGCTGCCATGTCACCGATCCTCGTCCTTATCAAGCAAAAATCTTGGGCCGTTAATCTGTATCTGATTTGACGATCTGGATTAAATATTATACTAAAAAAATATTAAATAAAAAAAACAATAAATATTAAAAAAAAACCTAATCCCCTTTTCCCTCACTTTCCGATCAGCTCTTCGCTCTAGGGTTTTTACCCAAAACCTAATTTCGTCAATTCCTTGAAAAAAACACTAAATTAATGGCAGAAGGCGCTGGAGGTGGCGGTCTCGACCCGGCTCCCGGGCCAAAACCCACATTCTCATTTGAATCCTCCGGCGACCGTCTTCGGTTCACGGTGGAGCTGCGTCCCGGCAAAACGACAATTGTTTCGTGGAAAAAGCTTCTCAGAGAGGCCACCTCCAGCAAGCCCAAGGGACCTGGCCCATCGGTTTCGTGCCCAGCTTCCGAAACTGATCAGTAGCCAGTTTCTCAGACCCCGCCTCCGCCGCCTGCGGTGGCGTCTTCGAAGCAACCGGCAGATAACGAAGTAACAGATTCACAAGCTCAGGGCGGGACAAACCGTTTGAGCACTGTGATTGAGAAAATCGAGCGAATATATGCGGAATGTTTTTTTTCTTTCCTTTTTTTTGGGATTGGTGATTTTTTTTAAAGTGATTATTGGTGGTCTTGATGGGATTTTTCATCGTCATGAGTTGGTGGATGCTTTCTTGGATCAAGGAACCGGGTCAGACACTTGGGGATGTCGAGGTGAAGTTTTTGAAAGGGAACGGGACCACTGTGTTCATCAAGGTATGATGATGATGATGATGATGATGATGATGATGATGATGATGATGATGATGATGATGATTCACTAATTCTCCTTATTAGGGATTGTCTTGGGGTTTTTTTATATTTAGTTTTTTGAATTGGTATGTGCTCGATCTCAGCTTCTTCATCGCCGCCGCGGGAATCTAGGAAGGAGAAGGAGGGGGAGATGCCAAGATTCTTCGACACTAAAGTGAAGACCATGTGCTGGTCCAACACTGAAACGGTGCCGGGGTGCCACCCCGAGCGGTGGCGCAAGGACGCCGCCGGTAACATTGTCTGCAAACGCTTCTGCAATTACCAGGGCTGCCTTTGCTTTGAGTATGACCACATCGTTCCCTATTCTAAAGGTCCCATTATTTTAATTTATTCTTCTTTATACATATATGTTGGCTAGAAAAATAAAAATAAAATGAAATGAAGATAGATGGTTTGTTTATGACCTTGGTTTAGTTTTCTGTGTGTCTATCTGTTAGTGTATGGTTCTAATTATAATGAATTACCAAGTTGAAATGGGATTGCAAGTTTTTTAAGGTTTATTTTGTGGAGTTTCTTGAGGTTATTGTGTTTTTAATTTTTCTTCCTTATTAATGTGTGAAATGGGATCGCATGATTTGTAGGGTGTGTGGCTGGGTAAAGTTGTAAGATTGGATTTATAATAATGTAAAACCTTTTGTTTTGTTTTTTTGTACCAATTTTTGTAGCGCCAACAGCTGAATATACACTACGCTTCTGCATTAGATCAGTCTTGGCTAGCTTAAATCACGGCATAGCCTGGCCTGTAACAAGATACATTCGGGTGAGGAAGGAGATATTATGTGTTGTTTTAATATGATAGTTTGATCAATTCAAATGTTTATGTTTATTGTAATCCGAGATAAATAGAATGTCTGAAGCTGAGATGATCAACAAATGAAGTAATTTGGTCGGTCACTGTTATTTGGGTTAATCCGACAGAATGTTACAAAAACTGAACCAGAATGTTAGCCTAATTCAGAAAAAAAAAAAAGTTAATCTTTTGAAATTACAAATACTCCCCCTCCTACCATACTAGGATACTTATTTTTATAAGTAGAAACTAGTTTTTGCAACTTGAACTTTGATTTTTTTTTGCACTTGTTGGCTTAAACTATTTGTTTGGCAAATGACATCCTAAACTTTGTGCGTTTTACACTTTGTAATCTCCGACCAGTCGGAGTTGGARTATTCTAAGAATATTKTTGGGCATGAGTGAATATTTTTGGAATATATTCTAAGAATATTGTTGGGCAGGAGTGAATATTTTTGGAATATTTCAGCTTCGGTGGTTAGTCAGAAGTTGCAAATTGTGAAAGTCGCAAAGTTTCGGTCGTTAGTTGTGACAATGAGTTGCAATTTGGAAAGTGTTGGCTAAAGTTCATCCTTTATGATTAGTCATTTTCATCCTTTATTTTCACACGTTGACTTAAGTTTGGGTGCAGGAACCCCTTTTTTTTTTTTAATCTGTTTTGAATCAATACAGGAACCTAATTRCCATCACGCATTGAACAAAACTTTCCATTTGGCTCGGCTCCTATTGTTCAAAACGTATATATCTCAGCAAATGTTGCCTGATAACATTACTAAAAAAWGGGTAAATAATTAAACAAATGTAGCAAGACTACATKTGTCTATGTGCCAACAAATTCATCGAACCATACCTCCACAAGTTTTTCAAACCCGGCCCACACATGAAACCAGGCTAAATTGCGATGTTGGACATTTAGAATCTTAGGTTTCAAGTAATTATGAATCTGACCTGGGCTTATTTTTCTTATCTCCTGTCCGTTTCCTTATTTTTTTCCCGTAAAGCATTACTACAGAGCAATC
The DNA here is from genome assembly GCA_014905375.1 of Phtheirospermum japonicum. Lineage (NCBI taxonomy): Eukaryota > Viridiplantae > Streptophyta > Magnoliopsida > Lamiales > Orobanchaceae > Phtheirospermum > Phtheirospermum japonicum. Next base: position 342,683 of record BMAC01000072.1, read on the forward strand.
TAACATTTCTGAAAGAGCGCAATGCGTTCAATTCCTTGTTTTTTTTTTCTCGTAAAGCATTACTACAGAAAGAGCAAGCTATGGCTTAAGCACGCGCAGTCGTGGCGGGGTATGAGATCGACACCATCGATGATCTTATATGCTTTGCTTACACGTTCGGCGCCTCACGTCTGAGGTTTTTTTTTCTTTTTCCTCTTTTTTTTTATTAGATATCTTTCTAGGCACATGAGAGTCATGCAGTTCGCTTGTTGTGTCCCTGTCTGTACACAATAACTKAACAACATAAAACATTAAATTTGATTCTTTAACGAGTCAGCGCTGTAATAGTTTAAGTGATTTCAATTCTATTCTAGCTGGCTTTAAGTAAAATAAATTAATAATAATAATAACCCAATTTTTGTTTTGTGTCGTCGTGTAGAGTCGCGCGTGCGTTGATTTCAAGGAGCTTTATAAGGAAAAGCATTCGGACGATCAATGGTTAAACGAATTAGCTGCAGTACAAGCGTGCCCCATCACCGACCTCTCATATATGGTAACAACATCTGGAATTTTGCTAGCTGGTGATAGTAATAATATGAATAGCAACGGGAATCTATCCGACTCGACTGCTACTACAACATCTTCAAATCGAACCAAAGGTACACATATTTAGCATTAACTACTTAAAATTATTTTATTTTCTACTTTAGGCAATTCTTATTCTATAATACACCAGGTTTGTTATTTAGGGAGAATTATAAAAATTACCCAAGGTTTAGGTTTTATTCCATGAGGGACTACCTTTTGAATCCTTTTGAATATGTTGCTTACTAAAAGTGCCCAAGTACATATCTTTGTTTCCAGCAACTCGTCCGATTTTTGCTTGCCACCTTCCACGCTGATGCCTGATTCAATGTATTTGAATTTAATTAGGAGGAAATAAAAATTAATTATTATATTTCAATTCAAAAATTGCTAACTAATTAATAGAAATTAATCAAGATCACCTTGTCACACCACGGTACATGGATGCTCCCCTGGAAAAGCCATTACTCTTCCTAAAATATTGAGTAGAATAAATAATTAATATATAAAAGAAGATTAAAATACTAGTATGCTTTACGATCAATACGGGCTGACAGATAGTAATAAAATACATCAAAAGCTAAAGCTAAAGAATTTCAAAGTATGAAACCGCAGGGGAAATCTGAAGCAGTCAGTAGTAAAGACAAATGAGTATCAATTTTCTGACAAACAAAGAAAAGAAAGAAAACAAAAATCTGATTCTTGTCATTTTAACTTTGCATGGACCAATCAACAATTCTTGTAATCATTTGAGCGTGGCCAAGCAACATTAATCTAGTATATAAAAATTATAAGTTTTTTTTTTTTTACCTCCTGATAGAAGCCACAAATTCATGCCTGATTATATATTTCATATCCTCAATTTCCTTCTCATAGTTGCTGATCTGCAATTAAAGTTCATAATATGGCAATTAATTCTGAAGCTTCTTCCTATATTACCCAATTAATTAATTTAATTAGAAAACCGGGAAATTAGTAGTTGTAGAAGTTCAGCTTGACTGACAAGCAAGCAGAGGCTATATTAGATATAAGCCTCAGAAAGCTAACATCTCTTGAGGTATTTCAGTATCTTATGACATCTATTTCATATCACATTTGTTACGATTTTCTTTATTATTGATTGCTCTCTCCCTCTCGTCGATTAACAAAGACGACAATATCGTTAGGTATGAGTTTTTTGTTTTTTTTTTGACCTAGCTAATTATCTTTATTTGCAGTTTGGGTGCATGGAATATGTGTTTTACAATTAATTTCTGAGTATATTTCTTGATTGGAACTGGAGTGACCCATTATTTTCTTTTGCCATTAATTTCTGAATTATAACCATACGGATTTGTGAACAAAATTGATTTAAACTAATTTTCCGCTGGATCATGGAATTTGAGGAAGAGTGCAGGTGTTGGAGAACTCATTTTTAATTGCTTCTGATAATGAGTGATTTAATTTACTTACCACAGTGGATGTTAAGACAGCTCTTTGTAATTTTTATACATTGTTCATTGGTGGAGTGTAATTAGAGTTGTTGAGCTTTTATTATTTTCTACTTCTTTTCCCCCCACATAAAAACTTACTCATCTTAATAAGTTTTTCGATTTATATCTGTTCGTTGTGGCTTGAACTAAACTTTGTACTTACTCATCGTTTTAATAGAAAATATGGTTTATTTTTTACTGAGGGTATTAGTTTTTAATAATTGTATTTGTATTTAATTTATATTTTCATTTTCTTTTAATTTTTTACTACTTTCTAGAAGGTATTTTCCAGAACCGTCGTAAATAGTCTGTTCTGGAAAACAGGCTTTCTAGAAGGTATTTTTAAAAAACCGCCGTAAAAATGCTGCATTCTACGGCGGTTCAAAAACCGCCGTTAAATCTCTAAAAAACCGTCGTTAATTCATGATTTTTTACGGCGGTTTTTAAAACCGCCGTAAAATTTAACGGCGGTCGATATAAGGGCGGTTCAAAAACCGCCATAAAAAGCTTTAAAAAACCGCCGTTAAGTGCTATTCTGCAGTAGTGTATCATTCTTGAGAGTAAACATGATGTCACAAAGGGGAACATCAAAAGAAGAATAAGGGGAGTACTCAAATAAGTAAGGATCAAACTCGGGTTGATCGGCACGAACAGGAGATGAAGGATTATTTGCAGTAGTCAGTCTGGATGAACTAGTGACCTTTCCTATGATAAAATCTAAAATAGTATAAGGGGGTGGGGAGTATTCAGTTTCAGTGGAACCTGTGGAAACCTTGTTGGACGTCGGGGGAAATTTCTTCTCGGCCAACCTCACAGTCTGCTTCCGGCGAGGCCTCTTCCTCAGTGTCAGACTCGAAGCTGAAGCATAAGGAGGCACCGATCCTTCCACTGGAGCAGTGGGGACGTAGTCATCATCGCCAGGATACGATAACACTGTGACATCCTCCGCAAGGTTCATGTGCTCAATTGGCACATTCCATCTCGGTCCTACTTGGCTCTTCGGAACTGCAGGCGGTACCACGTCGGGAGGTATATTGCGCAACTGCCGGGACCTCTTCAAGGTAGGGTTTCCAATTGGTCCAAAAGTTTCAGCAACAAACGGAAAATTAGGGGGATTGTCAACATCTATCTCGTTCCCGGGCTGTCAAGGGAACACCTGTGCTTCATGGGCGGCGTCAAGCGGTGCAGGAGTCGGCACAACACTATGAGATTTGTGTGGGGGGTGAGGGAGGCGGTGATGTTGTTACCGGTGGTGGGTTGGACGAAGAACCACCAACGAATTCGGCGCGTATATCCAGGCACCTAATTTTTTCATTCTGAGCAGGAACCTGTTCGCCGGAGCGGCGGACTCCTGCCGGTAATTCTGGAACTGACGAAGACGAGGACGGGTTCGAAATCCGGATAAATTCACAAAAACACAAAAGGAGCATAAAATTCGAAATAGATGGAATAGTTAATGAGAGCTTAAGAGTTTTAATTGCAGAGGTTTAATGGGAAGTGAGCAAATGGTAAAAAGAAACAGATATTTATTCTTTCAAAAAAAAAATGACCGTTGCCAAGGCGAGAGAAAAAAAATAAAAGTAAATAACCCTAATTTTACCTTCCACCGGATTTGTGGCCAAAACCTGATTTTCTTTCCTTTTTAAAATAACACCACTCCACCTTAAAGTAGGATACGTGATCACACCCACTTCAACCATTATCTCAATTTTTAAAAAAAAAATTAAATTGCATGACTCTACTACAAAATCAACTATAGTAGATAGTTGGATTAATTGAACCATCAGCGCAGTAGGATTTATCTTGTGCAATATGATTTATCACTCTCCAAATTAAGCTCGTTATTACCTGTCCAGCCGTACGAGTATAACTCCACTGAAACACTTAGTTAGCTAGATTCAAAAATAATCAAGAGAATTCAAGATAGACAAAAATAAATTGCACGACTCTACTACAAAATCAACTGAAGTAGGGAGCTAGATTAGTTGAACCATCAGTGCAGTAGGATTTATCTTGTGCAATATAAAATATCACTCTTCAAATTAAACTCGTTATTACTTGTCTAGCCGTCCGAGTATAACTCCACTGAAACACTTAGTTAGTTAGATTCAAAACCCAATCAAGAGAATTCAAGATAGACAAAAACATAAGCATTGGTACACATAATAAGATGACATCTTAACAAAGTATGAATGCCCTATGGGATGCCTAAAATTCATGACCTAAAAAGGTTATACAAAAACATATTAAGGTTTTAGTGACCTGATCCGATGTTGCTTTTTATTACTGATGACATTATAACCAACATTGCCTTAGGTGAAGTCAATGGAAACTTACCCCTTAACCCAAGTTAATGACTACGTCAAGATCACTCAAGAAGGTGAAATGTAAAGATTGGACCAATTTGTATCCAGATTTTCTTCATCATGTTTAGGGATTTGAAGAGAATTAGCTTATTTTCAGCAATTGATGTTAACACCTCTTGTTTTTTGACCTGGGAGAAAACCAGTTTCTGCGGGCAAGCTCCACAATCACCTAATTGAAGAGGTTAGTCTTTTTGTCACCACTTTTATTGCAACACAAGACCTTATCGCACTTTCAACCAGACTCAATGCATTTGGATTATGTATGAAACGAAAAAATAAAAATGCATACAAAAGTATACAGATGTTGTGACTGATGTTGGTATTGGTTATCACAACATCAAAACAACCATTGGTTTAGACAATGCACATACCGATATTTCTTCTCAAACAAGAGAAGGTCTTGATATCTAATACCTTCGTGAAGATGTCAGGAAGCTGATTATCCGTTCATATATGCTCAAGGCTAACAATCTTCCTCTCAACCAAGTCTCGAATAAAGTGTTACCTTATGTCAATGTGTTTGATTCGAGAATACTGTGCTGGATTTTTCGAGATGTCAATGTCAATGGAGTTGTCACAAAGCATAGTCAAAATACTATTGTGCAGGACATAGTCTTCTATCATTTGGTTCATCCACAACAATTATGTACATGCACTTCTAGCTGCAATATACTCGTCTTCAACTTTAGAAAGAAAAATACAATTCTGCTTTTTGCTATACCAAGAGATTAGGTTGTTACCCAAGAAAAAATAGCCCCCTTTAGTACTCTTTCTATATAACACATCCCAGCCCAGTCCGAATCAGTATACCCTACGAGTTCAGTACCAGTGTCTTTAGTATACCACACACCTAATTATTGTTGGGAATCGGTGGTACCGTCGCGCAGCGGAAAACAAAAATTTTTAAATAAAAGGAAATTGAATCGAATTCAATTGACGACGGTCCAATTTTATAATCAATTAATTGAAACAATGTTTTAATTGCTTTATAAACGAAACAATTTGATTTCCACAAAATCAAACGAGCATGTCACGTTTCTATAAATCATATATATATAACAATTATATATATATATGATGAGTTCACTGAACTCCCTCACCTAAAAATCTCTAAGTGGTTCCCACTCATCGAGTAGATGATTTCTATGGTATAGCGTACAACATTAATCCTTAAGACCCAAACCTCATCGTGACTTCACTAGAGGACAGGCTATGTTGTGACCTGTCTCTGTGTCTCCTTGGAGGCCGATCAAAAGGGGCAACGTTCG
>BMAC01000072.1:349932-361081 GCA_014905375.1 Phtheirospermum japonicum
TTGCAGCCCAACGACAGCGCCGTCGCCTCGCCCTGGCGTGAGGTAACAAATGGTGGCAGTTTATATATATATATATGAAATATTATATATACAGTTTGGTAATGTATATAAGTACTGTGTGTGTGATATGAATTGTATAAATATATATGATATATCATAAGTAAGCATGCTGAATAAAATATATATGTTTGCCGTGTGGCAAATGCATATATGCATGCATTTAGGATATGTATAAGTGTGACTTGTATATGCATGCTGTAATGTGATATGTATGATGTGTTTTGTATATGGGTGCATGCATATGATATGTATGTGTATGAAATGTATGATATGTCATGCTGCTTGTATGTATGAAATAAGAGATGTTTGCATGCTAAATATCTGCATGCTGGTGTAATTTATGAATTGCATGCTTTTAGTTTATATATGTTTAATTGAAATGTGATGCTTGCTGTATATATATAAAATTATATATGTGTGTTTATAATGCTGATTATATAATATATAATTTTATATATATATATGATTAATATATTAATATATATATAATTGTTATGTATATGTTAAAGTATTAATATACATATATATATATATATATATATATATATATATATAATATATATGAGCACCTACTTATGTATGTCGATGTCCAGACACCGTGACCGATGAGACGCGGTCCACATACACTAAGTACTAGTCTTAACGGGAAAGGCCTGTATCCTCATTATGGCGTAACCCTATGACTAGGAACAAATTCGACGAGTTACAATACGTGCTAGATTATCTCACGGTTCTTCTAGACCAATCCACCGTAATAAAGTAACTTCATCAGGACCATACCTATGCAACTAGCATGGGACAAAAGATATGGAATGCCAATATGTATAATAGATATTATTTCAAATAAGAAACGATTGTATTACTAGAGAATAGTCAGACCACAGCCACAAGTTGGCTTGTTGGTCACCTTATTCCAACAATTATGTTGTACCAGCAATGTATCATATGATTCTTTTAACAACTTTTAAGTGTGACTCTTTTGGATTAGATTGATATCTAGCACACATATACATACTATATATAATATCTGGCCTACTTTCTGTCAAATACAACAGGGTCCCTATCATGCTTCTGTACATGGTGTTATCAACACCTTACCAACATCATCTCTCGTCAGTTTTAAAGTTTTGCCCAGTGGTGTCTTCTTTTGAGTTTCACTTTCTAACCCAAACTTTTTGACTAAGTTCTTAGAATATTTGGTCTGAGAAAATAAAATACCATCATCAAGCTATTTGATTTGTAAACCGAGAAAGTACGAGAGATTACCTTCCATGCTCATATCAAATGTGTCGGACATTCGAGTGATAAAATCCTTTACCATCTGCTCGTTAGTGGATCCAGAAATAATAGCATCTACGTAAATCTGGACGATTAAGATGTGCTTATTGGATTTAAGGAGAAACAAAGTTTTGTCAACTTCCCCTCGTCTAAAGTTCAAATAGAGAAAATGTTGAGTCAACCTTTCATATCAAGCTCTAGGAGCTTGTTTTAAACCATATAAAGCTTTTTTAGTTTTAAAACAAAGTTTGGTTTTTGGGGATCTACAAATCCTTTAGGTTTCTCAACATACACTTCTTCACTTAAGACTCCATTTAAAAATGCACTCTTAATGTCCATTTGATGCAATGATATCTTCATATGACAAGCAACAACAAGTAAAAGTCTTACCGACTCAATGCGTGCAACAGGGGAAAATGTCTCATCAAAGTTAATTCCTTCAATTTGTGTATACCCTTGTACAACCAGTCGAGCTTTCTTTCTCACAATTTTGCCTGCCTCATTGGTTTTGTTCTTGAAGACCCACTTTGTGCCAGTCACGTGAGAATTTTCTGGACGAGGAACTAAATCCCAAACATCATTTTTGGCAAATTGGTCGAGCTCCTCTTGCATTGCCTTAATCCAGAACTCATTCTTGAGCGCATCCGCCACACGCTTGGGCTCTGTTTTAGAAAGATACAAAGACTCGCGAATTTTGGAACAGTTAGTGGACAAACAGACGTACCTAACCATTTCTTTGAAATTTATTTGTCGCCTTCTTGTACTACTATCATCTAAGTCTTCGATGATTTGACCCACGGGGTGGTTTTTCTGAATTCTGGATGGGACATCCCTCTCATAAAGATCAATAGGGTCAGCTGGATCTTCTTCTTTTGATTCAGAATTTGATTCTGCGGCGGCTTGAGTTGATGTTGGTTCTGATGTTGTGTTCCCAGAACCAACATTGGTACCAACATCATTCAATTCCCTTGTTTCAGCACCTGCATCTCTGTTTTGAATACCTGCACTATTATCTACAGTAAGTGTGACATTATCTTGAGGATTTTGATCATATACCAGATCATTATCCTCGGTAGGTTTAAATCCACTTATTAAATCATCGAACTTGACATTGACTGACTCAAACATTCTACGAGTTCTAAGATTGAACATCCTATATGCATGACTATTTTGGGAATAACCCATGAAGATGCATTTGTCACTCTTTGAGTCCAGTTTAGCTAGATGATTTCTATCATTTAGGACATAGAAGATGCATCCAAAGACATGATAATAGCTCAAGTTCGGCTTTTTACCTAAAAGCAATTCATAGGGTGTGGCACATGACCCTGGTCTATAATAAACCCTATTTATGATATGACATGCAGTATTCATAGCCTCAGCCACAAAAACTTTTGCAATGCCATTACAAATAAGCATAGTTCTAGTCATTTCAGCAAGAGATCTATTTCGTTCAGCTATGCCATTTTTTGGGGAGTAATAGGTGAAGAAAACTCGTGACTGATATCTTTCGAAGTGAAGTATTTTGAAAAAGATGCATTTTCAAATTCTTTTCCATGATCAGTTCTAATCCTACCAATGTTCACATCAAATCTCACACACAGCCTCTTTGCAAGTTTTTTGAATGCTTCAAAAGTTTCAGATTTTTCTTTTAAAAACTCTACCCAAGTGAAACGAGAAAAATCATCAACAATGATTAATACGCACCTTTTACCACCAAGGCTCTTGACTTCAAGTGATCCCATAAGGTCCATATGAAGGAGTTCGAAGCAAGATGATTTCGAAGCAAGATGATGTAATGAGACTCTACACGACTGGATGCGGCACCCTGACCTGCTTTCCTTCCTGGCACGCCTCGCACAAAGGTATGATCTTGGTGTTGAGCTTAGGAAGCCCACTCACAGCTTCCTCTTTGGCCAGTCTATCCATCATCTTGTAGTTGACATGCCCAAGTTCTTGATGCCACACCTCATCATCACTTAATTGAGACAATTTGCAAAAGGCATCACTATTGCTTTGATAGTAGTTATCTGAAGTCCTCTGACCAATGAGGATACATGGTCCATTTTCCTCATAGAATCATGTAACGCCCATGCATCAATTTCATATTTCCATATTTTTATTTTTTTTTTGTCATTGTGCATTAAAAATATGATCTTAGTCCTAAGCTCGTCGCCATAAATGAATTCCTATTTTAGTTATAAATAATTTAAGAATTCTATTTAAACGAATTTATGGTTCGTTTTTCAAATAAATTATATTATCAACTTTTAAGAAACTATTATAATTATTTATGATGAGGCATGAGTAGGCCAGACCCGGATTGGGGTAGACCTGGACTCAGATAGCCAAAAAAGGGACTTCACGGCGGCTTACGCTGGGTGAGGTTGACCTGGTCAGAGCGAGGGTCACCCCAGCCTAGGAATTGTCCTGAGCTTGGTAGAACTGAGCAGCGTTGTCCCAGCCCGGGAGTTATCTTGGGCTGGTGGAAGACCTCCTCTAAGATGAACCTTGAAAGAATGAAGGCAGGCTTGCCAGCAGAAAAGAGACCAGGAGTAGGTAAGACCTGGCCTCCTGACCCCTGGCAGGGGGACAAGTGGGACCACTTGTCAGAGTTTGTTGTCTAAACGGCCCCTGATTCGCGGCCTTTGTTTCTGAGATCCCGGAAAAGGGTCCGCGCTGGGAAAATTATAAATATCTCAGCCCCAAGGCTAAGAAAGAGAGGTCATTCTCTTGAAGCATTCCTTCTTATTTTCTAGAAAACACCTCAAACTCTTACTGACTTAAGCATCGGAGAGGTTTCCACCGGAAAACCACCGGTGGTCCTTTCTAACTCTTGTTTGTGGTGCAGATTAGGAAGGTGTCCAAGGTTCTAGGCAGTCTTAACGTTGGTCATTTTTTGGGTTGAAACAATTGGCGCCGTCTGTGGGAAAGTGATCAAGTTAAGACGTGAGATTTTCTTTTTATTTCATGGCTTCAAACGGTTTACGACGGAACTTGGTGGGTGAGCTTTGTGGAACCCCTAGTTCCGCTGCGCTGTGGGGGATGCCCAAGTCGACAGATACGTCGGTGATGGGGCCAGGAGAGACAGCACCGTCGGCAGGGGCCACGCCAGGCGCTGCGCCACCCCCGCTGAGTAGATCTGTGCCAACTACGGGCGGTTCATTTAACGAATCCTTCCTTCTGCAGCTCTCGGAGCTAATCGGCAAAGCCGTGGAAACGGCGGTGGAAAAGAAGTTCGCGGAGATGGCGACGCCGCCATCAAACACGCCACCAGCACGAACTGTCCCGGTGGTGGGAACGGAGCCATTGCGAGGACAGCATGCGGATCGGGCTCCTCTACAAGACAGGGAAGAGCACTTCTCCACCTCCGACAGCGAGACTTCAAGCCAGACTAATCCAGGTCTGGCTGAACAAATGCAGAGTTTGAAAAAGAGGTGCGAGAATTCAAGAGGAAACTGACGAATGCTGGTGCCGTGCCAGCGCGGAAGTGCACTCCTTTCACCGAGGAGGTCATGCGTGATGACGTACCAGCTTCGTATCGCTCCTTGGGCTTTGAGTATAATGGAACCACGGATCCGTGGGACCATCTCAGTCGCTTCGAGATCGCGGCAACTCTACATAAATTTTCGGACGCTGTTATGTGCCGGGTCTTCCCGATGACTTTTACTAAGTCGGCGCAGCTCTTGTTTAGCCAGTTACCGCCTCATTCTATCAGTAACTTTGACGAATTTAGTTCGGCCTTCCTGCACCAGTTCACGAGCTGTAGGAAGTATCAGAAAATGCCGCTTGAACTTTTCTGCCTGAAGCAGAAAGAGAGCGGATGCCTGCGTGCTTACATCAATAGGTTCASAACAGCTAAGTTAGAGGTCCCTTCTGCGTCAGAAGAGCTGTTGGTAAACGCTTTGGCACAGGGCCTAAGGAGGGGAGAGTTTTTCCAATCGCTGGTGGTGAAACCAGCTCTGAAATTTGGGRAGCTCTTGGAGAGAGCGGAAAAGTATATCCATTTGGAAGAAGCTTTGAAGATCAAGGATTAGGGAGAAAGGAAGAGAGAAAGGCATTATCGCGAGGAAAGAGGAGCCGTTAAAAAGCTGCGGCCAGACCTGTCTGGAGGGAGACCTCGCTTTGATAAATATACTCCATTAGCAAACCCGCAGGGTGAGATCCTGCAGGTAATAGAAAAGAATCCAGACTTGAAATGGCCAAAAACCTACTCACAGAGGCCAAAGAAGGAAAGGTCTGATCGCTTTTGCCGCTTCCACAACGAGTACGGGCATGATACCGATCAATGTACCCATATGAAGGACGAATTGGAAAGGATGGTCCAGGCTGGACACTTGAAAGAGTATGTCCGCATGAAAAGAGATGAAATCAGATCTGGCAACAAAAGTTATGACCATTTCTCGCAAGGCAAGGGGGACAGAGTGGGTACCCAGGATAAGGCGCGAACAGGAGGAAGAAGATCTGATCAAGCCCAGGTCATTCACGGAGAAATTCAAATGATCACGGGAGGAGAGCTGGATGAGCACTCTAAGAGAACCCAGCATAGTTACGTCAGGGCTGCCAAGGACCTGGTCAGGACATCTCGAGAAGTCGGGCAATTGGCATCTGCACCAAACATCTGCTTTGGTTCAGAGGACTGCGATGGCATCCTGGCTCCACACATGGATGCTCTGGTCATAACTGCCACTATCGCCAACTACAACGTACGGAGAATTTTTGTGGACACAGGGAGCTTTGCGGACATCCTGTTCTTTGATTGCTTTAAAAAATTGAAATTGGATGTCGAGCTTGAAGAGGTGACTACTTCCTTAGTAGGATTTGCAGGGGGTGCCCTGAAGCCAATAGGAGCGGTTAGGCTCCTTGTGACTTTAGGAGAAGAGCCCTATCGCGTAACTAGGATGGTGCATTTCCTTGTGGTAGACGCACCGTCCTCCTATAACGTCATGCTTGGCCGACCCTCATTAAGTCAGTTCTAAGCTGTAATCTCGGTCTTTCATATGAAAATGAAATTCCATACTGAGGAAGGAACTGGTGAGGTGAGAGGAGATCAGTATGCATCGCCCCAGACGTATGTGGAATGCATTCGGCAGAATGGTGAGGAAGAGAGGATAAGTAAAAGGACTCGAGTAGAACTCCCACGGCAAGAGCTGGTAAGAAGAGAGGAGGGGTTGATGCTAGTGGAAGTCGTTCCAGGCGATGAGAGTCGAACTCTCCGTGTGGGGGCAACGCTTAGCCCAGAAGTCTTCACAGACCTGGTGACGCTGCTAAGAGAAAGTGCGGATGTCTTCGCTTGGTATCCCCAAGACTTGGTGGGGATCGATCCAGAGGTCACTGAACATCGCCTCAATACCCGTCCAGACGTGAAGCCAGTCAAGCAAAAGAAGCGTAATTTCGGCCCAGAGAAAGAAGGTATTATAGAGGCAGAGGTCGAAAAGCTCTTAAAGGCGGGACATATTCAGGAAATACAATTTCCGGAATGGCTTTCTAACGTGGTGTTGGTCCTAAAGACAGATGATTGGCGGATGTGCATTGATTTCCGATATTTAAACCGCGCCTATCCGATGGACCATTACCCCCTGCCAAGGATTGATCAGCTCATCGACTCCACCTCTGGCTGCGAGCTCCTAAGCATGATGGACGCCTCGCAGGGATACCACCAGATCAGACTAGCTAGAGAGGATTGGAAGTCGGTCAGCTTTATAACCCCGAAGGGGACGTATTGCTATGTGGTTATGCCCTTTGGCCTTAAAAATGCAGGTGCCACGTACCAGCGATTGGTGGACAAAATGTTCAAGAGCCAGCTCGGCCGAAACATGGAGGTCTATGTCGATGATATGCTGGTCAAGAGCCTGAAGGCAGTATCGCATGTGGACGATTTGAGGGAAACCTTCGGTACCCTGCGAAAGTACAAGATGAAGCTTAACCCTAAAAAGTGTGCATTCGGGGTCAGAGCTGGAAAATTTTTAGGATATATGGTCACGGAAAAGGGTATTGAAGCTAATCCCAAAAAGGTGAGGGCCATCATGGAAATGCACGCGCCTGAAAATGTGAAGGAGATGCAATGCTTGGCTGGACAGATCAATGCCTCGAGTAGATTTGTATCAAGGTCTTCGGAAAAGAGCTTGCCATTTTTTTAGGCTTTACGAAAGAAAGCTAAGTTTCAATGGAATGATGAATGCGAAGAGGCCTTTAAACAATTGAAAGAGCATCTGGCGGGCATGACCTTGCTCACGAAGCCCGTCCAAGGGGAGCCCCTTGTCCTATACCTGTCGGTGGGACAGCAGTCGGTTAGCTCTGTCCTGATCAGGGAGGACGGTAAAATACAAAGACCAGTATATTTTTGGAGCAAGGTCTTGCATGCAGCAGAGATCAGGTATGTGGAAGTGGAAAGGGCGATGTTAGCCCTGGTTGGAACTGCTCGTAAATTACGGCCGTACTTTCTTTCGTACACTATAGTTGTGCGAACCAACCTTCCATTGAAAACTATAATGGACAAACCAGAGGCATCTGGGAGGCTAGTCAAATGGATCATAGAACTTAGTGAATTTGATATCGCGTTTGAAGCTAGAATAGCAAATAAGGCTCAAGCCTTAGTGGATTTCGTACAAGAAATGACTGGTCCCCTGGATGAGCTGAAGGAATGGACAATTTTTACGGATGGCTCTGTATATAATCAGGGTTGTGGGGCTGGAATCGTTCTAGTAGACCCAATAGGCGTAACCACTGAGTTCGCCATGCGGTTAAATACAGCATTCTCTAATAATGCCGCTGAGTATGAGGCTCTTTTGAGAGGGATCCAAATGGCGAAAGATCTAGGCGCAGAGCGGGTGTGCGCTAAAGTGGACTCACAGCTTGTTTGCAAGCAGATCACTGGAGAGTTTGAAACACGGGAGGAAAATATGCAGAAGTATCTGGCCAAATTCAGAGAGCTGGCCAGAGGAATGAAAGAACTGATAGTCCTTCAGATTCCTAGAGAGGAAAATAGAAGAGCTGATTTCTTGGCGAAGGTGGCCATCTCAGCTACAGATTGTCATGAGCGAATGATCACCATATTAACGGCAGATGGGGACTTTGGAGCTGAGCATGTTTGCGCAGTTACGGAACGAGAGGACTGGCGTTCCCCTATAGAGGCGTACCTGGAGCAAGAGGTCTTTCCAGAGGATAAAAAGGAGGCGACAAAAGTACGAACTAGAGCTTCCAGATTCTGCCTGATCAAAGGAGATCTGTTCAAACGAGGATTTGGCCAACCTCTTTTGAGATGCCTAAGCCAAGCAGACGGAGCTCTGGTGCTTAGGGAAATACATGAGGGTTGTTGTGGGAATCACATGGGGGCTCGAATTCTTGCCAGTAAGGTATTGAGAGCTGGTTATTTTTGGCCCTCGTTGAGGGAAGAAGCCGAGGTCTTCGTGAAAAAATGTGAGAAGTGTCAGAAGATGGCCCCCCTGATTCACCAACCAGCGGAAGAACTGTTAACAATGAGCTCCCCTTGCCCTTTTGCAAAATGGGGAATTGACCTGGTCGGTCCGTTTCCGATGGCTCCAGCCCATAAAAGATTTTTAATTGTAGCCATAGACTATTTCAGTAAGTGGGTTGAGGCGGAAGCTCTTGCAGAAATAACGGAGGAAGCGGTAATGGGATTTATATGGAAAAATGTTGTCTGTCGCTTTGGTGTGCCAAGAGTTTTGATATCGGATAATGGTACTCAGTTCACGGGAACCAAAATTAAGGCCTGGTGTGTTAAGATGAATATCCAGCAGCATTTCACGTCTGTATACCATCCGCAGGCGAATGGTCAAGTCGAGGTAACCAACCGCATTCTGGTCCAAGGGCTTAAGTCACGATTGGAAAGATCTGAAGGGAAATGGGTGGAAGAGCTAAATGCAGTGCTCTGGGCATATCGTACAAACCCTAAGGAGAGCACGGGAGAAACTCTCTTTAGCCTCGTATATGTCATGGATGCTGTGGTCCCTGCAGAAATTAGTCTAGAGACTCATTGAGTGCAGAATTACAACCAGGCCAAGAATGAAGCATTAATCCATGATGCTATGGACTTAGTTGAGGAGAAGAGAGACCAAGCGGCGGTGCGAATGGAACACTTGCGAGGTCGGATCAGAGCGGCTTACAATAAAACAGTTCGAGAGAGGCGCTTCCAGGTAGGGGATCTGGTTCTTAAAAAAGATGATTTGGGGCAAGCTAAAGGGAAGCTAGACGCCACATGCAAGGACCCCTTCGGGTCACCCAGGTTCTGGCCGGAGGAGCTTACAAGTTAGAAGAACTGGATGGGACAGAGATCCCCCGTGCCTGGAATATTGTTAATCTGCGAAAGTTTTATACATAATTGTAATCTTTAACGTTTGTTTATTTATGCAATGAAAAATGCAGGATTATCTTCGTCAGATTACTAATGTGTTTACCATCAAGGAAGAATTGGCCAAAGGCAGATGCCCATGATATCGGCAGATCTGCCTGTCAGCTTGAGTTAACATTTGTTGAAAATGGATTCCTATAATTTTCCTGACCAAACTACCGATAAAATCATAATGCCAGAATGGGTCCCAGAAGTCATTATTAGCAAAGTGTTACCTTTTATTTCCAGATTGATAATTGGAAAGACGCTTACAAAAAGAGAATACGGAAATATAAGGCGATATTTTCAAAGAGAATTGCATTGATAATCGCAAGGTACAAATTACAAACGCAGGAAAACAACAGAATAAAAATTAAGCCTTAAGATGGAGGTACGGAGGCAAGAAGTCGACGGAGTTCCTGGATCCTTTCCTCATGTTCCAGAAGGTGGACAAGAAATTGCTCTTGTATGTCCACGGCGATGTCCCAGTTGACGTACAAGTCGTAACTCTCCTCTTCTAGTTCACGAATGCGTCGCTGAAGTCGATGCCGTTCATGATGATATTTCAGTTTTCTCTCAGTCAGTTTTTCCACACGATCCTGCAACTGGAAAATTTCTGCCCGAAGCTGATCCCTTTCATGGAGCAGTCGGCTATGCTCCTCGGCGGGAACATGGTTGGAGGACGAGGATGATGCCATTATAAGGGGACAATAAATGAAGGAGTAGGTGTCAGTATATATAGGAAAGAAAAGGGCGGGAAGTTACATTAAGTTGGCGCGCAAAAAGCTCAGATGGGTAATTTCCTCGATTTGCGAAAACCCTAAAATCCTGGCCTGAAGTCCAAATACGACATATTCAACCAGACCTGGCTAAGCAGATGCTTTAAAGTTTTACCTGACCCGATTGTCAGTTTAAAGCCAGGATTGGCTAAGGAAGGATATCCTAAAATTTTGCCCGACTTGATTGTCGGTTAAGCCAGAATTGGCTAAGGACGGATATCCTTAATTTTGCCCGACCTGATTGTCGGTTAAAGCCAGGATTGGCTAAGGACGGATGTCCTAAAATTTTGCCCGACCTGATTGTCAGGTAAGCCAGGATTGGCTAAGGACGGATATCCTCGATTTTACCTGACCTGATTGTCAGAATAAAGCCAGGATGGCTAAGGACAGATGTCCTCAATTTTGCCGGACCTGATTATAAGTGCAAGATAGCATAGGCTAAAAGGCGGACGCCTCGATTTGCCTAACCAGGTAGTCATCATTAGCTCAGGATAATTAGAAGATACACGCATTGGTTTTTGGACCCACAAGGGTTTTTTGTTGTGCATGTGTGCCTGAACTATTTGTCAGCTGAAATACACGAATGCGCTGAACCTGGTTAAGGTATAAAACCTTAGAAGGTAAATGCTTAACTGGTAACACGAATGAATGCAGGAATTAACAGATTAACAGATTACTTGAG
>BMAC01000072.1:362441-382582 GCA_014905375.1 Phtheirospermum japonicum
GGATGTAGTCAGCAAAGGCCACCGGGTCTAACAAGTGGATGCGGTCGTCTTCCGAAACATGGGAGAAGGAGGTGGGCTCGCTGACGCCTTCAATCTTGGCGGACCGATTATAAGGAGTAGAAGGGTGTTCAGCCACCCATTTAGCGTGGGCATCAAGACCTAATCCAAAGTAGACCTCCACCTCGGGAATGAGGAGATCATACAACTCCTCAGAGCTTAAAAAAGCTCGGCGAGTGGTCTCTCTGGTCAGTTGTATTAGGTGTAGCCCTTCCCCCGAGTTGAGGAACTCCAATCTCCCCTCGGCACGCCCTTCAATGTGGCCTTGATCCACTCCATCAGCTCTGGATTGCTTCACTTTCTCTTCCATCTCTTGCTCACGAAGAAGAGTAAGAGCTCGTTGCTTCTCTTCCGACTACTTGACCTTGAGGAGCTCAGCTCGCATTTCCTCCACTTCAGCCTTCAGCAAGTCTATCTCCATCTCTGAGCCTTTTAGTTTGACTTGGTCTTCCCGGCCCTCTCGGACCTTAGCCATCAGATCTGGTTCTCGCTTTTTCAAAATTTCAATCTCCCCCTTAAGATCAGCGTGCAGCAAAGGGCCTCGATCTCGGGCCAATAAAGATGCTCGTCCCACCACAGCCTGATGCAAAGAAGAGATAAGTAGGAGAACTGGGGAAAGTTAAGGATAAAAGAGGTGGAGAAATTTATACCTGAGCCTCCGCCTTGCAGTAGAACTCAACCAGCTCCGGGCCGGACATCTTATCCACGATGTTGCGGTCGTACGTAGGAGCTAACCCCATCATGAATCGCCTCGCCACCTCTCCAGGGCAGTTCAGGACCGATCTATTAAAGAAGGTCTGATTTGGATAAGGAGGTACTTGAGAAATGGCTGGGGGAATAATTTGAGAAGGGACCCCGGGAGTGATGGGCAGAGCAGTTTGAGGAGGATCCCTTGACGAAGATGTAAGGTCAACCCGGCTCCGCTTTTTCCGTTTCAACATTGTTCTTCCTCCGGGTTCATCGAAGGCTGAGCTGCTGGTTCGTGCACTGGGCTTCTCCTCGGCTCTGGGTTTTTCCTGATGAGCTCAGGAGTCCTGGATGGCGCTTGTGGTTGGCTCTGCAGTGGCACCGCGAAGAGGACCTCTCCCGGGGCCGGAGCAGTTCTGGAGGGCTCCCCTAGAGGACTCTTCTGGCTCCCCTCTGCGGCCTTGGAGCCTTGGCTTGCATTTTTGCTAGCATCATCTTCTCTAAAATGGAAAAGCGAAACAGTGAAAAATATGATAAAAGAGCTATAGCGAGAAAGCAATAAAACCAGGACATTCCGAGGAAAATACCAATCTTGGGTGGCAGAGGACCGTGACCTTGTTGGGAATTGAAGAAGTTCAAGAGCTTGACGGTAAGCATCTTGGACAAGTCTAAGGGGTTCTGGTTTAAGAGGGCAATTTTTTCCTTCAGCTCTGGTGACCTATCCCCTCGAGGTAAGCACATTTGAGGATGCAGAAAACTGATGGGTTCAGTAGGGAAGCCCCAATCCCCAGAGCACTGAACGAAGAAGAACTTTTTCTTCTAGACTTTATGAGATGTAGGAAGACCTGATAAGAAATGGACATCTGGTCGTCCAGATAGGTAGAAAAAACCGGAAGAGCTCTTTGCTTGAAATAAAGTGAAGAACAGCTGAGCTGTGGGGGTGATCTTGGCATACTGTGCCGCCAGGTGAAATCCGGCCATAACGCAAAAAGCGTTAGGCAGTAATTGCTGTACTGGAATATGGTATAGCCTAGAAATAGCCTGAACGAAGGGATGGACGGGCAGGCTTAACCCAGCGTAGAACTGGTCTACGTAGAAAGTGAGATGACCGGCGGGAGGTGATGATGCCCCCTCGCCGGGTGCCGGATTAGTGAAGGAGAACATATCGGAGATAGGGAATTTTGTGCGGATTTCTTTAAGGGTCTGATTGCTAACTATTGAGGATAGGTTTTCAGAAGGAGGTGGAGGTAGGATCGCCGGTGGCCCCCTCCCCGGAGCCGTCACGTAGGAATCGGCGGAGGAAAGGTTCACGGTAGAGGTGGAGTTCACCGGAGTTGCCCCCGATGAACTCTCCCTGGCGGAGTTGGTTCGAGAAGAAGAAATTGACATAATTAAAGAGAGCATGAAGAAAGAAAAGGTACCTGATAATAATTGCTTGGAAAGATTAGAAGAATATTAGCGGAGTTACAGAAATCGCCAAAATATTGCAGAAGAAAAAGGGGAGGAAGCTTTTAGAGAGTTTTTGAGAAGTAGAAATTAAAAATGAAGTGGAAAAGGTATTTGGAGGGACAAAAGGAAAGCGGATCAATTTGAAAAATGAAAATCAAGGAAAAAGAAGGATTTGATGGGATCCTCACATTTAATGCAGACAGAGGAACAGTACCCTAGGCAGTGAGCTGGAACGCTAACCGACCTAGAGTAGGACGTGTGCCGCTGACCAACCAGGTACAGTACTTGGAAAGACGTGTGGGTATGGCAACCGTTTGGGAAATGTGGGCCGACACCACCAGTGCCAATAATTAGGCCTGGTTGTCAGGCGGATTTCATGGGATTAGTACCAGTATGAGAAACAATAAAGGATGAGTGGGGTCTCATTTATGCCTAAAAGGCCCTGGAGTGTTACAGCTCTACCCCAACTATTTCGGGGGGAGAAGTTGATGAGGCATGAGTAGGCCAGACCCGGATTGGGGTAGACCTGGATTCAGATAGCCAAAAAAGGGACTTCACGGCGGCTTACGCTGGGTGAGGTTGACCTGGTCAGAGCGAGGGTCACCCCAGCCCAGGAATTGTCCTGAGCTTGGTAGAACTGAGCAGCGTTGTCCCAGCCCGGGAGTTATCTTCTGTTGGAAGACCTCCTGTAAGATGAACCTTGAAAGAATGAAGGCAGGCTTGCCAGCAGAAAAGAGACCAGGAGTAGGTAAGACTTATTCGAGCTTTTGTGTGTGCCTACTTTATAAATAATTGTCAAAAATTTAATAGCTCGCCCGCAAAATAACGGGATCGCGTGTAGGTTTGGCAAGCTTAACTCGAGTCGTCTCTCAAGGACTGACGTTCGGAATATTTAATGTTTGTTTAATCACAATGTTTAACACGAGAACTTGTATAAATTTGGTTTTTGAAAATTATCAACTACTAATAAATTTAAAAGCATCAACTAATTATTTTAAACTAACTAATTTAATTTAATTAATTATCTAAAGCTTCAAACTAATTATCTAAGAATTATTAATCTATTGATTTTAAAGCAAATAAATTCAAATTAATTAACTAGAATGCATGAGATACTACGAATTAAACTAAACATGTGATTCTCAAGAACAATAAGATCAATCTCAAAATTCTCAAGCAATAACATAKCAATAACCAATTATCAACTAATTATCAAAACTAAAGCAATAATTAAATTAACCAAGAACAATCGTCACCAAGCATGAACAAGAGAATAAACGCAGCGAGTAATTAATATTAAAACTAAAAATCTCAAGGTTCAAGCTTCAGCGAATTGAAGGTTCATACGATTGAAATAATTAAATAGTTCAAAAACTCAAACAAAAACAATTAAAATCTAAAAACTAAGAATTAACTAAAGTTTAGAGAACTTATTAAGTAGCTAAAGGTGCTGAAGTTTCTCAGAAAATCTGGGTTATAGATGGTTGATCTTGGTCGAGAAATCGGAGCTTGAACGAACGTCTTCGTCTTGGTGCTTCGGGCCTTGAATCTTCGACGTAGATCTTTAAAATATGTTGTTGGGTGTCAAAAATAGGTTTTTCAACCCTAGGTAAGTGTTTTGGGTAGTGGGTGTGTGTTTAAACCGAAATATGAATGGTTTATATAGTTATTTCATGAATTGGTGCACAAGAAACCCTAAAATTCACGTTTTGGGCCGTCGCGTCGATCGACGTCGGTTCTGGCGTCGACTGACGCGAAACTGGTCGATGCTACAGAGGTCGTGGCAGGCGCGTCGATCGATCGACGTCAGTTCTCGCGTCAACCGACGCGAACTGGTCGACGCTACAGACACCGTGGCAGCTGCGTCGATCAACATCAGTTCTGGCGTCGACCGACGCGAAGTCGACGCTACAGAGGGTTGTGGTCGCCATGGCTTTCTAGAACGGTTACAGGTAGAAATCCGTTATAGAAAGTATGACAGCTTTAAATTCTTCAACTCGCGGCCCGTTTTCGCTGAAAATCCACTCGTACATCCATCCTCGACTACGTCCAAACCTAAATAACTCAAAACACTTAAAATAAACATAAAATTAAATAAATATAATAAAATAAGTTGGAGATAAGAAAATACGAAAATAAGCTCATTTTATCCAACTTATACCTAAAACAATAATAAAAACTAAATAGAATACTAACTTAAATCAAGACAAATACATGTTAATCAAAGACCTGGCCTCCTGACCTCTGGCAAGGGGGACAAGTGGGACCACTTGTCAGAGTTTGTTGTCTAAACGCCCCCTGATTCGCGGCCTTTGTTTCTGAGATCCCGGAAAAGGGTCCCCGCTGGGAAATTTATAAATATCTCAGCCCCAAGGTTGAAAAAGAGAGGTCATTCTCTTGAAGCATTCCTTCTTATTTTCTGGAAAATACCTCAAACGCTTACTGACTTAAGCATCGGAGAGATTTCCACCGGAAAACCACCGGTGGTCCTTTCTAACTCTTGTTTGTGGTGCAGATCAGGAAGGTGTCCAAGGTTTCAGGCAGTCTTAACGTTGGTCATTTTTTGGGTTGAAACAATTTAGTATTTTATTTATTTATTTATTTATTTAAATTACTATTGAGTCGTCTACAAATTTATTCGATTAAACTATTGGGTCGTCTTTTGGATCGTTTCTTTTTTTCGATTTTCAAACGAGCCCAATAACTTGGCCCAAGCCCACCAAAACCTAACCCTAACCTTCCAAATTTACAGTATATAAAGAAAACTTTTACCAATTCCAACTTTCAGCACCATCCTGCTTACGGCCGCAATAGGTAAATCATTCATTGCTTTTCTAAGATGTTTTCAAAGAACAATTCATCGTTCAATTTTTTTTTTTTTTTCCAGACATTTTCAAACCACTACCAATTTATGTTTGTTTCTAATATATATTGAAAAAAACAAATCACCAAATGTGTGGATTTATTTGAAATGGATTTATTTGCCTGTAGATAATCTTATTCTCTCATAAAACTCAAATATTGGGAAAACAATGTTGATGAGGTAGTGATCCATATGGTCCAGGCGTGCTCTTGTATTTTCCTTAAATTTACAATTATAGTTTAGAGGCTGCAAAAGTGTTTCAATGTTGAGCAGTTGTTTAGCCAACTTCTGCCCGGAAAGAAATAAAATGGTCTTGATACTTCGAACAGTATACTTGGTAATTGATGTGATTTGTGGGTTCTTTATTACAAAGTATTTACAATAGTTGCTTAGGTTTATACATTTAATTTGGTTTCTGAGGCATAGATGATTTCTTGAGAGTTTCTTTCTTGAATAATGGCTTTTACATGGATTTTGTGGTCATGTCTGTGTGCGGTTTGGGTTGTTGGAGATTGCCGGCAATTTGTGGTTCTTATATGGGCGGTCAAATATGAGATTCAAAATTTCAGATTTAGCATTGTCAAGGTTGTAATGTTGAGACTCTGGACTCCTTTTGTTTGTTTTGATTCCTAAACTGACCCAATGGAGGCTTTTCTATGCTTGTTGTTATCAGAATTTCATCAGGCTTAAGCATTGAAGATTTCTCAGACAGATATCTACAAAATCCAATTGATCTTTCGCCTTCTAGCCATGTATTCAACCATTTCCTCCCTTCCTAAAATCAAGAGCGAAAAAAAAAATCATGATAGATGTGACTGAACTATTGAATTGAAATATTATATCTTTACATTATAAAATAAGTAAGTCTTCAGCAAATGAAGGTTAATAATTTGAAAATGAGTAAGTCTTATATCATCTTTCTGATCTGCATATAAGACCAAAATCACCAATTGACATGATTTGAATCTCATAATATGCTTCTAATTCTATTTATTTTTTCGTTTGTCTATCGGGGTTCATTCAGATGAAATTATGCGAGCAACAGACTACTCACTTGAACGAAAAGGTAAGTTCTTCAAAATGTTAAATTACACATATACTTCTATTATTGTTTGATGCAAGTGTACAAGGTTGATAATTTTGAATAAAAATACATGCATATTTATGTTATTCTACTAATTCCTCATTAAATCATATTGTTTCTGATATTTAACCATAATTGTATTAACAAAATATATAAAATTACCTCAATGTGAATTAGGTTTATTGCAAGGATACCGAGCGAGCCACGAAACGAGCTCGTCTAAATACGATGAAGCCCGTAGACAATCCAATAAACCAATTGCTTGATGTTGCCCCGTACCTTTTAAATAAGCCATTGTAGGTGCCGTGGGATCAACACATCTTTGGCACCATGAGTGTTGTCCCGCTATACATACACCACAATGAAATTTTGGAAATCTTTCAGGCAAATGTGTGGCTTAGCATATCAGTAATACAATTTTGGATCTTGTAAGTAGATTAATTATTTTATGTATCTAGTATCCACTGATTTAGCTACTGCAAAATTTATAGTTACTTATAATTAACATTTCACTTGAACATTTTAGGTTTTGAACGATTTTAGTCGGAACAGAGGGAATGATGATTTGTATGGATTTCTTGAGCCTCACTCCATTCAAAAGACGGGGAATAAGAAAGAAGAAGCCATATCCTACATTGTACGACATATGCGGAACTCTAAACGACAGATTTTCCTAGGAGCTTATCACCATGAGTTAGTCAAACTTCCTATGATTTTTTATTAAATAATATTTGAATATCTATTAATATTTTCTAATTGTTCATCAAATGAAGACATCATTGGCAACTTCTGGTGATTGTGCCCAAGGAAGGGGTTGTCGTGTGGTTTTGTTCATTGAATCATGAGCCCAGCCCCGAAATCAAATTCATAATACAGGTGTAAGCTTTAATAATTCATTCTTGTTGTTATGCGCATTCGGTTTTATTGTAATATTTCATTTTACTTACTTATCCCTATTTTTTCACCAAGTGCTATGACTACTTTTAACGTGTTGCATGGTAAACACATGAGTCGATCCAAGCAAGCCGTTCATTGGATTTTTCCGAAAGTTAGTAATTTGCAATCCTATATTATTATTATTATTATTATTATTATTATTATTATTAATATTATTATTATTATTATTATTATTATTATTATTTTCTCGGTTTATATTTGTAGAACATTTATACAGTGGGTTATTAACTATTTACTCAAAATTTATTTGTGTGTTATATATTAGTGTAATAAGCAATCCGGAGGTTGGGAATGTGGATATTACGTTATGCATTAGATGTGGACCATAATACGAGTAGGAATAACGAACAAATGGGAGGAGGTAATATAATTTCTAACTTTAACTATTTTATTTATAACTTATATTTCTTCTTGTGTTACAATATATATGTTACAGGTATTTAATGATAACGAACGACTTCATCCAAATGACATTGAAGAAATTCGGAAACAATGGGCAAGATGTTTTTTTGAAATGAAGAACGGGTTATTGGATGATTAGAATCGTGTGTTATGTTAGCATTGAATTTTAGAAGTTTATTGATTAGGTTGGTTTTGGTCGTTTGGATTTGAGATGTGACTTGGATGTGGTTAAAACTAGCTAGTACTTTGTGTAGGTGATACGTATTTCATTTTTCGAATTACATAGCTTATTTTTATGAATTTTACCTTGTATAGTTGATTGGATTATTATTGGATTATGTTATTGCTTTTGTTTTCAGGTGAATTGTTCGGTGTTGTATGCTTATTGTTTGGTTGGGTTATGCGAAATAAATTGGTTACAAATTTCCAGGTGTGAATCATCTAAAAACGCAAAAATCGTTAAAAAAAATTAAATATAATTTTACATCAGTTATATTAAAACCCAGATGTTGCCTTTACATCGGTTTTTAATAATAATAACCGATGTAAATATCTGCCTTTTATACGTCGGCTTTCATATGACCGATGTAAGTCAATTCACTTTTACATCGGTTATTCACATAACCGATGTACAAACACCCATGTTTACATCGGTTATTTCATAATTTGACATCGGTTTTCAGTGAAACCGATGTACTAAAATATAGTCTTACCTCGGGTATCCCCTATTTCACATCGGTGTTTCCTTAAACCGATGTAGTTTAGTCCGATCTTACATCGGTTATTGCATGTTTTACATTGGCGTTTAGGGAAACCGATGTAGTATAGTCCAGTCTTAAATCGGGCAATTCATGTTTTCACATCGGTTTTTAGGGACACCGATGTAGTAAATGCCAGTCTTACAGGTTCGACAACCGATGTAGTATTGTGTACAATTTACAACGAGGGCTATTACAATGGTTCAGTAACTGATGTCAGATGCTAAAAATAAACGATGTAATAGCCTATTTCTGTAGTAGTGAACGTATATATGCTCGATATCAAATCAATACATGCACTCTAATATAAGTTTGAAAACTATATCTCTCTCTATTGCTTTGTATGTATGAAATGACAAGAATCGAATTTGATTTTGTTAATATTTTAATTTAGACTCTTTGAGGTATGGAACATTTGGATAAAAGTGACAATAATGAGAACAAACGCACATAAATAGCAGAACTACCCTTGAAGCTTTCATGCTTAACCTTAACCTAAGAACTTAAAGATTACGAAAGAAAATAGTCTTTATGAACTAGGGTTTCAACCAAACCTAACTAATTTATTGTATTTACTTTGAAGTTTTTGAGTTTGCTTTATTCACTAACTAAAATAAAAATAAAAGTAGCCCTTAAATATAAGTATTTTTTTTCTTGTACCCATCATCATTCAACCAGCAATGAGAACTTTCAAATCTTTCATAAAAAGTAAGAACTTTAAAAGGTTTCTCAAGAGCACGCAATAAGCTCAAGACTATCAATGAATGGCCATATAAAAGCTCACACAAGGCTTAATTAGTGATTATTTTATTTGTAGTAGTTTATAAATGTACAAGTTCATAATCAGGTTTTCAACATAGTCTAAATCATTTTGAAGTCAATTCATACCCTTACAACCTCAAGACAAAAGTAAGGCAAGTTCTAAAGAGAGACACACATAACCAAAAATTAACTCAAGAAATAAAATAACTTTTTTTAAGATTTATCGTCAAAAAGGTCAAATTCTTACAAGAATCCCATTTATTTCAAAATTAAGAAAATAAAGTATTTTTTTTAAGTTATGGTGTAACAACCTTGTTCAAGTATGTGTTTTGTATACATATATTATTTTTGAAAATTAACTTATCCTTAGAACATTATCAACATAATCACAAAAGAGGCACATGCAGATGTAATTTCACCCAAATAAAATCAAATATTATTACGGACCCACAATCAAATACACTTTTATTTCTAGTTCTAAAAGGCAATTAAGCGTGCAAATAAATGAAAAATATAAGAAACAAAAATAGATTAAAAAACAGCTAATGCAATCCTAAATGAAAATGTAAAAAATAAAAATATATTATACATGACCAAATTAAGTCGCACTCCATCCCCCCCAAGCTTATTTGATATTAAGTAGTAATAAGTTTGAAAGTGAGCGAGTAGACCACTTTGGTCGAGACTCAAAAAACTCAACTAGGTTAGGTTTGGCAGCGTAGTCGTTCTGGTGATATGGAAGTTGTGCATTTGACCCATCCTCCTGATCATTCATCTCATATCCTGCCCCATCTCTACTTGATTCTCATGAATCTCATCCACTCGTCCTTCAAACCTAATGATATGGTTGGAATCATGCTCCTCCCTTAAATGGCATCCTGAGGGTCCGCCCTCGTTGTCCTTAAGCCTCGGGTCTCCTAAAGCTCGTATGACCGCTGGATGTTGTCATGTTTCAAGGGTCCAAACAGTGCTTTTCCAAAGATTTTTGGGTGATGTGAGCGTTGTGTTTTGGAGTGGGAAATCTTTGTTCGTCCTTTGTTCAAACAAGTAGTAATCCCCATGGAGGATGATCATTCTTGATCTTTACAAGTTCTCGATATCTAGCTCGATGCTCGTAGGGATGATGTCCGACTGGCGAGGGCAAAGTCTTAATTCTTGGTCAAGTGATGTGACCAAACCACCAATGTAAATGGGCCATTTAATGATATTCTATTGCAAGGCAATTTGTTGGACAAGGACCCATGCGACTTTAAACGCCATTCCCGATAACATACTCCACAGGGCCAAGACTTCTTATTTTCTCATCCCTCAATTTTCGAACCGGGCGAGTATCATCGATGATATCACCCTTTTAATGTATCATAATAGGATCCAAATATTTGAGGCCTTCAATTTTTTCATATTCTATCTCTGGCCTCGATATTCTCCTCTCTTTGTAATACTGGCCCAAAGCTCTTCCCGATTGTAGTTTGCCAGCAAATAGTTGTAGTAACCTCCCTGAGGGATATTGAAGGTGTCTAGAATTTTTGCCAGTGTGAGGGAGTGCTGGTTGTTTTTCAGTTGGAAAGATATTGTGTTCTTATTGTTTGTCGACCTCACCTCTCGACCTCGGGGGTGCTCAAAAACATCGACGTCATCCAATGATACAGTGGACATCCCCGTCATGTGTCTGTCATTCCACCTAACCCGACAAAAATTAGGTTTACATCATATTCTATCTCAAGCGCTTGCATGCACGCCGAGTTTGTATACCGGTCACTCAGACTCCGAACAAGCTAAGCCAATCCCATTTCTTTCAGCTTTCGAGGGAGGGTAACTGGACTCTAAAAATTCTGGATCAGTTTCAAGATTTAGGATATGCTCATCTTCTTCATCGGATGGGTACGGTGGTGATAATAGTGGTTATGGGGTCAGTTCCTATACTTGGATTGCTAAGGAGGGATTACCTTCTTGTCGGTTCCTTATTTATTGTGACGCCATTTCCTATAAACAAGCGACAATTAGTTTTGACTTTAACAATTATTCAACCTAAAACTGAGCATCGTTTATTATCATCAAAATAAACACCCAGGACTTAATAAATCATATAATTTCTTAACCATGTATAACATGCATTCTTATAAGTAAATTTCTAAATTTCAAGATTAATTGATTATCGTTTAAACAATTATCATGTTAATACCCCCCAAATATCAAATTATTTAATTTCAAAGCTATAATATCAAGAAACTTTAATGTAATGACTCACTAATCATCATAGCATGCTTCAATTATATCAAAAATGCATTCATATTCAAGAACTAAGCATGCATATGAAGATTCGACGAAATTCCCCAATGAAAATTCAAACTCATGATCATATTTTAAAATAGCTACACGATCAATAAAATAAATTCACCATCAAATATATTCCTAAGCATCAATTAACAAGTATACATGCATAATTTGAACCTATTCTTCATAAATCCCGAAGTTCAAAAATGAAGAACTTGTGCTGAGAATTTGAAGAATTTATACCTTGTTGTTAGAATTATGATGATGAAGTGTAGTTTTCTTGATGTGGTTTGTGTTTAAAACACAAATTTGTTAACAGTTGAAGAAAATATAAAGATTTCTGAAAGAAGGGAAGGTGTTTGTACATTTGATTAGAGTAGATTTGTCCTTATTTTTATTAGTATTTTAGTACGTTTTTCTATTTGTTTTTTGGTATAAGTTGGACGATTTAAGCATAATTCTGTATTTTTATAGTTCTGACTTATTTTACCGTATTTTAATCGTAATTGATGCAAATAGGTGATATTTCGTTGTTTTCACCTTACAGCTAAGTAACCGGAAGAGTTCAGCGTGTAATAGACGAAGTTCGATGTTCAAGAATAGGAGAACGAGCTTTCCGATGAAATGAGTAGCAAAAGATCGAGAAACGGAGACAAACGCTCTGTCGCGTCGACTGACACGAGTGTCAACGCTCCGTCGATGCGAGCCATGATCCACGTCAGTCAACGCAAGGCCGACGCACTGCCAACGCAACATTCTGAAGCGTCGATTGAAAGGGCGTCAGTCGAGGCAACGTCGACTCAACATTCTGAAGCGTCGATTGAAAGAGCGTCAGTTGACGCAACTTTCTGAAGTGCCGATCCATGACCGTGTCAGTCGATGCACCTGCCCAGTCGACGCGCACACCCAGGCAGCAACGACGCTGAGCACCAGCAAGCGTCAGTCGATGCACCATCGACGCGACGGCCGAGAATTCGGATTTTAGGGTTTCTTGTGCGCCAAGACTTGCAATTTCTATATAAACCCTTCTTATTTTGGATTTTTAAGAGGGTATACGCCACCCTAAGGTTCCTTAGCCTACAATAACAATAATCCCACGTCTTATAACAAGATTTGAAGACGGAGATCAAGGATCGAAAAACAACGCGTCCCAAAACATCGAATTCGAGTTCGGGATTCAATCTTCGCCCAAGATCAACGTTCAAACTCCGGAAGAGTTGGAGCTTTTTACTGTTTTTAGTAGTTACATTAAGTTTTCTAAACTCTTAGTTAATTTAGTAGTTAATTTCTTAGTTTAATTCTTAGTTAATCTCTTAGTTAATTCTAGTTTAATTAGTTTAATCGTTTCATATTTGGATATTGGTTAATTTAGTTTACTTATGCGATTGATTTATGTTTAGTCATTCGTTAATATTAGACTCTTATGATTCATTGCTTAGTGATAATTTCTTACGTTCATGCTCTTAGATTCGTTAATTAGTTTTAATCTATGGTTGCGTATTATTGATAGTTTAAATTCGTAGTTGATAATTTAGTTTAAGTAACTAGTTTAATTATCCTTAGTTTAATTGCTGCTTTAGTTTATAATGATCAACTCAATATCTTTTAAAACCCCAATTGTACATGTATTTTACTTAGGTTCGTAAATTGAGAAAAACATCTGAAAGACCGAACAGTTGTTTCCTCGAGAGATACGACTCGAGTCAAACTTATCACCCTACAAGTACCTCGTACTCTTGCGAGCAAACTTACATGCTTTTAAATTAATTTATTAAAAAGGGGTGCACAAAAGTTTGGATCAAAATTTTGGCGCCGTTTCCGGGGAAGCAACGAGTAGGAATTTAAAGATGTTTTTCGTTTTATTTTCTTTTTAACTTATTAGTTTAATTTTACTTTCGCACTTGGTTTTTGCCATTTGGTACGTTGACGTGTTGTTGAGTTTATGCAAGGAAGACGATCACTTCAACGCGACCTTGCACCATTCATTGACAACATTCACCGTTCAAATCCGCCAAGACCAAGACCCGCTTTTATTCCCAAGGACAATTCCTTGATAGCAACTGATTTTGCTTGCGATCAAGATCCCGACATTATGTTAGGAGCACATTCGGTTCGAAACGGCAATTCACCAACGAGATCACCACCACGCCCCATTCGAAATGTGTATGGTAGTGAACCAATCATTTTGCATGGACAACCACAACCCCGAGCCAATTGGGCTAATTGTCAGCAACACATGGAGAGTGTGAGACGAGACGAGGGGAGAAACGAAGGAGTTAATCAGCAACACAACATAGTCAATCACCAACCCAACATGGCAAATATGAGGCAAAACGAAGAGATGAACAACAATGTCATGCGTCAACACAACATCGAGAACGTGGCATTTAGGAATGAGGATGTTTTGCAGCGAAACACTTATGCTAACAATCAAAGGCACGTGAACGAGTGGTTGGAGAATCAAGATCATGGTTACGAGCAAAACAATTTCGGAAGAAGATACGAGCGCGAGAACCATTACGCATATGACGATCATTACGAGAGAGTTAATGATCGAGTAAGGGAACCAAGGGGAGATCGTGCACCAAGACAGCGCGATTTAGCACATCCAAAGGTTGTACCTTTTAGGTCCGCCATTGTTCTTGGACCTACCGCAAGGGCAGTCGAAATCAAACCGCATCAACTTAACTTACTCCCGACTTTTCACGGAAATGACCATGAGGACCCCTTGGCATTTTTAAAATACTTTGTTGATGAAGTGGGGCAGTTCGTGGTTCATGGCCTTCACCAAGAGGAAGTACAAATGATTTGTTTCCCGTACAGCTTGAAGGACAAGGCGAAGTCATGGCTACTATCACTAGAGCCTGGCTCGTTGACTGACTGGGATATGATCAGTGAAATTTTTTTAAACCAGTACTATTCGGCCCAAACTTCGGGGCATCTTCGGAGGCAAATTGCCACCTTTGAACAGTTAAATGGAGAGCTATTTCATGAAACGTGGGAGCATTACAAGACACTTTTGCAAGCTTACCCCCACCACAACTATTTTTCGGAGATGACTAACCAATTTTTCTTCGATGGATTATTGGACCATGGGAAACGAGAAGTAGAGATAGCAGCGGGAGGAGATTTTGGAGAATTGATAGCCACCGGGGCGAGGCGGGTGTTGGAAAAGCAAAGCGAAAAATCTAGACAAACCAACTCTTGGCCTTGTAAAATGAGGGTTAACGAAGTTTCCATCCCCGATCCTGATTTAGATGACGGCAAGTTAGTGAAGGCGAAACGTGAGGAGATATTTGACGAGAAATTAGAGATATTTGATGAGAAATTAGCTGCTTGGAAAGCCGAGCGAGCTAGCAAGGCCACTGCACAAAGGATGGCCGTAACATGTAACCAGTGTGGGTCCCCCCAGCATTCAGCGGATGTGTGTCCAAACAACATTGAGCAGCATGAGGATGTTAATGCGATCCAAAATTATTCGAATCAAAAGAAGTACACACCACGACGTGATAATCCTCTTTTCAAGTGGGGCCTTGGGAATCCAAATCATATGCCACCTGATCCGTAATTTTCCCCACCACAATATGCTCAAGCACCAGTGCCACCACCTCAATATAATTTTCATACGCAAGGGCAGGCGTCTAAGGCGACTCAACCAAATGATCAGCTGTTGGTTTGGCAGAAAAATCAAGTGGCCGAGACGATCATCAATAGAGAGGGACTTACAAAGGTGAACGCAAAGATTGATGAACTCTCGAAGAAGGTGAACGGAATTGACCATCTTTCCGGTGTTGTGCATGATCTAGCTAAAAACATGGATATGATGGAAAGAACTATGGGCCAACTAGCAACTGACTTTGCAAGGTCAAATAAGGAGAAGGACAAGCTACCAAGTCAACCAGAGCAAGCGTCGCCGGTTCACGTCCTTCGTAGTGGGAAGAAGATCGACAATGGCATAGTGGACCAGGATAAGGAAATTGTTCCTAAACAAGTAGACAAGATACATAAATCCACCAATAGATACGTGCCTGGTTCCATTCAAGGGACGATTCCGAACAACACCCTTGGCAAAGACGAACCATCATTGCCGAAGCAATCAACGACGCAATTTAAGGATATTGTTCCTTTTCCTAGCCGGTTGCATCCGGCGAAAGAGAACAAGAGGTTCATAGAACTATACAACCTCTTGAAGAATGTCAATATCAACCTACCACTTTTGGAGGTAATCAAGATAATGCCCGCCTATGTTATATTTTTCAAGGAACTTGTTTCGAGAGAGAGACGCTTGGTGATGAATCAATACGTAACATTGCCAAAGGAAGTTAGCGCAATTTTTAAGAAGCCATTGCCACCCAAGGAACGCGATCCTGGAAGTTTCTGCATCACTATTTCATTAGTTAATGGGCAGAAAGCAATAGAAATGTTAGATCTTGGAGCAGGAATAAATTTACTGCCATATTCACTTTATCAAGCGTTTGATCTTGGACCACTAAAGCCAACAACCATGCGCCTACAATTGGCCGATCACTCAACCCGATGACCCTTAGGAATAGTTGAGGATGTTTTAGTACAAGTTGGAGAGCTCGTACTTCCGGTTGATTTTGTGGTCATGGACATTGGAGAAGTTCTGACTGGTAGCACTGAGCATACCATTTTATTGGGGCGTCCGTTCATGTCTACTTCCCATATTCTAATTGATGTTCATAAAGGGAGGATGACAATGACAGTTTTGGTCAAAACAGTGACGTTTTCTCTAAGAGATATTCAAAACACTCCATCCCCTGTCATGCAAGAGGATGATTCATTCGTTGACCCCATTACATCGTGCGTAAATGAGTTATGAGAAATTGCAACTTTGAACATATCGAGCGACGGGGACGACGCCGGATTCTCTATCGAGCGAGGGGATAAACGAGTCGATTCAAGCAAGGAGTACGACGAGTTTGAGGAGCATATGCACTTAAGTGGAGAGGACTTGATCGAGTTACTAGGTATTGACATGCGCAATATCGTAGAAGAATTTGGTGATGATTTCGATGAGGAGGGACTGCATAAACCACCAATAAGTCGCCCAAGTCACGATTCCCTCGACCCTAACAAAAAATTTAAAATTTCACGCAAAAAGAATAAGGGCGAGGCATATTTCGACGAATGGGCGAGGAAGAAGAAGACATCAAAAGAGGTTCGCACGAAGTAAGTTAAAAACTGGCAGTTTGAGGTTGGAGAATTAATGCTATATAATCATGAGCGTAAATATGAACCAGCTGACTTTGAAGCTATATGGAGCGGACCGTTCTCGATAAAAGAATTATACGAGTATAGCGTAGCCACGTTATATGATGAGGTCGAAAATTCATCCTTTCAAGTTCACAAGCATAGGCTGAAGCCTTATTATGACAAACGAAAGGAGGCTGGAGTTAACAAGACGGAGGAGTTTGGAGATCCACCGTACGTTTAGAATTAAGCGAGCAAAATAGCATCGAGCAAGCGACGCTAAAAGTTGCGCTTCTCGGGAGGCAACCCGAGCGTTATGTATCCTTTTGTATTTTATTTTTATTTTTATTTTTATTTATTGTTTTATTTTGGTTTTTATCCTTTTAGAACAGATGGAAGATCTCGGATGAGAAGAATTGATCAAACGAGCGAAGAAAATAACGCCCAGGACTCCGCCCGCGTCGACGCCGAGGATGCTCGCGTCAGTCGACGCGGCGTCGATGCCAGGTGCCAAGAAATTAGTCTCTATCGCGTCGACTGATGCGAGCGTCGATGCAGCATCGACGCGAAACCCGGACAGGCCCAGAAGCGTTTAAATTTGGATTTTGGCCCACCATATACGTCTTGACCCGTGGGGATAGCCCAGAAAACAGTTTAAAAACACCCTCACACCCTCTTTTTCTTCATTCTTCACATCCCAAATTTCAATCTTCCACCTCCATCCTCACATATTTTCCTTTCTTTAATTCTCTTGCAAACACTCACCAAATTAACCGCCATAGCCAAAATTCCCAGAAACTCCACCTCCCAATTTTCGTTCAAGCAATTCTACAAAACGGGCTAGGTGGATTTGAATCAACTTTCGGGCAAATTCGGGTAATTCGGTCATTTCTACGAACAATCAACGAGGTACTTCGCTTGAAACTATCTTGGGATCATATTATTGTTATTGTTGGTAGTGTTGGGAAGTTTTTGGTTCTAGAATTACTCAAGTTCTTAGTTGGTTGAACACGCAAGCCAAGTGTTCGACAAAATTCCCCAAAGAAGCAAAGAGACTTATTTTCAAGTTTTATCATTTCCGTTCCACTTTTAATTGATTGATAATGTCTCGGGCTGGTAAACGAAAGGATGTCTCGGGGAAATATGGAGCACCGTTCCCGATTTTCGACAAAAAGGAAGGGGACATGTTCAAAAATATTCGAAAATGGGGGTTCACTACACATAGGATTTTGAACGTCGATGGAATTGAGGAAGAGGCTTCGAATGGTTCGGAGCACCACGCCGACCTATCTCGTTATGTCGTTGGCCTCGATTGTGGGTACTTCGCCCAAATGCACCTCCCCAGATTTAGAGAGCTTATGCTCGAGTTCTTCTCCACGTTGGCAATCCGGAACGACGAGGCGATCACTTGTCTACTAAGTGGGAATGACATTTATGTAGACGAGGAGATTTTTGGCAACATTTTCGGTTTCCCGACCGTAGGGGACCACCCGTTTGGAGTTCAAGACTTCGATTTAGCCTCTTTTGGGGGATGATCACCGGGGGAAATACGGGCGATTTCAAGCATTTTCCTTGCTCAAAAATTCAAGACGACGCCCTTTACATTGCCTAAAGAATCCTTGGGCACATCATTTTATGCAAGAACGAGGCAAATTACGCGACTAAATTCGATCTTTATGTTCTACAATGCCTCGTTGATGGTCGTCAAGTCCGGTTGTACCCGTTAATTTTGAAAGGACTATACAACGTCACTAAGGGGACTCCGGGAAGCAAGTTGCCACTTCTCTCATTTGCGCCATACATTACCGGCCTCGCCCGTCACTTCGGGTTCGATCTGACCAAGAGCGGACTTAGCCCACTCGGGACCACTTCATCACCTCTTACGCGTGCATCGGCACCCCGAGTGAGGTCTTCGACTAGAGGAGGTTCGTCGTCTCAACCGCATATTGACGATGACGATGGCGATGCGGATATGGAGCAAGCCCGCCGTTCTACTTCGGGTCCGAGTCCTGACTGGGGGTAGTTTTTCGAGTACAACCGAGCATTTCAATTGAAGATGTTCGATAAGCTCCAAATCATCGACGAGAAGATTGATGCGAACCACGACCAAAACCGTCGGAGTTTGAAGAAGATGTGAGCTCGCATTTCGAAGCTCGAGGAACGATTTGAGGTGGCATACCCCACACATAGCATGGACGTCGACGAGAACCCCGAGGATGATGATTCCTGCAAGTTCTAATCTGGTTTCTTTATTACGCTTTATTTATTAAAAAAATGAAAAATATAAAAAATCCAAAAATATTGTTATTTTGCTTGTTTTTGCTTGTTTTATTTTTCTTTTAGGGCAATTCATATCGCGCACGTTGAAGCAAGGCTCAACTACACAAATCAACGAGTAGCGGCTCGACTACTATTATTTCAGGGGTGTTTACTTTTTTCTTCTTTTTTTTGAATTTTGGATGTATTTGTGGCACTCAGGAGATTGCCGGGATTTTTAGAGAGGGGGGTGGTCGAGTGTGATTTGTATTGATTAATTATGTAATTTTATTTGATACTTGGCCTGTAATAATTATATGCTTAAACGTAATTAATTGCGATTTCTACGCTTAATTGTGTTTGTATGGCAT
Organism: Phtheirospermum japonicum; assembly: GCA_014905375.1. NCBI lineage: Eukaryota > Viridiplantae > Streptophyta > Magnoliopsida > Lamiales > Orobanchaceae > Phtheirospermum > Phtheirospermum japonicum. The sequence goes on from BMAC01000072.1 coordinate 381,576, forward strand.
GCCTGTCGAAGTTGACTATGTATTGTTAGAATAGGGTGACCAACAAGCCAACTTGTGGTTGTGGTCTGACCATTCTCTTAAAATACAATCGGTTTTTATTCGTAATAATATCTTTTATACATATTGGCATTCCATATCTTTTGTCCCATGCTAGTTGCATAGGTATGGTCCTGATGAAGTTACTTTATTACGGTAGATTGGTCTAGCAGAACCGTGAGATAATCTAGCACGTAATGTAACTTGTCGAACTTGTTCCTAGTCGAAGGGTTACGCCATAATGAGGATACAGGCCTTTCCCGTTAAGACTAGTACTTAGTGTATGTGGACCGCGTCTCATCGATCACGGTGTCTGGACATCGACATACATAAGTAGGTGCTCATAAGATGAGTTCACTGAACTCCCTCACCTAGAAATCTCTAAGTGGTTCCCACTCATCGAGTAGATGATTTCTATGGTATAGCGTACAACATTAATCCTTAAGACCCAGACCTCATCGTGACTTCACTAGAGGACAGGCTATGTTGTGACCTGTCTCTGTGTCTCCTTGGAGGCCGATCAAAAGGGGCAACGTTCGCATAGTCGGGAATCTAGTGGGAAGTCTGTGCATGGTAGTAGGGGATTCGGACGCATGATAAGTCATGGATGTCCTGTGTGTTCTGATGGTTGATAAATCCTCGGAGTCTCTGGCCAGAGCTGATAGTGGGGTGTTTAGAGAAATGTGTTTCTCTAAGTCACACACACGAACGGATTATCTTGAACCTAGAACGTACACACAGTTATTGAACTAGAAAGAGGTCTCGATGAACCAATACCTCTTGTTCAATCGGGACATAGATCGCGAAGGGATCGTACTGTACATATAAGCTATATCACAAGGTTCTTGCAGGCACTTCATTTGTATCTAGGGAATTATGATGCGTAGTTGCTAGGCGCCTCTCATAATTCGTTGGGTTCTGGTTTGACCAGTGATTAAGTAAAATGAGTTTTATTTAATCAGGGACTCTAA
>BMAC01000072.1:392069-421024 GCA_014905375.1 Phtheirospermum japonicum
AAGGGGATATAAAAAAGAAAAGAAAAAGAAGGATGGTGAGTCTAGTTGAACTATGTTAGTCATTGCCTACGCGCTTATAAAGGCTTGAATTTTATTTTATGAAGCCTTATGTTTAAAAGACGAAGAGTTGTGTAAGAAGCCTGCTATAAGCTTCAATTGTGCTTAAGTGGTTTGAGTTTTCAGTCGGTTTACGAGTTTTGAGTTGAGGAATAGCTTATTTAAAGGCTACGTTATGAGAGTTAAGTGAGATTTTTATTTTTGAACGAGGTGAAGCTATTGCTTTGTGATTTGGTTAGGTTTAGTGAGTTATTGATCATGAGTTAGCCACACGACTTATATATTCCATACCTGTCCAAAGAGCCTTGCATTACAACCCGCGAAGACCTTTTCCAATTCTTAGTTTAGGCAGCACACTTAATTTGCGATTGAAAAGAGATTAATTTTCAGTGCTTATTTATTGTGCATGTAATTGTATGATTTGAGTGTATACACGTCCCATGCAGAAAATACTTGAGTGCTTTTGAGCGTACTTGTATATATTATCCTTAGTGAGGAAGCATGATTCTATTTTGAAGCGATAATGTAATAATGGTCGAGTGATTGACATTGCGTGACCTGTACCTATATTTTCAAAATTACGTATATAGCATAGCACGACTCACTGCTTGAATTTATTTCATTCTAGTTATACTTTGAATCTACCGTTTGTTCGAGGACGAACAAACCAATAAAGCGTGGGGTAGTTGATTAGAGTAGATTTGTCCTTATTTTTATTAGTATTTTAGTACGTTTTTCTATTTGTTTTTGGTATAAGTTGGACGATTTAAGCATAATTCCGTATTTTTATAGTTCTGACTTATTTTACCGTATTTTAATCGTAATTGATGCAAATAGGTGATATTTCATTGTTTTCACCTTACATCTAAGTAATCGGAAGAGTTCAGCGCGTAATAGACGAAGTTCGATGTTCAAGAATAGGAGAACGAGCTTTTCGGTGAAACGAGTAGCAAAAGATCGAGAAACGGAGACAGATGCTCTGTCGCGTCGACTGACGCGAGCGTCGACGCTCCATTGACGCGAGCCATGATCTGCGTCAGTCGACGCAAGGACGATGCACTGCCGACGCAACATTCTGAAGCGTCGATTGAAAGGGCATCAGTCGACGCAACATTCTGAAGTGCATATTGAAGGAGCGTCAGTCGACGCAGCGTCGACGCAACTTTCTGAAGCATCGATCCATGAACGCATCAGTCGATGCACCTGCCCAGCCGACGCGCACATCCAGGCAGTAAAGATGCTGAGCACCAGCGCGCGTCAGTCGATGCACCGTCAACGCGACGGCCCAGAATTCGGATTTTAGTGTTTCTTGTGTGCCAAGACTTGCAATTTCTATATAAACCCTTCTTATTTCGGATTTTTAAGAGGGGAGTCGCCACCCTAAGGTTCCTTAACCTACAATAACAATAATCCCACATCTTATAATAAGATTTGAAGATGGAGATCAAGGATAAAAAAAAACGCGTCCCAAAACATCGAATTCAAGTTCGGGATTCAATCTTCGCCCAAGATCAACGTTCAAACTCCGAAATAGCTGGAGCTTTTTACTGCTTTTAGTAGTTACAATAAGTTTTCTAAACTCTTAGTTAATTTAATAGTTAATTTCTTAGTTTAATTCTTAGTTAATTCTAGTTTAATTAGTTTAATCGTTTCATGTTTGGATATTGGTTAATTTAGTTTACTTATGCGATTGATTTATGTTTAGTCATTCGTTAATCTTAGATTCTTATGATTCATTTCTTAGTGATAATTTCTTACGTTCATGCTCTTAGATTCGTTAATTAGTTTTAATCTATGGTTGCGTATTATTGATAGTTTAAATTCGTAGTTGATAATTTAGTTTAAGTAACTAGTTTAATTATTCTTAGTTTAATTGCTGCTTTAGTTTATAATGATCAACTCAATATCTTTTAAAACCCCAATTGTACATGTATTTTACTTAGGTTTGTAAATTGAGAAAAACATCTGAAAGACCGAACAGTTGTTTCCTCGAGAGATACGACTCGAGTCAAACTTATCACTCTACAAGTATCTCGTACTCTTGCGAGCAAACTTACTTGCTTTTAAATTAATTTATTAAAAAGGAGTGCACAAAAGTTTGGATCAACATTTTGTTAGATTGCCTCCCAACTAGCACTTTGTTTAACGTCTTTTAGCTAGATATTCTCTCTCTTCAAGAGATTGGTTCTCCAAACAGTGATGTTGTCACCATCTCATTCTTTTTCTTCCACTTTTCATGTTCAGCCACTCGAACATGGTTACGTACTCTCTAAACTCCAAGTGGTATACCTGCATCAATTTCTTCTTTAAATAATGTATCGCTATATATATCAAAATTCTCATAATAAGAAAGAGATGGTACAGTACGAGATTCTATGTGAGAAGGGTAATTACTGTAAAAACAATCATCCACTTTTGTACCATCTTACATTTCTCAATCTCATCATCTTCAAACCAAAATTCTCTATAAATAGAAAACACAGTGTTCTCATCATTTTTCCTTAGTATGAGTTCTCCCTTCCTCACATCGATCAATGCTCCACTTGTGGCTAAAAATGGATGTCTAAGAATCAACGACACATTCTTGTCTTATTCCATGTCTATTACTATGAAATCCATCAAGAAGAAAAAGTTTTTAGTTTTTATTAGCACATCCTTAGCACATTCTTGGGTAGAATGACTCGTCGTATGCCTCAAAAAGAAAATGCAAAGTAATAATGAAAACAAGCAAGAAAATGCAATGTTTCACCAATTACAAGCATGCAAGCACAAGGTACAACTATGCCTAAAATCCTAAATGATGAAAATTACCAAAAATTGAAAGTATGAATGGATAAAGTAATGAAAATGGATGGGAAAGTTTAAAACTTTATGAAAAATAACAAGCAACAAAGAGTAGATCTAGGATTTAAGCATGAAACAAGGCATAAAAATAAGATTTAAAATAAAGCATATGAAAAACTTAAAATCATGACGATCCAAGACCCGATCTACAATCTATATGTGTCACTCATCTATAATTCATAGCCAAATCATAAGTTTCATCATGAATTCAAGTAGCTAAGACAAAAAGCATGAAATGAAGAAAAATGCATGAAACATATGAAATTACTTGAAATTAAACAAATCAAGGACTTGATCTATGATCTAGATGTGTCACTCAACTAGGATTCATAGCCAATTCACTAGACCAAGCACAACTTCTAATACCTAAGGCAAAGAGCATAAAACAAATGAAGAACAAAACATGAAATTAAAAGAAAGCTTACTAGAATTAAAGAGAGAATCCAAAAGCTTGATTGAAATTGCAAGGAATTAAAAATCCAAGGGAGTACTTGAATCCTTCTTGAGCTTACAAACCCAAGGCAAAGTTTGAAAATTAAATCTAGAGAGAGAAATTAAGTCCCAAACCCAAGCTTGGGTTGGGAGGAGGTGTTTTACAAAATGAAAGAGAGGTTCTATTTATACAAGTTAATTAGGGGGAAATGGGTCCATTATGCCATATGAGCTTGGATTTCCATATATTGACCAAGTTTGACCCAAAATGGTCAAAATAGACCATTTGGGTCGAGTTGAGCTCGATTGGCTCGGCAAAATTTCAAGGTGGCTCGACATGGGCCGAGATGGCTCGGCGCTGGGCGGGCTGGCTCGGTCGTGGTCGGCAGCTTTCGGCAGGTGCTTGCGGGCATGGCCGGGCGTGCTCGGTGGGAGTTGCGCGCATGGCCGAGGGCTCTCGGCAGGTGCTGTCGGCAGGCGTGCGCAGGCATGCGCGCAGTCGATCGACTGGCTCGGCAGTCGATCGACTGCTCTCGGCAGGATGGGCGTGGATGGCCACTCTCTGAAGCGCAGTCGAGCCAGCCCTCGGCAGTCGATCGACAGGCTTGGCGTCGACTCGACTGCTCGGCTGTCGATCGATTGCGCTCGGCGTTCTCGGCAGCTTTGGCGCTTGGTCTCGGCAGGCTCGGCAGGGTCGCGTGGGTCTGGCAGGCTTCGGCAGGGTCAGCGCTGGGTCTCGGCAGGCTTCGGCAACTTGCGGGCGAAACTCGGCAGCTGCGCGCGGGCTTGCGGGCGGGACTCGGCAGCTGCGCGCGAGCTGCCGGGCGGGGACTCGGCAGCTGCGCACGGGGACCAGGCAGGCATGACTCGCAGTGCTCGGCAGCTGCCGAGCAGCTGTGCGCGGGACTCGCCTTGGCTCGAGCCAAATCGAGCCAAGGGCCAATTTTCACCTTCTTTTGCCTTCTTGTCAAAACCTAACACAAATAACCCTCATCCACAAATTAATTGAACTCATTTAACCATTTTAAGTATAAAATCAACAAGAAACACGAAAAGAACAACAAAACGAGTAAACAAGTGAAAACCTAACAAAACTCGACTAAAAAACTACTAAAATTAACATAAATTCCTAATTAAAAACACGAGACAAACACCACAATTACATGCAAAACAACTACCCCACACTTAGCGGTTTTTTCGTCCTCGGACAACGAAAAGAATCGAGAGTGTACATGCAATGAACATAGTGTAAAAAGAAAAATCCTCGTGCTTATTCGTATTAATATGATGGGATTATCAACATAAACTCGCTATTGTCAAGCATTGCTCGTATTACTYTTCCTCAAACGCAAGCCAAATCGATGACTTCCTCACAAATGGAAATTTGAGGTGTTCGCTCAATTCGCTCAAGTGTTTGATAAGGGTCGTGTATACACTCGAATAGGACAATGCATGCATTCATCAAGATTTTACAAATTCGGACGCTCAAAATAGCTCATAGTACATGACCAAATAAGAATAGAAATAGGTCTTTATTATGGGTTGTAATGTTGGCTCTTTGGTAAGGTATGGAACATTTGGATATAGTGKCTAACACACGATCAAACGTGATCAATAACACACAAAAATCCTAAATTTTAAAACCCTAAGCTTATGATCGCTTCACCTTTCCCAATTCACCAAACTATCATTCGAAATCCTTTCATTCACCCACATTCCCGACTTTTATTTTACAACACTTAGAAGCTTTTTGAACTTGCTTCTTTCCACTAATCTTAGCCCTTTTTGAATTAGGCTTTCCACTTGAACGCACGTTTTATCACTATTTGTGATTTGTGTTGGAGTATTATTCTTTTTTTTTTGTATAAGCACTTCAAAACCCGAAACCCTCAATTGATTTCCCACACATTTCTCGTCAACTGACAATAAACTCTCTAGCCTCACAAGTTACGAAGATACAAGAGCTAAAAACGAGCTCGGCTAACAAGAAACGGGATAAAGGTTCTAGGGGGCTCATTTGGGATTTTTAATGTAGCTTATATATATGGATATGGCCGGAATAAGGGTGATATATGTGCTTCGAGGTTATTTTCAAATTCAATCATGTACGAGCAAAATCAAACCTCCCCAATACAATTTCCATAAAAATGCAAGCAAGCTGATAAATTACACAAAACTACTCACTAGTTTGCACCGAATTTGGGAGCAAAATCAAAAGAGTTTTTAAAGCTTTGCAATCTTTTCACGAGAAAATATTGATTATATATATATAGGTGGGATTTGGACGAAGCACAAAAATTTAACCCCTCACACAAGAGGCCATAAACATGTAAAAATTCGACAAGTAAACTATTCAAACTTCCAAGCACGTGGAGTTGTTCAACAATGTAATAACGACTCAAAAGACACAAAAATCGACTCGACCATATAAAAGCACAAATAATAAGCGTCACTTCACCAAGAATGCGTCACTTTGCCAAGGCTCGAGTTAAGAACAACAAAACATGCTTGATAAAAACCGGGACCCTAACCACCTAACCACCTACCCACCCCACACTTAAACCATGCATTACCCGCATTTTAATAAAAAACAAGTAAAAGGAGGGTGAATAGAAACTTCCTCAACCGAGCGAGTTTAGGTCAAGCTCGGTGGGGTCCACCTAAGCATCTAAGAAATCCGAGTGAACATTGAGCATGGCTAGTATCTCCCGGCTTCATGAACACTACCACTTTTATCAATCGTCCAATGGTCGACGTCGAAAAATAAATCCTAGAAAAGAAAATCACACAAAATCAAAAATACAAGGAAATATGTACGTGAACTTCAACAAAATATTTTTCTTGTTTTTCAATTTTTCAATTTTGTTTTCTAGATTTTTGAATTTTTGAATGTTTTTGGATTTTTTTAATAAAAGAAAGAAATGGAAAGAACTTGGGTTGCCTCCCAAGAAGCGCTTGTTTTACGTCATTAGATCGACGTCCTCCCTTTTTGATCAAGGTGGAAAGATAACGGGAGGGTCCATCAAAACGATCTCCTCCTTGTCGGGAGGATACACTCTTTGGAACGTCTTTGGTGCATTGCATAATTCAAATAAGATCCGCCAAAAAGAAAACGTTACAAATGGGAAAATGAAGCTCGTCTCGGCTAGGTCCTCGGGTGGGATGGTGGTTTTGAAGTGCCCCGAAAACTCGTCCAAGAAATGATAGGAATAATGGCCGGCTAGCTTGTTCATCCTTTGATCGACAAACGGGGGAGGGAAACGATTTTTCTTTGTAGACTCATGAAACTTCTTAAACTCGATCAACATACTCCAACCTGTTGGAACCCTTGTGGCCAACAACCCTCTTTCTTCGTCCTCAAGAGCTAACAAGCCGCTCGTCTTGGGCACTAAGTCAATGGGCTTCACCCACTCGCTTTTCGAAATCACGAACATCAAGCCCTCCAACAACAACCTCCATGTCCCGGCTCTCCTCATTTCATCAAGAATCAAATTCAAGGGGCTAACTCTCTCGACTACTCTCGGTATCCAATCAATAGCACCCTTAAGAATTGTAAACTCTTCAATCGACCCCTCTTCCTTTTCCTCTCGGTGCGAATTTGCAAGGATGGTGATTGACTTGCTCTCCTCTTCCTCCTCAAGATAATCGTTAATTTTTTCAATCTTACCATCAATAACCCCCACCTCCCCCTTTAGAAAGTCGTCGTTGCCCTCAACGACCCATAAAACATCTTTGTCACACAAGTCTTGGGTACGTTGGAGCACAACGGATTTATCATGTAGAACAAAGGGCTCGACAACCTTGCAACAATCCTCAATATCAACGTTCGGGCCAATCTCCCCCTCATGATACATATCCTCCATATAAGCTTGTTCGATCGACCCTTGGGCCACGTCCATACGTAAGCAAACCTCAAAGGAGAAGCTTGATGGATAGAGTATAGGAGCATCCCGAATATTCTTTGCAGGATGGGGGAGGGCAGAATCGGGAAGAGTAAGAATACTCGTAATAGAAACCACCTCTACCTCGGACGGTGGTACAAGCTCATTATCAACCACCCCACACTTATCGAGGATTGTGACCGCAAGAGGATGCGAAGGTTGGCTTGGCAATATTTTGTTCTCATTAGCTTCAATTAGCACGACCATATCACTCTCCATTTGCCCAAGTGTCGTGTGTATATTGTCGGTCGTAGTCTCAATAGAAACAAACTTAGCCTCAATTGAGGCCAACATAGTGGTCAACGAATTCAATTCTTGAAAAATGGCCAAGAAAGTCGGGTCGAGGGGTGGAATAGGAGCATGCATCGGAATATTGAGGGCGGGAGGGGCATTTTGGTCATTAGATCTCAAACCTCTGAAGTACGCATACGGATCGGGATCATGAGTGCTATTGGTGGCATCAAATTGGGCATAATCGAAATTGGAAGTGAGAGAACCATCATGTAGGCCGGGATTCGGGCTTGGCATATCCGGATAATTTTGTGGAGTACCATAGCCATAAGAGCCGGAAGTTGGGGCGTGCATGTTCGGATAGGATTATGGAGCTTGCACGTTCGGATAGAGATTTGGAGCTCCATAACCACCCAAGGAACCATTCACGTCCGAGAAACTATCAAACCCGACATGGTTTGCACCATGCCCTCCCATGCCTGGTTGCCCGTATCCATATCCACCATTGGCAATGTGGTTTTCACCATGCCCTCTCACGTTTCCATACCCATTATACAACATCTCATCCCCAACATGGTTTTCACCATGCCCTCCCATGTTGGGAATGTGTCCACCATAATTATAAGCACCTTTCATACTAAACAAAAAAAATGTCAAATAACAAAACAAGCCAAAAACACAAAGAAATTACAATCAAATCGAAAACCTTAACCAAGCCGAGTCGCAGCGACGCCATTTTGTTAGTAGAGTTTTAGTGGTGATGAATAAATCATCGGGTTCATTGGCTCGATATTATCGGAATTCGATTCAATTGCAAGTTTCAAGGTGTTTCAAGCTTGGAAAAATAAAGGGAAAATGAAAATAAAGCAAATAAAATAGCTAACTATCCTAGGAATTGAAATTGCAAGTGGGTAGAATGCCCCGTCGTATGCCTCAAATAGAAAATGCAAAGAAATAATGAAAACAAGCAAGAAAATGCAATGTTTCACCAAGTACAAGCATGCAAGCACAAGGTACAACTATGCCTAAAATCCTAAATAATGAAAATTACCAAAAATTGAAAGCATGAATGGATAAAGCAATGAAAATGGATGGGAAAGTTTAAAACTTTATGAAAATAACAAGCAACAAAGAGTAGATCTAGGATTTAAGCATGAAACAAGGCATAAAAATAAGATTTAAAATAAAGCATATGAAAAACTTAAAATCATGACGATCCAAGACCCGATCTACAATCTAGATGTGTCACTCATCTATAATTCATAGCCAAATCATAATTTTCATCATGAATTCAAGTAGCTAAGACAAAAAGCATGAAATGAAGAAAAATACATGAAACATATGAAATTACTTGAAATTAAACAAATCAAGGACTTGATCAATGATCTAGATGTGTCACTCAACCTCCTTTAGCTACATGTTCGAAATGAATTAAAACATCGGGATACAAAATGAACATGGTCTTGTACACTTGGGTTTTGATCTTGAACACGATGTCGGTTACTTGTGGGACAAGCCATTAAAAATCTGTCGGTTCCTCGCGGTCCATATGTGGTATACGGTGCATGCTAGCGCAATGCGCTTGGCCTTGCCATGCCAAGTGGTGCCCCTTTCCTCTTTCTTTATCCACTTCAAGGTGCTAGCAATAGTCGTCATGGATCGTGTGATGCCTATCCAGTCCCGAATGCCCCTCCAAACTGTCCCACTGAAACTGCACTCGAAAAACATGTGCTGCACAAATTCGTCCACACGGCCATTCAATGCACAAGCCTTGTCAATATCAAGGTAGTGCAATCGGTCCTTCGTTAGTAGCCTGTGTTTGATGCCGAGCCACAAGGTGAAAGAATGTTTCAGGGTGATGCAAGCATTCCAAATATCAGCAGCCTAGTGCTTCGTAGTCCCGGTGTCCCGGAAGTAATCATAGGCCTTGGAGATGCTAAGCCCATCCCCACCGTCCCAACTCTGAATTTTTTGGATTGCAGCCTCGAAAGTCCCTTCTCGGATGCAAATCTTGTCCCTTATGCGAAGCAAACATTTGAGCAATGGCGAATCCTCCCGACTCGAAGTCCATTGCCATAAAGTGCATTTCTTCAAATAAATGTTATGCACCCAACGAACCCAAAGAGTTTCCCTTTTGTTGTGAATCTTCCACAAGGCTTTGGTCAATAGAGACTCGTTCCACGATTTGATGCCTCTAAAGCCGAGACCCCCTTCGGCTTTGGGAAGGCAGACTTCATCCCAAGCAACTTGAGCGTTCCTTGAATTCCAAAGAAAATTTCGGCACAACTTGGTGATTCTATCGATGACCCCTGCTGGAAGGGGGGAATATGGATAGCCAAAAACATTCAAGTCCTTGGAGTATTGATCGGATGAGTTCTGCCCGTTCCGTATAAGAAAGAGAAGATGCAGTCCACGCATTGATATATGATGCAATCTTGTCGATTAAGGGTGCGTAGTACATCAACCTCAATTTGTGTCGCAAAAGGGGTATGCCCAAGTAGTGGAAAGGCATCGTGCCAAGCGAGATTCTCGTGTTTTCTTCGATCTCCTCAAGGTCCTCCCCCACGATCGCCGCCGTATATAGGTCCGATTTCAAAGCATTCATGCTGAGCCCCGACTTGTCACTAAAATTAGAGAGACACTCCATGAGTATACGGACCGAAGTAGGATCGCCCCTCGCCATGAGCATGATATCATAGGCAAAAGCTAAGTGGGTAATTCGGTTCTCCTTGCACCTCGGATGGAAACTGAAATCAGGATTGGCCGTGGAAATATTCAAAGACCTCGAAAGATATTCGATGCATAAAACAAACAAAAACGGGGAGAGTGGGTCTCCTTGCCTCAAACCTCTCTTCCCTTCAAAAATTTCATGCAGGCTCCCATTAAGTGAGATGGAATAAGAGGTGGAGGACACGCATTCCATGACCCAACTAACAAACTTTTCCAGAATTAATCCCCTCGAGGACGGATTTGAGAAAGCCCCAATTGACCTAGTCGAATGCCTTTTGGAGATTGATTTTGAGAATGCATCGGGGGGACACCTTTTTGGTCCGATGATATTTCCTCAAAAGATCCTGAGCTAAATGAATATTCTCAACCATGCTGCGCCCCTCCACAAAAGACGATTGAGCTTGATCCACTATTGAGCCCAAGGTGGAACCAAGTCTCGCCGCCAGAATTTTAGAGATTACTTTGTAGGTCACATTACAGCAAGCAATAGGCCGATAGTCGCCAACAGATGAGGGCTGGTCTGATTTAGGGATCATGGCGAGAATCGTGTGATTTATTTGCTTCAAAAGACGCCCCGATTCAAAGAATTCATGCACCGCCCTGCAAAACTGCTCACCCACTTTTTGCCAAGCTTTCTTAAAGAAGTTCGAAGATTACCCATTAGGACCCGGTGATTTCTCTTCGCCAATACTGAACAAGGCTACCTTGATCTCATCGTCCGAGACATTGTTAACCAAGGACTCGGATTGTTTGGGGGAGATTGTAGGACCACTGTCGATGACTTGGGGGTCAATTGGTTGGCATAAGGTAGCCGTGCTAAGTAACTTCTTGTAAAACCCCGAGAACTCCTTTGCAACTTCATCGTGCGAGGAGGTGAAGGACCCATCGTCTCGCTTGACCTTCACAATATGGTTTCTTCTCGTATTCCTCTTCACAAGGCTGTGAAAAAACTTAGTGCACTTGTCATTAAATTTGAGTTGCGTGCTTTTGGCCTGCTGGTAGTAGAAATGTCTCTCCGCCTCGCCTAGACAAGTGGCCTCCTTGTGCAGGGTCCAAACTTGGTCTCTAAGGGCGTCGTCTTCGGGCAAGTCATGAAATTGTTGCTAGGCATGCTTGAGAGCCTTGTTTGCCCTCTAGCATCTCTCAAAAATGTGGCTAAAGTGCTTGGAATTGATCTCTTTGAGGGGACCCTTCAATAGCTTTAGTTTCCTGCAAAGAGAAAATTGCCTCGTCCCATGCACATCATTCACCCAAACATTCTTGATAGTATTCTGAAAATCACAATGCTTAGACCACATGTTAAAATACTTAAAAGGTTTGTTGAAAGCCTTGTCTTGACTAAGAAAAGTCACGATGCAAGGCTAGTGGTCTGAAAGGCATCCTGAGAGGGGAAAATGAGCATGTCCCGATAGTCCCGCAAGCAGCCATGCTTGGTTCACCATGGCTCTGTCCAATTTGCTCCAAACCCCTCTTCCATACCAAGTGTAAAGACATCCTGAATATTTCATGTCCACCAATCCGACATTTTGGCAACAATCCACAACGTCATTCATTTCGTAGGAGGTGATCATACGCCCATTATACTTTTCATTTTCTCCGAGTACATTATTGAAATCACCCATAAATATCCAAGGATACAAATGCTGCGAGCTAAAATGCAGCAAGTTGTCCCACAATGATCTACGACTAATAATGGTGTGGAAATCGTAGACAAAGATAATCAAAATGGTGGTTGACGTGTACCTACAAGTAACCTTGAAGTGGATGTCTTGTGGGGAGAAATCTACTTGCTCAAGATCAACCTTCGAGGGATTCCAAAGGTCAAATTCGCCCTCTGCGTGAGCGTAGAAATTATTGATATGCGCCCAACCATTGAATTTATTGGCCAAGACTTGCGTAAGCTTGTCTTGGTTGAGTTTCGTCTCAAAAATGCCCAATATATCGAGATGTTGTTCCTTAATAAGGTGCCACACCCCATTATGTTTTAGGGACTTGTTAAAGCCCCTAATGTTCCAGCTAGCACACTTCATGATGAAATATGAAGGGAATTTCCCTTCTTATTTCCCGCACTATCGCCTTTTGCTAGTGGCTCGGTCATTTTCTCTTTTCCCTTCGAGTTGACGCTCGTGGGCTCCTTAGAAAGCTAGCCTTCCTTTGAGCTTTGGGGTTGGTCCTGAACACGCTCCGGTGTGATTCTTTTCTTTTGTTGATTATCGGTTGTTTTGAGGTAGCTTGAGTCGCCTCTTGGTTAGGATTCGATGTCTCCACGACATGCGTCTCCTCTGCCTTTTCCTCGGGTCCCTTCGATCCACTTGCCACAGTGGAATTGCTCGTATGTGGTGCCTTTTTGGTTGTTTACTTTGGGGTCGGACCAGGCTTCTAGGGTGCCTTATGGGCGTATACTTTCTTTGTTGGGGCAATAGTCCTCTTGTAAGGCTGCCTCTGAGGGTTCGGCTTGAAGGGGCCTTGAGCGCCTATCTTCTCGTTGGCATTGCAACTCTCAGTAGTATGACCCAATCCTCTGCAAGTTCTACAAAATTTGGGGATAAACTCATAGACGACACGCCGCTGCCTTAGCTTCCCGAAGGGAAGCTGGATATTGACACTTTTCACTAGTTCCTTCGAGACATCCGCCTCAACAAGGAGTCGAGCAAAAGCAATTGTCTCCTTGTTGCTTGTGAATTCGTACGTGGCTAGTGTCCTACTAATTTTCCTTCCGATTTTATACATGGCGTTCTGCGTCCAGCAATCAAGTGGTAAACCCGGCAAGTTTACCCACACCGGCATGTAGCTTACTTCACCATCATCGAACTCAAAGCATGAAGGCATGATTCTAAGTAGCAAGGGTCTACCATAGATAACATATGTTCCCCCATTAAGCACACGGTCCCTATAATACTCAGAGTTAAACTTGAAAACAAGCCATCAACTAATATGAGTATAGACCTTGGACGGGACTAACCATTTCCTAGTGATTTGTTGAACGGCAGCCATACCTTGGAATTTAGCAGCAAAGTATCCCACGAGGCAACGTCCCCAAGAAGCCTCAACCCGATCAACGTCTTCCTCCTTTAGAGTGACATCGTCGGCGTCATCTTCAGGCAAATTCAGATCTATGGCCTGGCGCCCTGTTAGTCGAAAATATTTTCTTGGCCCATACATTCTCCTCTTTCGCACTCGGTGCATCCGATGCGTCGCCTTTGGTCAGAGCAGTAGCAAGGTCTGGGCCTTGAGAAACATCATTATCCTCGGCCCCTTGTTTGGCCGCAAGGGGCGTCTTCTCCAAGTCTTGGATGAAGTTGCCAAATTGTTGCTGCGAGGTTGTCTTTGAGGAGGAGGATGTGGGAACTTTCCTGCCTCCGATTGCTTCTTTTAGAGGGGGGAAGGGGTCGGGTGCCTCCTCCGAAGCTGCGGCACTCTTCTTCATGGCTTCTTTTTAGATTGGAGCATTGTTGGGGCTCGGGTGGTTTTTCTTGGACTTCCCCATTGACCGGCTGCCCAAGAAACTCAAATTTTCTTTTTTTCTTTTTCTTTTTCTTTCTTTTCTTTTTTTTTTCTTTTTCTTTTTTTTTCTTTTTTTTTTTTTTTTTTTGATCTAGCGCGGGACAAAAATAAACCAAATCAAGGGGGTATATTCGGAATAAGAGTTATGAAGCTTTGAAGGTTTGAAGATTTCAAGATAATAATCAAAAGGTGGGCCAAGAAATTCAAACCTTCATATAATCCTCAAGCAAATCTTCAAATCTTCAAGTGGATCTTCAAGCAAACTTCAAAAAATCTTCAAATCTTCAAGAAATTGAAGAGAAGAATTCAAAAGGTTGGCCCTGAAATTCAAATCTTCAAGCAAGATTCAAGTGATGTTCAAGCAATCTTCAAAGAAATCTTCAAATCTTCAAGCGAATTCTCTCAAACTTCAAGCAATCTTCAAGAAAATCAAAGTTTAGGTACTTAGTGAGGGGGAGTTTCTCTCTCTAAATTGAGAGCATCTCTCTCTAACCAAAACTTGACTGAGAGCTCTTTCTATGATCCCTTTTATTATTTAAGTTGATAGTGGAAAACATAAGAAATCTATGTCAAGTTCTACTTCGTAATACCGGCATAGGATCAGATAGCTGGTAATAAAGCGGATAGTGTTAAGGGTCATTTAGAGCAAGGTGACCTTATATTTTACTACTAAGACAAGCATAAAGGGATGCATGCGAAACCTAATCCTAGCTGAGATAGGGTCTTCAAAGATGGTGATATGCCCAACTGGGGAAATATCAACATCATTCTTACTAACCTCCGGAAGGAATGGAACCATATGGTCGGGATGTTAGAGGTTTTTTATTAATAAGGGGAGTAGCTAGAGATCAAGAAGGAGCCAAAGATTCTCCAAGATGATTCTAGCACCTTTTTGCAAAGGGGGGAGATGAGCATGAGAGGAGGAGGGAACTATATTCACAAGGGTGAAAGCAATCGAGGTCGGAAGGGGAGTTTCGGACTTGAGGCCCTGTTAATAGAGGAATGGCTATTGGTACTTGTTGGGTCAACATTAGGGTTTGTTTTTTTAGCTCGGCCAAGATCGGATCATTGGCAAGCTCATCTATTAGGCCGACTATGGGTAAAGGTTAGTTTTCCCTATTGCTAGTGTCAAGTCAATTAAGGTTTCTTCTACTATTTTTTCTATTCAATGGGATTCTACGGACCTAGTCTCAGAGACAGGATCAAAACTAGGGGTAATATTCATAAGTGTGTTGATATCAAGGTTTTGGGAATCAGAATCCTTGGAATTCGAAGATGCGGAGATATTTTTATAGGCGGGAAAAAAGAAGAAATGGGCGTACATTTAGATAATAATAAAAATGGGGAAATTGGATAAAACTAAGAAGAAATTGGGGGACTTACACATACTATACGGATCTAAAAAGTTGCCGAGCGGATCTTTTAAATGATTAGAAGCGACACGCTTTTGTAGAAAAGCTTTGATGGTTATCAATGGCGGACGGTGAAAATTATTTTGAGGTAAAAACTACATAAACGGTGAAACGGGGTAAAACAAGAGAGACACACATTACACACACACACGTTTATCGTATCATCGTATTCAATACCATGGACTTTCCATTTAATGTTATACTCCTAACGCTAAATATTTTTTCACACTTTACAGTCATAAATACAATGTTTATTCAGATAAGATAACTGTTTACAACACAAAAATTTATTTAAAAAATTATAAATTTCCCAAAGAACATGCTCAAGTTGTTGACTCGTACTATTAAACATGCTTTTTGAAAAACCAAAAGTCAACACAAAAGTGTTAGTATTTTTTTCCATGTCATCATAACAAGGTTCATGGCAACATACATTTGAAGATGAAATATTTTCACCCTTTCTAACTTGTAAACGTGACTCACTTTTTACTAATTTAACAACAATCATTGAAAATGCTTTAAACCTCGACATTATAGAATATTCACATTATGAATGACATATCAACGTGTAGACACGTAAATTCTGATTTAATAAATGTATTGTAAAATGTTGTTTTTATTATATTATATTTTTATTTTATTTTGGATAACAAATCCAAGACTAAATATACTGAATTAAGAAAATCATATCATCATTATATCAAATGACATCAAGTCAAATCCATGAATATGAAAAAGATATGGATAATTATATCACCATATATCAAATTATTTGGTCATCAAGTCAAATACATGAATATGGAAAAGATATGGGGCATTTATCATATGGACCAGAGATGGTATATGGTGCACCCAGGTGCACCATGTATTATTCACCTAGTTCATTCAATGTGATAAAATATATTATGTGCGATGAATATCTATATTATGTGCGATAATTATGAATGTTATGTGATTAATATTGATGTTTTGGGAACGGGTCTTTCAATTGAAGTACCCGTCGAAGTAGTCATTTCCGATCAATGGGAAAGTGTAGCGGATGCCGTCAAAATCCGGTAGACGAGATTTAGTGTGCATCCCGTCGAAAATGAATATGTATGTTTTGTGCTATAAATATGTATATTTTTTATATGAATATTCAAAGCACACACACACCACACACACACACACACACACACACATGATACAAAATATATATATTTATAACAAAAAGCATTCATATTCATGACACAATACACACATCATAAAAGCATTTATACTCATCATATATATAACAAAATTTCAATTCTCCCAATATAAAATCATAATAGTACAATCATATTCATCACACGTAACATTCATATCAATCGTACAGAACATACATATTCATCACACAAAATATTCATATTCATCACACATATTATTAAAGTGAGAACCGGGAGCACTATACACGGTGCACCCAGGTGCATGGTATGATTTTCCCATGGACAATTTGGAAAATATTTATCCCAAACAGTTCATTAAAATTTCAACTTATCATTTAATGCAATTTACTAAATAATATCAATACACTCTTAAAATTTTCCTTTTGTTTCTTTTATTTTTTCAATTTTATATATTTGCCACTAGTCGTCGTCTGTCGAATTTCATACTGCATTCTGATATTTTATACTACGTCACGAAATAATTCCTACTACTAAATTTCATATTATTGTTAGATCTTGTATCAACATAAAATTACATACTTACCATTCATTCACACAAAATTCTATAATACATCTTGAAATTTCGTACTATATAGTTTTATGATTCTATTGAATATGCCATACTTGTGTACATGAGTGATATGAAAATATGTAGTTTTTATTATATAACAAAATACACCTTTTTTTAAATTTCAACTTCACACTGCACCGTATGTTATTCCATACAAAGACTATCAAATTTCATTCTAACCTTGTTAAATTCCATACTATCCCTACTAAACTCCATACTAACCATATTTTGGTAAAAACATTAGGATTTGGAAGTGTTCTCAACTTATTCATACACAATACCCTTGTAGAATTTATAAAATACTTTGGAGAAAACATTGGGATTTGGAAGTATTCTCAACTTATTCGTACACATTACCCTTGTAGAATAGTATTGATAAAAAGAAATAAAATGCCTTTAGGTACAACATAAGTCTTTTGTAAGCAAAAAAGCAATACTCCTCTAATTTGTTACAAAGTGATAAGAACAAGTTTAATGTGATAAATGTATATTTTCATCAAAATAAAATCTTATATTGTGATAAATTATCATTTATACTGTGATAAATTTACATTTATGAACATGTATGCACAGAAATATTCATATTTGTTGTTATGAAAGTTTTTATGTCAGTTCTAATAAATATTCATCTTCACTATAATAAAAGTCCATATTCATTACGTAAATTTCAATCTTCATTTTTATAAATTTGTATATATCTTAATCATCAATATGATAAATCTTAATCTCAATATACAATTTTTTATAATATAGATTAACACATAACAAGAGGCACGCTCAATCAAAATATATACATTTCCATTGTATTAAATATTCATCTTTGGGTGTACGGTAAAATGTACACCCGGGTGTACCTAATAATGACCGCTCAAATTTGAGTCGGTCCATAAATCTTTCACAACCCAAATCTATTGTATCCCATATTCTCAATGGCTTAAAAGCATAGTAAAGTTTACCAAAGTCTTTGGGAGACAAATCCTCGGTAGGGGTTTAGGGCCAATCATCATTGTTTTCCTCATGCAGAATTTCCAGCAACAGCCACCGCCAATCCCTTCAGTACTGGTTTTGTTCTTATAGTGGTCCGTCGAAATCCTACATCTCCATGCATCACCTTCTTCTTTTGCCACTCCGTCCTTTTCCCTCTCTCCGGAGATAGTCTCTCTCTCTCTCTCTCTCTCTCTCTCTCTCTCTCTCTCTCTCTGTTTTTTATTATCCTTTTTCATATATTTTTTATTCTTCATCTTAACTTGTAACCATTGCAACCCTCAAGCTATGTCTTTTAGCAGTGTAGGGAAAAAGAGGTGAGTCTTGGACTGAAGTGGCAGTGGTGTCTACTGCAGATTTAGGGTTTGAGTATCGATCTTGAGAATGTCGTGAGTTGGTTATATTTATGTATAAGATTTTTCACGTATACGATTATTTTGGTTTGATGGGTTGTATCTCTTTGAAATGGGATGAAACAAAGTTAGTTGATTATTTGAGAATTAATATTCATCAAAGTTTACTATATGAGAATTATCTTAAATATATTATCATGTGTTATTGATCATTCAAATCAAGTTGTTACATTAAATTGGTCTCTCTCCTATAAGTAAAAAATTGGTCATTCTCTATGAAATAAATCACAAATTGAATAGGAAACTTCCATATTCTCTCTACTCAACAAGTTCGAGTTTAGGAGATGCATGATGTTTAAATCGAAATTCAAGGCCCTCATTGTGGGTTCAAGTTAAGAAAAAATGTTTAATTCAATATCAAACCTTCCGACCTTAGAACTATTATTAGTGGTCCAATTCATATTAGATGAAGATAAAAAGTCAACTCCACCATGAAAACAACAAAGTCAAAATCAAGAACACTGGAAATTTAAGTGTTTTATATGAAGTCAAACTGTCAAACCCTAAAATAAACATTATTCAACAATAAGTCACATCCAGAGAACATTAAAAGGAAGATTCACCTCTGAATTTACAAGTTTCCATTGATGCCCTAAATTAGTTATTTTTTTCAATCCTTTTCCCTTCAATAGATATAATGAATTTTTATGTAGAAAATGTTCGCCTATGCGTTATTAGTTCTAGTATTAACGGATTTTTCCTAAAATCTATAAATATTGATTTTTCTGACCGATTCTCGCCATAAAAACGAAACTAAATGAAACAGGGAGGTTGCTTAGTTGAGTGGATTGGAGGAGCTAGTAGCTTACTCACCCTAATCTCTTTTATATGACTTAGTAAAGGTTCTTAATCGATTTCTGATAGCTGAGTAGGCCTAAAAAGTTTCGTCTCAAAAAAAACTATAACTTTTTCTAATCAGTCGATAGTTGATTAAAGATTTTTTGTTATCATTATCTCTTATAAAAATAATTCTTTTTTATTTCTTTTGTAAGATGTTTTTCATATATAATAACATATTATAGTTTACAATTTTGTATAATTTCCTTTTTGCCATAAAGGAATTTCTATTTATTATTATAATTATTTTGGTATCAAAATGTATGAGTCATTGTACCGTGGATCTAGGTCCACCTTACACGATCCACCCAATAATTTAATTTATCATCACATATAACTAGTACATATCAGCGCATATAACTGAAGTATATTATCGCAAATAACTGAAATTCTAAATTTAAAATCTAAAATTCTAAAATAAAAAACTAATTCCTAAAAAAAAAAACTAAACCCTAAAAATAGAAAACTAAACACTAGAATAAAAGTCTAAACCCCAAATTTCTGTCATGTATAATCACATATAGTTAACACATATCATCATATATAACCGAAATATATCATCACATATAATTGGTACAATGATAGATTTTTGGCGGAACCCTTAAATGGAAAACTAAACTGTGAAATGAAAAATTAAAACATAAAGTGGGAAAATAAACCCTAAAATGGAATAGTAAACCCTAAGTTCTAAATTCTTTGTCATATATTATCTAGCATATAATTGTCATATATCATAATGTATAACTGACATATATTATCATATATAACTGGACGATAAATATTTTTGTCAAGTGCACCTAACAAGGTGCATATAGGTCCATATAATAAATGCCAATATGTATGTTTTTTTGAAAAATCTTTATTTGTTATTTTATATTTTTTGCTTTTATTCATATTTTTTTTTTAGATTTCTCAATATATACTATTGAGAAATCTAAAAAAAAAATATGAATAAAAGCAAAAAATATAAAAATAACAAATAAAGATTTTTCAAAAAAACATAAATATATATATATATATATATATATATATATATATATATATATATATATATATATATATATATATATATATATAGGGTTGGATTCCGATGAGAATGGGTTCCCGGGTGAGAAATGAGAATAAATCCTAACCATTATATCTAATCTAATGGATTAGTTTTAATCAAACAAATTAAAATTCCTAAAAAACGCAAGAAAATACTGCCGCAAAAATGGCGGAAAATCCAACGTCTTCATCTTCCCCACAGAAACCAGTGCCTTTACAACAAAAACAAGCTAAAATTGAACCCTCGGATCCACGACAATTACAATCCCCCCCTTCGCTCGAACACGAGCCACAGTTTGTACAATCGCAGCAGCAATTGGTACATCAGCAGCAGCAGCCGCAAATGGTGCAAGCCCAACAGCAGATGGTACAACCCCAGCAGAAACAGTTGCAGCAGACTCATCAGCAATTACAGCAACAACATAATGGTGGCGACGTCAATACTAGTAGCAATGATAATAATTTGACCGGATTTCTAATCTTTTTCAGGATTTAACCTCTTTTTTAATGCAAAGGAGGTTAGATAATAATACTATTAATTGTCAATTAGGGTTAGGGAGGCAGTAGCAGTAGCAGAATTCAAGAATTTCTGGGCAGATGAATTTGGGTGGGTGAACAAAATACAACAGTCCCAGAAGAAACAGAACGGTGATGTTAGTATCAATAATACTAATAACGTTCCGCAGCAAATTTGGTAGCAGAGTCAATTGTAGCAACAAACTGGGCTACAGAGTGGATTGCGACTACCCACTGGTCAGCAGTAGAGTCAATTGAAGCAAGCGTGACTTGTTTATGCACAGTTAAGTTTCAGTTTGTGCACATTAATGTGTTCCCTTGTGCACGTCCGTGTAGTAGCAAAATGGTGTTTGGCATTTTATAATTAAAGAAATATGTGCGTGTTGTCGTCCGATGTGCTTGTCGTCTGATGCAAACGTGATTTGTTTGTGCACAATTAAGTGTCAGTTTGTGCACATTAATGTGTTCCCTTGTACACGTCCGTGCAGTAGCAAAATGGTGTTTGGCCTGTTATAATTAAAGAAATTTGTGCGTGTTCTCGTCTGATGTGCTTATCGTCTGATGCAAGCGTGATTTATTTGTGCACAATAAAGTGTTCCCTTTTACACGTCCGTGCTGAATGGTGTTTTGCACGTATTATGAAGTCTTAAAAAAATCTATGCGTGTTGTCGTCTGATGCAAGCGTGATTTGTTTGTGCACAAGTAAGTATCAGCTTGTGCACATTAATGTGTTCCCTTATGCACGTCCGTGCAGTAGTAAAAATAGTGTTTGCACGTGTTATGATTAAAAAATTATGCGTGTGATGCAAGTGTGATTTGTTTGTGCACAAGTAATTTTCAGTTTGTGCACATTAATATGGTGTTCTTGCCTTTCACTAGGATTGACAACCACAAATAAATGTTACATTTGTTGCTGTATTGCTACTAAATACGTTGATTGTCACTCGAGTAATTCAAAAGAGCAATGGTGCATGAGCCAAGATGTATCATTACTTCAAAGATATTCAAAAAATTATTTTCTGATTTTTGTGTGTTCTTGCCTTGAAATTTTACTAAGTATCGGTTATGGTTGTAATAATCACTTGTTTGCACATTGTAATTTGCAGGTGATTTGAGAAAGGAAGTAAAAATGGGACCAATTGGCATATATCAAGACCTACCCTTAATATTATTTTCTTATTTTTATTTTCTTAATTTAGCAAATTGGGTTGTGCACAAGTAAGTGTCAATTTGAGCACAACAATGTAATGAATTTTGCACAATAGTGCAATAAATTGTGCACAATATGTCACTGGTGCAAACGCTCTTGCACTCTTGGTTCTAGTGTTTCATGAATTCCTATTTAATTTTTTAGTCTTTCGGTACTAATTATGAGATTGAGGTGAAGGCTCTGTTTGCAACATCATAATATGATCTAACAATATCAGTTTAACTTTATTTTAAAATCAAAATAAATATTACAACATTGGTTTCAGGATATGCACAATAGTGTCATAAGACCTGCACAATCGTATTACAAGTCATGCACAATATATATCGATACATGAATTATGAAAACACACCAGCAATGAAATTACACATGAGTCTAACAAGATATATAAAAAAAATTCAATAAAAAAGGGAAAATATATTGCCGCAACTTTTGCCTGAATCATAAATTTTTCTCTAGAATGTGCACGCCTAAAGGTGGAGTGTCTTCAGATGGTTCTTCATTACGTGGCGGAGGTTTCTCATTTGTGGTGAAGGTTCAGACTCCTCATTATGTCGCAACGGCCTCTCAAAATCACCACCATATTGTTCATACTTTGCCTTCTCTCGTCTTTCTTTTAATGACTCAATATAACATCAACTTTCTTTGTGCTTCGAGTGACTGTACCAGCAAATTATATAACGTACAGTAGTAAATGAGAAACATGTACAAGAACGAATGCAAAAAATATCAAGTATAAGTTTTTATTGAGAACACTAATTTTAAAATATTTAGGAACTTTGTATTTAAGCTAAATTTTAAGGTATAAACTATAATTAAACAATATAAGCTAGCACAATCATAGAAAATTTAGCAGCACAAAATTTAAACAAAAATCACAAACATTGAACTCCATAAAATTCAGCAATAAGGAGTTGTATAAGCATGTTGTTATGATAAATTTGTTTCTATCTGAAAACATTATTAAAAGTCCCCCACAACACAAAATTATGCTATTTTCTAAATATAACTACAAGAAAATGCACACAACACACATTCCAATAAAATTGCATAATAAAATATATGATTTTGCACTTCACTCATATACCACTTGCACATTAATAATTTTATGTTCCTCCAGATAAATCTCATGATTATAGGACAACAGGCCCTTTCATATTATGTGTTCACTAACCACTACAATTAACAAGTCGAAACAAGTAACATGGTTCATACACTAATATAACAACTTTTGCACAATTATTATGAGAAACATTATATTTGATCAAACTAAAAGTATGATACATGGACAATACATAGAAATGTTACATTGAAATATATATATCTTATTCTTATTTAAAAAATAAATAAGTGATTTATCTTAACACTCAAACAATGGGGAATCCAAGTTTCAGTACAAATTCAAGATCAATATCAAGAATTACAAATTCTCTCCACTCAAACATCAAGAAGTAAACCAATATAAATGCACACTAATATACAGGTTTTTGCACATTAATTATAAACTATATGCACATTAATTATGTACCTATAAAAACAATACCATAACACTATCAAAATAATTATAAATCAAGAGGTTTTTTCACTTTATGTTGATAGTCACATGGATGAAAATGTTAACACATTTACAGATATAAAGAAGAATCATAAAAATAAAATTGGGAAAAATAATTGAAAAAATATTGAAAAAATGCACCACGGCCAAAACTAGGAGTGTTTGCAAGATGTAAATGAAGATCTAATAAAACCACTAATGTTCATAATATTTAACATTACTAAACCCTAAAAAAGCTCAGATAAACTCTACAATTACAAATATATATCATCACTCAAACCGTAAACTCAATTCAAAACTCTAATATTCAAAACAAATTAGAATTTTCAAACCCCAAACTGATGAAATAAATTCAAAAAGTAATATATATTGATTCAAACTCTACTTTTGCGAAAATAATTGAAAAATGAAACAAACACATCTTACACTTACTTGTGCACAAATCACATCACACTTGCATCAACAACAACGAGATCTGATGACAACACGCACATGACTTTTTAATCATAACATGTGCAAACAGTATAGTTATTGTACGATCGTGCACAAGTGAACACATTGTTGTGCACATACTGATACTTACTTGAGCACAAAGCACATCACACTTGCATCAACTACAATGACATCAGACGACAACACGCACATGACTTTATTTAACTAAAAAAATCAAAACTCAAAAATCCAAAAATCAGACGAAGTTCTAAATTAGATGAACTCCCCTAAAATTAGATGAAGCTCTTAAGCAGATCGAGGTCGGCTTCTCTGAGCTTCTCGGAGATCTGAACCGTCGGCTTTGGCGATCTGGTGACCGAATCCGGATCTTGCGACTTGGAGACCAATTCAGATTGTTGGACTGTCTTGAGAACATTGGAGATTGTAGAGGCGCGTGGATTGAGACTTTTGAAATCGGCGGACATGGAGACCTTTTGGTTTTTGGTTTGCGAGCTTGTTTGTTGCAGAGGAAATGGATGTGGCAGCCATGGACGGAGAGACTTTTAGAGAGAGAAACAGAGATTTCATCTAATTTTAGACAAGAAACCACCAGGTCTCTTATTTACAAAAATGCCATCAGGTGTTTATAATTACAGAAATAACACCTGTCTCTTAATAAAAAGACATTAAAATTTATTGATTTATAACTATCTACTTTAATTTGTTAATTTATTAAACACAAATTTAAAATTAACAATCAAATATCAGCTATTGATAATCGGTTACCATTAATCGTCGACTATTTAGCTTTTCAAATCAACTCAACGATATAAACTCTTGCGTGTTTTGTTTCTTTCTTTGATTAAATTAAAGATCATTTTGACTAATCATGAGTTTTGCAAAATCACTATTGCCAACGCCCAATATTCTTGAAGTTGAGTACAAGTAGTTCCAAAAATGAAAATTATTGGGTTTTTTTTAATATCAGAATAATATCAAAATGTAGTAACAAAGCAAATCCGTGTCAAAGTGATTCTGAAAGAGAGATAAAGTTGAGAGAGACCAACTTTTGTCCACCATTAAACCTCCATACAGCTGCCATTAGATTATTATAATTTTTTGTTTGTTTGTTTCTTCAGGCTCACATGACCCACAATTCTTGGCTTTTAACCCATTAATAGTTATGACGATAGAAATCCTATCAAAGAATTGTCTTTTAACTAAACATATGGTCTTCATCTCTTCGAAGTTAAGACCAGTAAACTTTTAGGACTGTTTTTGTCCACTTAAAACCAGCTTCAAATCACAATGTAAAAATGTTTCAAACTCAAGTAACTCGAGGATGTGATTATTTGCGAACGAGTGATAATGGAAGTGGCTTCGAGTCCTATTGAACCATCCAATTTTACTCTACATGTTTCATCTTATTTATAATTTGCAATTTTAGTTCTAATATTTAAAAATCAATAAAAAAAAATATCAGGATTCGACTGATAAGAATCAATTATGTGCTCTTAGTCCCAAAATTGAGCAAAAGATAAAAGAAACAAAAGAAAGAAGCCCAAGAAAATTTCTGGTAGGCCTAAAAGTGCCGAGACACATGCTACCCCAAACTGTGTTTCATCTTGTATTCCAAGTACATATCTTAAAAATACACACTAATAATGTCCACATACCCATCATGACGCAGGCAAATCCATATATTCCGATTCTCCATCACATTCACATCCTCTATATAAGATCATTGTTCATATGCTCCATAGTCATTCACTCATTTCAAACACCTCAAAAATCACAACTTCACACCCAAATAAGCAGCTAATTCATTAACCAATACTGAAGGAAACCAAACCCAACAAAAACACAGCCACAATGGAACAACCAGAAGCTGAAGTTGCTGTGATCATGGTTCCATTCGCAGCTCAAGGCCATCTCAATCAGCTCCTCCAGCTCTCCTGCCTTGTATCTTCCTCCTACAAAATCCCCGTCTACTACTTCACCTCCCCTATCTTCATCCGCCAAGCCAAGTCTCGCATCAACGGCCTAAACCCTCTCGACGTCGAAAAAATCCATTTCCACGAAATCCCGACCCCACAGTTCGACTCCCCACCTCCAGACCCCAAATCGCCGCACAAATTCCCCACACAGCTCCAACCGGCCTGGTACGCGTCACTAAACCTACGCGAACCTTTTGCCGGTTTCTTAAAAGAGATGTCCGTGAGATTCAAGAGAGTGGTCGTGATTCACGATCCCATGATGGCTGTGGTCGTCCAGGACGTCGCGTCCGTCTCAAACGCAGAGTCCTACGCGTTCAACTGTGTCTCTGCATATTCTCACATATCTATCCTCCACCAACGTCTACAATTTCCGGTCTCCGTAGAGTTCCCTAAAGAGTTGCCCTCTTTCGACGGATGCATACCGGATGAGGTCAATTACTTGGTAGCCTTACAATCCGAGCCGTCGAATCATAGATCTGGAGATCTATACAACACCTGCAGATCAATAGAAGCGCCTTATATGGATATACTCGAAAACGAAGAGATTTCCGGAAATAGGAAGATATGGGCAATAGGTCCAATACTACCTTCCAAATCATTATCTTCCGGTAATCGCCACAACCCCAAATGCTTAGAATGGCTCGATAAACACGAGCCAAAATCCGTAATCTACGTATCGTTCGGCACCACGGTCTCGCTGGAGGACGAGCAAATCAAAGAGCTGGCACTAGGACTCGAGCAGAGCAAGGTGAAGTTCCTCTGGGTGCTAAGAGACGCGGATAAAGGCAACGTGTTCGACGGTAAAGTCAGACAAGTTGAACTGCCGGAAGGGTTCGAGGAGAGAGTAGAGGGAATCGGGATGGTGGAGAGGGACTGGGCCCCACAGCCTCAGATACTGGCCCACCCGTCGACCGGCGGGTTTATGAGTCACTGCGGGTGGAACTCTTGCGTAGAGAGCATTAGTATGGGTGTGCCGATAGCGGCATGGCCGATGCATTCGGACCAACCGGCAAACACTGTGCTCCTAACTAATATACTGAAAATGGGGCTGGTTGTGAGGGAGTGGAAACAGAGGATGGAGCTAGTGAGAGCTTCGAGTGTGGTGAGTGCTGTGAGGAGGTTGATGGGTTCGGAGGAAGGGAGCGGAATACGAAAGAGGGCAGAGGAGGTTAGGGATATAGTCGGAAGGGCGACTCAGGATGGTGGCGTTTCTCGAGCCGAGATGGACTCGTTCGTTGCTCATATCAGCAGATCATAAAATAGTAAGCCTCTCCTAGATTAGCAATTTTTATACTAGTTAAAAAATGTGGCATATAATTCAACCAAGTCACTTACTTTTTGCTGGAATTTTTATTTTATTTCTTTGTGTTTTTTACCATCTTAAAAGATGCGTAATCTACCTCCTCTTGTGAATTCGGAATGCACAATTTTCAGTCCATTCCAAGTTGTTTGTAGTATTGCGCCGTACGTTCCAAATATCCTCATACCACGCTCCTTCCGCCGTATATTTATGATCAATATATGCGTCGGTCATAGTTATCGGCAATTGCTCGACGAAACAGATAGTAATAATTATTATAGTTGACAAGTCCAAAATGTTGGGCTATCAAATATATAGGGTAATAACCTCAAAAGAGATTAGCGACCTGAAATTGCTTTCGAATACGTCACATCGACCTGCCAAGCCCTCCACGAATCTCCCGGCGACCTAGCTGATCCTGCAAAACAGCTCCTCAAACGGGCCGAATTTCGAACCCGTTAAGGCCTTCCGACGCTTAAGTTAATAAGCGAAATCACCACTCAACTCTTATTCAATTATAATAATAATGCGATATCGGCTTAGATTCATAATGAGGGGCATACGCCTCCTTTTATAGAGATTGGGGAAGTATCCCTTAATTTAGGGTTACCTTCTATAACCGTAATTTCATTCATATCACAACTTTTCAACCGACTCACAATTGGAACTCTCCCCGCATGTTAAGTTCTCATACATAACAAAGCTCTTTAATACAACAAGCCTGGGCCCTTTATACAACCCACCGAAAACCATATACATTACTCACTTTAAGCCCACGGGCTGAATATTCATAAAGCCCACAAAACGAGCTCAAGTGTATAGTTCAAACCATAAGAGATCACGACCTGTAACACCCATGCATCAAATTCACATTTTCATATTTTTATTTTTATTTATCATTTTGCATTAGAAATATGATTCTAGTCCCAACCTCGTCGCCATAAACGAATTTTCTATTTTAATTTTTAAGAATCTAAGAATTCTATTTAAAACGAATATATAGTTCGTTTTCAATTAAAAATTCTATTAAAAACTTTAAAGAAACAATTATAATTATTTAGTAATTTATTTATTTATTTACTTAAATTATATTTCTCAACTTTTAAGAAATTATTATAATTATTAAAGTTTATTCATTWATRTYAAATTACTATTGGGTCGACTATGAAATCATTCGATTAATCCATTAGGTCGTTTTTAATCATTTTCGATTTTTGGACTTTAAGCAAGCCCTTTAACTAAGTCCAGTGTCAAGCCCAAGCCCACAAACTCTATCATTTCAAAATAAACTTTGTCTTGGAATATAAAGAAATATCAACCTTATCCACCTATCCCTATTTTTTTTGACATTGTTTCTGCACCACACACAACTCAACCATTTCCAACTTTCAGCTTTGCTTTTCACGGCCACAAGCAAGCAGGTAAAAGGATTTTAATTTTTTCATCTCTGTTCTACCTCTTTCCAAATCAAAAYCAAAGCCAAACCATCTCTAACCATCCCAAACCCGAGCTCACCAACGGCCGCCAACTCCTAGTCACCACCGAGCCCGAGCACCATCGGCTGCCAAACCAAACCATCACCCCTGCCAAACCCAAAAACCCATGGCCCGACCCACGAGCACCACCCAACACCACCGTCCAAAACCCGCAACCAAAACCTCCACCACTCGCCAACCCAAACCAAAGCCATCATCCCTGCCAAATCGTTCCCAGCCAAATCCCGAGCGTTTAGTTTCCAGCCAACCACCACCGCCGATT
>BMAC01000072.1:424035-434521 GCA_014905375.1 Phtheirospermum japonicum
CCAACCACAACACCAGCAAATTCAACCCCAACCAAACACCAGCCAAATTCTTGCCGCAACCGTGCTTTCCCGACCGTTTCCAAGCCGTACGCCAGCCTGCGGCCAACAAATTTTCCGGACGAACCACCACCCGAACAGCAACAGAAACCCACCAACAACCACAAACCCAACCAGTCGCGGGCGGCCCGAAGCTACCAACAAACGCCGCCTTGCAGCCGTGCCATCGAAAACGAACGAGGGATTGTCCGGTAATGGTTCTGAGGGAAACAATCCCTCGGAATTCCCTCGGTTTTGTAATTACGAGGGATTTATTTCCCTCGAAACTGATTTCCGAGGAAGGTTTTTTCGAGGGAATTTTTCCCTCGGAATTTCCCTCGGTTTAACCAAAACCGAGGGATTTTTTCTTAATTCCGAGGGAAAAATCCCTCGGAAATGCTGAGTTTTTTTGTAGTGTATCTCTCCTCTCGATCGGGGCTAGCTCGCTTTCTGATAAACCCTCCCAACAAAGTCCCCGAGTGGAAGAAGAACTTCTTCTTTATCCATAATACAGAAGACTAACCTTTTATAACCGAGCTACAAAATCGTACCCCCAAACAATACAAACCACCTACCTCCAAAGAATGCCCTCGTCTATATAAAAAATACTCAGAACATCTCGCGAAATGGAGCAAGCATCCTTTCGATGTGGTGCACCTCACCAGTCGATCCGACATTTTCCGCTATGTGGGTATCGAATCTTGCCCCGTCGAGCCAGAATTTGCCATTACGGAATCGAACTTTGGTAGGTATTTTAGGTCTTATAATTTCACCATATTTCATACTGTAAAACAAAACCAAATAATAACACTCTCCCTGTCTACTGCAGTTGCCTTTGTCAACAATTGCACCGCAACTCGCTCCGAGGAAGCCAAGAAACCATCCGTTCCACAGCTCGCAGCTCCCCCTGTCCCCTCTCCTATCAATGTGGACAAGGAGTTGCAACAGGCCTTCGGAACAGTGAACGACGATGAGGAGGAGGTTCAGCTAGTGAGGCGATCTGCCAAAAATAAGGGGAAGCGACCCCTTAACCCTGTACCAGAGAGCCCAGCAGCTAAGGACCCTAGCCCGCCAGAACTAAAGCATCGTCGCCTTCGCAAGGGCCCCTCGGCGACCTCTGCCAATGCCTCTTATCTGATCCAGGTACTAGCAAAATGCGACAAAGCAGCGGATGTCCAAACCCTTCTCAACGAGCATGCCATCAAACAGGTAGATTCTAAAGAAGCTCTCTTCTCCATACATCTAACTCTTATGGATACTCACAAAACATCTTAATACAGCTGAGCCCCTTATTTGCCAAACTCTTCGAAGAGTTAGTGGCTCGTTCAGCGGAGAGCGAGCTCCAAAAAACATGTGACGAGCTGACCACACAAACTGAACAACAGATCCGACAGCTGTCACTAACTCAAGGGGAATTGGATGGAGCACTCAAGCTGTTGAAAACTCATGAGGAGGAGATAGCCATCCTGAAGAGTCAAGTAAACAGCTTGAAGGACGAGGCAATTCGCACAGACAATGAACTGAAAAATGACCAAAAGCAGACTTAGGAGTTCAAAGGTGCACAAAAACAGGCTAAAGAATCCAAACTGCAGATTCAGGAGCTCCAAGCACAGGTGAAAATAGCCCGCGAAGAAGGCATATCTGAAGGGCGACGGACCTTTCTCACCAGTGCGACTGGCAGGAGGTTCATTGATGCTTATCGGCAAGAGCTGGTGGTGGCATATGAAAAGTCCTCTATCTATTTTGGATTGATGGCTGGTGGTGCTGTCGAGTGGCTCTCTACAGTGGCCAACATTATAAAAGAGGAGGTCGCTGCACTAAACGTCACCTACACTCCCGACGTCAAGGCCCTTGTTGACAGATTAGCACCCTTCAGCTGCTACAAGGGCGACTGGACACAGCCCATTGATACGAAGTGGTGGCTATCCTGTCAAAATCGAGCTGCCTTGTCTACAGGGGTACATGCCGATCTAGAGACGCCTTTAGACGACCTGCTCCTTGAGCCATAAACAACGCAATCAATCAACACTCAACACATATTAGCTCGCATAAGAACATTATTCAGAAAACAGGGAAATCAAACATCACAACCACGTAACCATAAAGAACAAAACAACTCGCAAAACTTTATTCATCTTATTACTCAATATTCCAAACATTATGCGGGAGAAGTGCCCTCCGATCCAGAGTTACCTTCTCCCGCCACAAAAACTCAACACGTACCACAAACACAAAACTCTCCACAAGGTCGCCTGGCGGGAGAAGTGCCCTCCGGTCCAGAGTTACCTTCTCCCGCCACAAAAACTCAACACGTACCACAAACACAAAATTTCCACAAGGTCGCCTGGTCGGGAGAAGTGCCCTCCGGTCCAGAGTTACCTTCTCCCGCCACAAAAACTCAACACGTACCACAAACACAAAACACTCCACACTTCTCTTTCATACGAACTTTTTGCGGGAGAAGTGCCCTCCGATCCAGAGTTACCTTCTCCCGCAACTCACTCTCTACGCATAATACTTTTTCAAGTGGCACACATTCCAGCTTCGTGGCAAAGCCTTCCCATTTGCATCTTCAAGTATATATGCTCCTCCTCGCAACACCTTTATCACTTTAAATGGCCCAACCCAGTTCGGTTCCAACTTCTTAGTCATGTTCAATGCATCAGCTCTTCTCCATACCAGATCGCCGACTTGGAAACAGTGATGCTTAACCCGTTTGTTAAAAGCAGCTTGTACTCTCTGTTTATAGTGCTCAACCCGAGCTGCAGCTTTCTCTCGTATCTATTCAATTGTCTCAATCTCTCCTCGAGCTAATCTCTCATTCTCTTCCACATTAAATGCCATCAATCGTTGCGACCCTCTAACTATTTCTGCCGGAATGACCGCATCCATTCCATAAACCAAACTAAACGGCAACTCCCCTATGGTAGTTCGAGGAGTCGTTCGGTAAGCCCATAAGACTGACGCGAGCTCTTCTTCCCAAAGCCCGCCTGTTTTCTCCAATCGCAGCTTAAGTACCTGCACAATTATTCGATTAGTAACTTCCACTTGTCCATTGGTCTGCGGATGTGCCACAGAAGCAAGTCGCTGCTTCATCCCCATCTCTTTACACCACTTTTGCATTTTTCTGCCATTAAACTGAGTTCCATTGTCCTAAACTAACACCCGTGGTACTCCAAACCTGCAAAATATGTTATCAAAAAGAAAGTCCATTATGTGCTGCTCGCTTATCCCTGTAACTGCCTCGGCCTCCACCCACTTCGTAAAGTAATCAATCGCCACCACCAAATGCTCTTTGTTGCTCGGGGTTTTTGGGAAAGGACCCACAATATCAATCCCCCACTGCGCAAATGGGCACGGCGAGATCATAACCTTCATCTCTCCAGCCGGTAGGTGAATAATCGGAGCATGCATTTGACACTTCTTGCACATTCGAACCAGCTCGCTAGCCATAGTTTTCATCCCGGGCCAAAAGAAACCAGCTAGCAACGTTATGCCCACCAATGCCTTCCCCTTCGCGTGATCGCCACAATATCCTTCATGTATTTCCTTCAACACTTCCGCTCCATGCTCCATAGCTAGACATTTCAAAAAAGGTCCAAAGCGTGATCTTTTATACAATTCTTCATGTGTCACACAAAAGCGAGCTGCTACCCTAGCCTCC
Source organism: Phtheirospermum japonicum (assembly GCA_014905375.1). NCBI lineage: Eukaryota > Viridiplantae > Streptophyta > Magnoliopsida > Lamiales > Orobanchaceae > Phtheirospermum > Phtheirospermum japonicum. The sequence goes on from BMAC01000072.1 coordinate 427,736, forward strand.
TTCATTTTCAATCTCTCTGCACCTTCCTTCTCTTTAACCAAGACATCCCAGATAGGTGTACGCTAATCATCCTTCACTTCGACTTCCATAACTTCTTTACCTTTTTTCTATGCTACTATGACTTAGCTCCATTAATTTAATTTTCGAGTATCACAAGTTCCCAAGGCTCCTGCTATCCGAGCGAGCTGATCAGCACGGGTGTTTTCAGCTTGTTGTAAATGTTCCAACTTGAATTCCTCAAAACGTATTGCTTCTTCGCGTAATTTATTCAAATACACCGCCATTCGCTCTTCTTTAGCCTTAAAGGATCCATCGAACTGACAAGCTATTATCTAGGAGTCAGTATACGCCCATAACTTCTGTGCTCCCAGGTCGCTCGCCATTTTTAGACCTTGCAACACAGCTTCATATTCTGTCTCATTATTGGACGCTTTAAACCCTAGTTTAATCGCAAACTCCAGACTCTCCCCATCCGGGCTGGTCAACACAATACCCAGCCCTGCTCCTGATGCCATAGTTGAACCATCTATGTACAGGGTCCATGCCTTTACCTCCTTATCTTCTTCAGCTGGTTTCGCCATCTCTTGTAAAAAATCCGCTAACACCTGCGCCTTAATAGCCACCCTAGGCTCATAAATTACATCATACTCACTTAACTCCACAGCCCACTTTACCAATCTCCCAGATACATTGGGATTGCCCAAAACCTGTTTGAGGGCTAGGTTGGTACGCACCTTCACCCTGTGACTCAAGAAATAAGGTCTCAACTTCCTTGCTGTACAAACCAATGCAAAACCTCCTTTCTATAGCTCAGTATACTTCAGCTCAGCCCCGTGCAGCATCCTACTAATGTAATATATAGGCTTCTGCGTTCCCGCCTCTTCTCTTATCAGCACAGAACTTAAGGGCGACCTCCCCTACAGATATGAATAAGATCAAATCCTCTCAAGGCATAGGTTTAGTCAATAGTGGTATCTCCGTCAAGTATTTCTTTAACTCCTCAAATGCATTCTCAGCTTCCTCTGTCCACTCAAACGTGGGTCCTTTTCGTAGCGCCCTAAGAAATGGTACACCTCTTTCCGCCAACCTGGAAATAAAATGATTGAGACCTTCCATTCGGCCTGTAAGTACCTGAACATCACGTACTGTGCGAGGATGTGGCATCTCCAAAACAGCTCGCACCTTTTCTGGATTAACTTCAATTCCACGCTCTGTCACCATATATCCCAAAAACTTCCCCGACCTTACACCAAACGCACATTTTTTCGGATTGAACTTCATCCCGTACTACCTTAGTATAACGAATATCTTCTTCAAATCCTCCACATGGGATTCAGCTCGCTTGCTCTTAACTAGCATGTCATCAACATAAACATCCATGGTAGACCTCAGCAGGTCTTTGAACATGCGGTCCACCAACCTCTGATAGGTCGCTCCTGCATTTTTCAAGCCAAAAGACATGGATACAAAATAATACGTACCCGTATAAGTGACAAAACTTACTTTGGGTTGATCTTCCTGTACAAGAGGTATTTGGTGATACCCCTGCGATGCATCCAGCATGCTCAACAGCTCGCACCCTGAGGTAGAATCCACCAGCTGATCAATTCGCGGCAAAGGATAATGATCTTTCGGGCAGGCTTTATTTAAATCACGAAAATACACACACATCCTCCACTTCTGAGCGGGTTTGGCACCATCACCACATTGGAAAAGTACTCATGGAATTGAATCTCCCTTATATGGCCAGCTTTCAATAATATCTGCACTTCCTCTTCAATCACTCTATCTAACTCTGGCCCAAAATGTCTCCTCTTTTGCTTTACTGACCTCGCCTCCGGATCCGCATTTAAATGATGTTGCGCAACCTCCGGTGACACCCCCGTTAACTCTCCATCTACAAATGCAAATACATCCCGAAACTCTCTTAACAGCATGATCAGATCATCCCTCAATGTCTCAGACATTAGGGTCCCTACCCTCGTGGTATATTCTTGGCGATCTTCTTCTAATGATATCTCCATTAGCTCTTCATTCGGTCGAACAGAGTTCTCTTGTTCCTTCATTTTTTTGCATTAAGCACCCCCTCTTGTTGTTCGTCACCCATTTCGCGCTTATTTTCCATCAATCCTTTCCTAACCACCAACTGATAACATGATCTCGCGACCTGTTGTTCTGCGATGACTTCTCCTACCTTTCCACCCACTGGATACTTGATGCTCATGTGATAGGTCGACGTTACCGCTTGAAACATATTAAGGGCAGGTCGCCCTAATATCGCATTATAGGCCGACCTCCCTCGGATGATCAAAAACTTCAAACTCTTCTCCACTCGTGATTCGTCTTTTCCCAGTACCACCTGTAGCGTCAGCTCGCCCTCTGTATTCACCTGTGCACCATTGAACGTATATATGGGCGTATTCACAGAACGCACCCTCCTCTCCACCTCCATTTGTTCAAGACAGTCCGTATATATGATGTTTACCAGCTTCCATTGTCCACAAAAATTTTGCCGACCTCATATCCTGCGATCTCCGCCTCAATCACCAACGCATCATTGTGATCTTCCTGTAGCCCGCGCCGATGATTGGGGCCAAAAGATATGACTGGCCCCACAACTTGTGATTGCCTGCTCACACTAGCGACCTCCCATGTTCCTGAACGAGCTGACTTAACGTGCATTTTCCATGCATTATTAGAATCACCATCCGTCGGTCCACCTGAAATCATGTTTATCCTTCCTCTATTTCTCCGCGGACCATCATGTCCCTGATTTCCTTGTTGTCGTTGTCTTGCAACCTGTTGCTGGGGCGGACCTCCTGGTGGTGGTGGAGGTAGCGGTCGCCCCTGTTCCTTTGGCTCCCTCTCCTTGTAAATCACCTCTTTCAAGTGCCCCGCTTTTATAACCCTTTCTATCTCCTCCTTGAGGTGCCTGCACTTTTCTATGAAATGTCCATAGTTATTATGAAATAAGCAAAAGGAGGTAGTTTTGGGATGAGTAGGGATAGGTGTGCGATCCTCTGGCCATTTTATAGCATCGGGTACCAGACGCTCCATAATACTGAACACCCTAGCTCACGGATACGCCAATGGGGTGAAATCCTCCCTCTCCAATCTCACATACTTTCCTCCGACTTTTTAATAATCACAGAGCTCGGGCTCAAGAGCCCGCGCACTATCCTCCTCGCTTCTCTCCTTAGCTCCCTTCTAGATCCGCTATCTCCCACATCCACAACTTCCCTACCAAAACGTGATCGATGTTCTTCTTCAGCTTCTTCCACCTGTACGTACTTATGACATCTCACCAGAACCTCATCATAGGTTCGTACCTCCTTCTTAACCAGTGACTTAGGTAAATCCTCTCTTCTTAATCCCTGATGCAAAGCTCAAGCCTTCATCTCATCAGTGGCAGCGGGTACCTCCAAATTGGCACCAGTAAACCTGTTAAGATATTGCTTAAGTGTCTCGTCAGGTCGTTGCACCATGGTAAAAAGCGACTTTGCCGTCTTCGCACTCTGCCTCGTGATAGAGAACTGCTTCAAGAAAGCAGCTCGTAACACTGGATAACTGGTAATCTTTCCCCACGGGAGCTGATAGAACCAGTTTTGCGCGATCCCTCTCAAGGTGGACACAAAGGCCCGACATGCCACGGCAGCCCTATAACTGTGTAACATTCTTGCGTTTTCAAAAAGCTGTAGGTGCTCGATTGGGTCCGTCGTTCCGCGATATTGAAATTCTAATGCCTTATAACTTTTAGGCCATGCTGCGTGCATCATATCCTCTGAGAAAGGATGTCCCTCATCTCCATCAAAGTTTTCCCCATCTACTCGCTTTTGTAACTTCAATATAGCCTCCTGTAAATCTCTAAAAGCCTTATTCTGTGGCCCTATCTCGTTTTCCCCTTTCGCTTCCTTATATCCACTGCCACTCTTTCGAGTTTTCTCTTGAGACCCACCATCCGCATCCGAGGTATAGGTCTCGCTCTCACTAACATGCTTACTGTGTCGGCGACCTCTACACCTATAATGGCTTCGCTTCACTTTCACTCCTTTCATTCTCCGCTTATGAACATGGGAATCTATGGATGAGGTGGAACTAGAAGTATCCTCGTTTCTCCGCTTACTACGTCCTCTCTTCTGAGACAGTCTTTTAGACAAAGACTTTCCGTTTTGTTCTACTTTCCTGATCGCCGATTCCTTCTCTTGCTTACTATCCGCTTTATCACCCTTTTCTTTCCAGTACTCAGATCGCCTGCTAAGTACCTGCATAACTCCTCCTGCTTCTCCAAAGGTACAAAATCCATAATCCCATCCAAAAATCCCTTCTTATTCTGGGAGGGCTTTTCTTTGGGCAAATCCTCCCCCTCTTTTATCCCTAGATGAATTGTTTTCTGCGCTTCTTTCTCCAGTGTACTTGCCTCCAAATCCTCCGTTGGTCCCATCCCATCACGCTTCTTGGAAGAGGCCGGCGGTGTCTTACCAGCGCCTTGGATCGTTGGATCTGCCTGAAGAGGCGTTTGTCCCTCCCCGTCACTTCTTGCTCGTTGATATCCGCTAATCTATTCTTCTTCTTTTTGTTGTTCACTACAGAACCATAGTGCAAGGTCCTAGGAATTTTGTTACTGTCCTTCATGTTTTGTTTTTGAAATATCTCACGCCTTTCGCTCAAGGACTCGTTGTCCCTCTTTCCCACAGACGGCGCCAATTTGATAAGTCCAAAACGTTGGGCTATCAAATATATGGGGTACTAACCTCAAAAGAGATCAGCGACCTGAAATTACTTGCGAATACATCACAGTTACCTGCCAAGCCCTCCACGAATCTCCCGCCGACCTAGCTGATCTTGCAAAACAGCGTCTCAAACGGGTTGGATTTCGAGCCCGTTAAGGCCCTCCGACGCTTAAGTTAATAAGCGAAATCACCACTCAACTCTTCTTCAATTATAATAATAATGCGATATCGACTTAGATTCATAATGAGGGGCATACGCCTCCTTTTTATAGATATTGGGGAAGTATCCCTCAATCTAGGGTTACCTTCTAGAACCGTAATTCCATTCATATCACAACTCTTCAACCGACTCACAATTGGGACTCTCCCCGCATGTTAAGTTCCCATACATAACAAATATCTTTAATACAATAGGCCTGGGCCCTTTATACAACCCACCGAAAACCATATACATTACTCACTTTAAGCCCACAGGCTGAATATTCATAAAGCCCACAAAATGAGCTCAAGTGTACAGCTCAAACCATAAGAGATCACGACCCTATATGAGAACTCATCGCCATATTATAGGTCGCTACTCTACACAAACCAGTTCACTCACTTCGCAAAGACACAATACAACTCGCTCATTTTCTAGGAGGAACACCCTCTCCCAGAAATGAGGTCGCTGACTACAAATAATTTTATACAACAAACAATATTACGTATTGACATTTTGGTTCGTATCAATAGTTAAACTAGTTGGCTTCAATAACTTGCTCGTCTATTCATTTACAACACCGCAGGTATACGATTTTCGTAATAACAATAGTGAGTGAGGTCTTCTTCATGAGGACTATTTAACTATATTATTAAGTACTAGATTCTGTAACTTTCTAGAAAATCAATGGTTGGAGAAATATTTTAATTAAAATAAAACTAATTGAACGAAATCATTTCAATGTAACTCAACTAGATTGAGAGAAAAATCAAGAAGACGAAGACAGTGTTTCAACCAAAATGCTACTTTTATCTACTTGTATTTACACAAGACATGGCACACAATGAATTAATTGCTCGTGTATCTAGTTGTGCATAACTCACTGACCACTATGGCATCCCCTAAACCAACGGCGAAAGCACTCTGCTGGGCCGACACTGACACTGAGAGACGAAAGCCAGGGGACGTTAGAATCAGCCTTTTAAAAAATACTCAAAATATATGAACGGATTTTTACGAAATCTTACAAAATGAGCAAATTATAATGTCTTCAAGAATTATAAAAATATGTCTAATAATGTAACTAATAAACATTTAACCTATACAATCTCTCTCTATATATATATATAGGCCAATGTTTCTAAATATGTTTTTCAAGATTTTCCCACTCATTTTACTTACTATTTATAGTAAGTCATATTTATTATTTATATAATTATTTGTGTAATACTTATTTGGAGATCATGACTTATTTAAAGAAAAGAAATATAAATATATAGAAGAATTAAGTATAATTATATATAAAATATGAGAAAAATAAAAATAATATAAAAAAAAATCTGAATAAAATATAATATAAAAAATTAAAATAAATATATAAATAAATATAAATAATTAGTTAATAAATTTAAAAAACTAAAAAGAGAAAAATAAAACATAAGTATTTTCAAATGCAGGACAAAAATTAAAGATATTAATATAACATATAGATAAAAATATAAGAACTAATAATTAAATTATAAATATTATTTAATAAATACGAAACAAAACTAAAAATTCAATAACAGAATAAAATTAACGAGAAAAACCATAAAATAAGTTAAATTAACTTAAAATTTTCACAATTAAATTCTAAAAATTTAATAAATAAATCTAAAAATATAAAATAAAATTAAAAAATAATAATATCAATTACAAAAATATTATATATATATATATATCCAGTTTTGCAGATTTATAAACTAAATATTTAGATTTATTTATAGATTATATATTTTATATTTATATTTTATTTTTCAAATTTCTTATATATATATATATATATATATATATATATATATATATATATATATATAT
>BMAC01000072.1:434546-445105 GCA_014905375.1 Phtheirospermum japonicum
TATATATATAATATTTTTGTAATTGATATTATTGTTATTTTATTATTTTTTTATTTTTTTAATTTTTAGATTTATTTAATAATTTTATAGAATCTAATTATGAAAATTTTAAGTTAATTTAACTTATTTTATGGTTTTTCTCTTTAATTTTATTCGATTATTGAATTTTTATATATATATATATATATATATATATATATATACATATATATATATATATATATATAAGAAATTTGAAAAATAAAATATAAATATATAATATATAATATATAAATGAATATAAATATTTAGTTTATAAACCTGTAGAACTTGGAAAAGTAGAATCAAAATATTAATATGTCAAATGATATCAAATAAATTTGTTTTATTATAAATAAATATGAAAACTTATAACTAAAATACAAGTATTTATTTATAAATACAAAAAATGAAACAAAAACCAGAAAGTTTCTAATATTATAAAATTAATATGAATTCATAGCTACAAAAAGAAAAAAAGAAACCATTGAAGGATAGAAAATTAGTAACTAAGTATAAATATAACAAAAAATACAATAAGTATAAATTAATATAAACAAAATTGGAAAAAAAAATGAATAAAAAATAAAAATTTATTAATTTTGAAAATTTACTTAATAAGTTTTTTAAAGAAAAAAAAGATATTATAAGTACAACCAAAAAATTGTTGCAACGAAGACAATATAGATAGATATATAGATAGATATTAACAAGAACTTGTCTTTTCTTTCATAATTTTATTTTTTGACCAGAATAGGCGATACAAGGACAAATCTAATAAAATCATATCTTTCAATTTTCTATACGTAATTCGGCTAAAATCCGGATGACCCAAAACGTGTCACAAACTTGAGAATGACACTTTTTTTTATTTTATTTTATTTCTAAAAAAATTAGAAATTGTATTATGAGCATAAGTGAAAAGTAAATAACTTTATACAATTATTTGATTAAAATTTAAAATCAATATTATACGTGGACAGAACGAAAAGAAATGATTATAGAATCGCATAATATAAAGAACTCAATACATTTTTTTAAAATTCTTAGCTAAACAATTATTTATGAACATTTTTATTTATTAATATTTTTTGACTAATTACTATGACTTTATGTATTTATCGTTAGAAATCCACACATAAATAATTCATTACCCTTGATTTTGTAATTACTTTCGTATAACTTTTATATATATATATATATATATATATATATATATATATATATATATATATATATATATATATATATATATATATATATATATATATATATATATATATATATTCTAATTATTTATCGGGTTCATCAACTGACTCGATAATTTAATGTTTAACTCGATTACTTAGTGGCTATCCCGAGTCAATTACCGGTCTGATTTCAAAAATATTAACTATAATAAAATAGAATACAAAGGACCTTAATTAAATTTGCAATACGATGCCTCATTTGTTTGGTATTTCTTTGTTCATTTTTGTAGTATTTTATATATTTTTATAATATTTAAATATTTTTTAGTTTCTAGATTAACGAGATAATTTTTTATAATATAACTTTAATTAAGTATATTACTTTCTATTTTAAAATATTTTAAGATTTATTTTTATTATTTATAACTTCTTGATCTTTGTTGTTATTTTATTATCAACTTTCAATAGATAAAGAAACTATTTAAAATTAATTTTTATATATTTTTTTAATTTAATTTATAATTATCGTCAATTTATTCTTTCAATGTCTTTAAAATAAGTATTTAGAAATTAATTATAATCTTGTTATATTTCTATCTGATTTCAAAATACTATCATATATATTATATTATATTATATTATATTATATTTTATTTTATTTTAAAAATTATTAAGAATCATTTAGAATTAGAACGCATAGTCATATTTATTTAACTGAATTCATAATTTTTGATTTATTTTATTATTTGTAGCATTTTTAGTGGATTTTTTTTACTTTTAGGATTTAGTAAATGATAATTTAGGATTTAAATTATTTTTAATTTATTCTTTAAGATTATTGTGACATAATTTTATATTATTTGTTCGTAATTGTTTTTAAACTATTTGATAAATATTTGTATATAAAATATATTTTATGTATATATATATATATATATATATATATATATATATATATATATATATTTAACATATTTCATATTTTTTATGATTTATTTTATTATTTATCATATTTCTATATTTTCTTATTATTAATCAATTATTTAGAACTCACAATATTTTAATCCAATTCTAAAAGATTTTAGGATATATTTTATATTATTCATATATATATGGTTATTGTGATTTTTTTATTTTAATTTAATTAATATATATTTATAATTTAAATACAAGTTTTTGTATTTATTTAGTTGATTTTATAATTTTTTTTTCAAATTTATATTATAAGTGTTATATTTTTATTGGTTAAAGGTTGGTTCGGTAATTGTATAATTATGTTTATATAAGTTACTTTAAAAATAAAATCAAAACAAATTGTGACCAAAGTGCAACTAGATTATTCAGTTGTACTTAACTTGTACTCAAACAGATTAATGCAATTAAATTATAACTATTGGGGTACCTGTTGACAAACAAGTATAACGGATATTGATAATTAGAAAAGTTTAAAATTATTTATAAGATCTTCTCTTTGTCTTTGAATACAAAAACTAAACAAGGAGATGCACGCAGTGATTTGTAATAAAATGACTAATATGATTATTGTTTCGCGACTAACTAAAGAGAACGCTTAAAACTATTAGCATGTGATGATAACAAGTTAAATTATAATTAGACTTATAATGTAGTCTGCAAAAAGTTATTTCATAATATATAATGTGGAGTTATTTACATTTGATTTGTTTTAAAGTGCAGATATACGCAGCCCATCTATTTATGAGTTCACCCTGACAAAAAAAAAATGTCAAAATTACCCCCCTCCCCCAATACCCCAATACATCATTTTCTCAGCCCTTCACCACCACTTCAACTTTGTCATAAGCGTCGCCCATCACACCGTCGCCACCACCGTCGAACAGAAAGAAGAAAAAACGGTGATAGGTGGTGAAAGGTAAGTGACGGATTTGGGCGGCAAAATGTAAGAAACGGATGCAAAATAGGGGTGTTCGTCTTTGGTTTATCGAATAGAACTCATGTGTTCAAATTTTTTGATCGCACAATACAACGTCGTTCAAAAAAAAATTCGAACAACCCTTTTTAGCCTAAAAGGGGCGTTCACATCAATTTTTTGGACATATGTTTTGTGTACAGATCAATTTTTAAATATATGTTTTGTATTCGAATTGGTTTTTTGATGTATTTTGTATTCAAAAACCTAATTCAAACGACGTTTTTCCAAGGCATATTTTTTTCTTTTTTATTTCTTCAATGACACGGCTGCCATGTCGACGGCTGCAACGTATTTCTGTGCGCATGATTTTTTATATTTTTCAATAGCCGGCGGCCATGGCAGTGGCGGCGATGATGGATGACGGCTATAGTGGTGGTTGAGAGTTAAAGGAGATGAAATATTTGGGGGTGTAGGGTTTAAGGATAATATTGATATTTTTGTAATAACATTTTTTGTGGGATGAATTAATAAATAAATGGGATGCGTATATCCACGCTGTTTATTTTAAATTTGCTTATATTGACCAATAATTGTGACTTGAGTAGTTTAAGTTATTATGTGACATTAATAAATTAGTAATATTACACTTACATTGAATGAATTACACCATCAATTTCAATTTGCTCCGTACATTGCACGTCAAGCACTAATTACTTTGAAAACATGCCTATAGTAATTGTAAAATCTTGTAATATTTATCCACGGGCAAGACTTTTAATGTCACACCACCACCTTCTTGACCTCCCCAATAAGCCAATGGAACTCAAACCCATGATTCAAGCACCAATTCTCAAAGATGGTTTGAAGAGTGTATGTGACAAACTCCTTCAGGAATAAGTATGTTTCAGTGCTCTAGATCAAAATGGACTGAAATATGTTTTAAATAACTTTTAAATAAAGCATTAAAACATTCAAGAAAAATACATAATTGTGAAAGAAATGAAACTGTCAGAGAAAAAACACGAGTATAAAAATCTCATTCCAAAAAAGTCTAGCATTTGTGTCTTTTTCCAAAAAATCTTGCCGTAAAATGTGTCTTAATAACCTGATTTGATCGTGTGATACACCTAAATTTTAAAACTTGGTCTCTATATAGACAAATGTTTTTCGGTAATAGTCTTGTAAAAATCACAATTTGCACATTATTTTTATCATGACCGTGACCACGAGGATTGACAATAATAGTCTTGTAAAAATCACAATTTGCAAATATATCATAATTTTTAGAAAACTCTCAACCTTTAGTCCTTTGGTCACAAAATTTGGACAATTTGCCGGAATCGAAAGCCCATTTAACCTTTTAACACTCACTTAAAAATATTCACGTAGGCATAATTAATTCCAATATTGTGGATTTTTCTAAAAATGTATAAAATAGAGTTCTCTACCCAATTTTCGCCCCGATCCAAATGATTGACACTGATGCTGGGGAAAATAAAAAAGAGAAAGAAAGCACTCGTGATAAGTACAAACATTGAGTAAAAGTTGAGAAAGACAAATTTTTTTGGCAGAGCAAAAACTTGTTCGTTTGTTTCTTCAGGTCCACATCACCCACAATTCTTGACCATGACATGCGTGTCGTTTAACCCAATATGCGTTATGAGAACAAGTGATTCCAAGTTCTAGATGATAGAATTGTCTTTCAATTGAACATCTTTATCTCTCTCAAGTTGAAACTAGTAAACTTTGTTCCCTTTTTTTCAATACAACCTACCTCAACTCACGCACCATCATTGCATATTAGATTTTAGCAAAAAGAGAGAACAAAAAAGAGGAGAGAATAAAGTTCACGCCACTCCCCAGGATTCAAAAAACCATCTGTGTGTATTTTATTATTCATTTAGATACTAATGTGAATATATATTATAGTTGTTTAGTTTGTGAATTCTTGTTATTTCAATTAATGTAAAAAGTATATATATTTTATTAGATTTGTGTTATAAATATTATATGATGGGTAAAAGAAAATTCAAATTGAGAAATTCAAAAAGTAAAAAAGAAAGAAAGGCGAGAGATGCTCACAAAATCTCTCTCCGGATCTATTGATTATAATTAACAATTTTGCGTAACAAAAGGTGCGAAAATTATGAACTCTTGTTATTAGATTCAATTTGATGTCACTTTTTCTTAGTGGAGTTGAATATTATTTTTCAATAAAATAAGTTTTGCGTGTTGAACTTTGGTGATAACATCTAGTTTAACTATTAGTAGTGCTTAATAATATTTCTCCAACACATGCCGTAAACGGCTCAATTACATCATAGCCTTACAATCTGAGCTGTCAAACTACAGATCCGGAGATCTATACAACACATGCAGATCGACATAAGCATCTTATATAGGAATATACTAGAAGATAAAGAAATTATTGAAAATAGAAATACATGGGCCATAGAACCAATTACCTACCAAATTATTATCTTCTTCATCAGCAAACACAAATGCTTGGAATGGCTCGATAAACACGATCCAAAATCCGTCATCTACGTATGGTTCGACACCACAGTCTCTCTCGAAGACAAGCAAATCAAAAGGCTCGCATTAGAACTCGAGCAGAGCAAGGTGAATTCCTCTGGTATTGTTGGAAGTTGAATAGTAAAATTTGAATAAATAAATGGATATGACTTTTGATATGGTGTCCATTTATGTATGTGTTCTTTAATATTGTGTCTTTTCATATTATGAGGTTAGTTATGTAGACTAATCCTATAAATAGTCATGTATTTTTCATTTATAAGTACGAGTTTTGTACAATAGAGTTCATTAACAATTGTGTGTTTAAAAAAAATAAACAAAAGTGTTTATATATTATTCTCCAAATATTTATTTATTTTTCGATGCGATTTATATTTTTGAGCCAACATTTTCCAACAAAGTGGTATCAAGATTAAGGTTCGATTCTCTACAAAGACAATGGCCGCAAGTGGAGCATTCTCATTTTCGAAGCTCTCGAAAGATAATTTCAATCGATGGAGCATTCAAATGCAGACATATCTTGGTGGACAAGATGTTTGGGAAACCATTGAAAGAGAATATGATTTTTCATGAGATCCCGCTACTATAAACCAAGTCGAAAGGAAAGCCTTAAAGAAAGCCAAGGCAAAAGATCAAAGAGCTCTCTCTCCTCATTCAACTCGGCATGGATGACAACAATTTTGAGAAGATTTTACAAGCAACCACTGCGAAGCAAGTTTGGGATATTCTTAACCAGTGTTCTAAAAATCGCTAGGCGTCAGGCCAGCGCCTAGCGCCTAGAACGCCTAGGCGGGGCCTAGAATTTGAGAATAAAAATACCCTAATTTACAACGTTACATCCAACCATTTAATAGTTCAACATACTACCTGCTACACAATAAAGTCTATGACAATTCAAAACTAAATGTAATAATCACAAGTTACAATTCACAAGTTTAAAACTATTATTCGATTCAAAGTTCAAAACAATATAGATCCGTAAGTTCATTAGTTAAATAAAAATACCATAACATATATTATAAAATCAAAATAATCAAAAAAATAGGCCCAAAAATGACGTCGTTTCGGGACATAAATTTTTTTAAAAAAAAAAATTAGCCTGGTTACTAGGCGCCGACTTGGGTGCCGAGGGCGCCTAGGCAGCGCCTGGGGCGCCCGACGATTTCTTTGACCGACTTTTAAAAATCGTAGGCGGATTGGTGGCGCCTAGGCCGATTTTTAGAACAAAGTTCTTAACAATACTTTCAAAGGCATTGATAAAGTTAAGAAAGTTCGACTCCAATCACTACGAGCAGAATTTGAGTCATTAAAGATGAAAGAATCCAAAGAAGTATCCGGCTACATTTCAAGAGTTGTGACGGTTGTTAACTAAAGTTAGAAGAAAAGCGAGTTGTTGAAAAGGTACTTCGATCTCTTGTGCAGAAATTTGACTACATTGTAATAGCCATTGAAGAGTCGAATGATGTCGAGACCCTTAACTTGAATGAGTTGCTCGGAAAATTACAAGTGCATGAAGAAAAATTAAAAAGACGAACAAGAGAACCGGAAGTCGAGCAATCTCTTCAAGCAATGACGATCAATACCGACCAACATAAATCTGGTAACTTTGGATATAGCGGTCGTGTCAGAGGTCGTGGTCATGGACAAGGACGCGGTCGTGGCCGTGAACGAGGTCAAGAAGAACAAAGTTCATACAAAAATGAAGAGTCACAATCGGGGTGCCGAAATGAGCGAGATGTTGAATGTTATAATTGTCACAAGCTTGGGCACTATGCTTCGGAGTGCCGAAATGAGTCTAGCTCTGAAAAAGCTCATTTTGTCGAAAAAGGCTCTGATCAATCGTTGTTGGCATTGAAAGCATCAATCGAAGAAGAAAATACTTTGTGGTACCTCGACTCAGGTGCGAGTAATCACATGTGCGGGGAGAATCACATGTTCACTGACATTGATGCTACTGCTATCGGAAACATCACATTTGGTGATATGTCAAAAATTACCATCCAAGGAAAATGGAGGATTCTCATTCGATTGAAGAGTGGTGGACACCAATTCATCGAAAATGTTTACTATGTACCTGGGATGAAAGCAAATATTTTGAGCATTGGGCAATTGCTCGAAAAATGGTACGACGTGCACATGAAGGGCCAAAGCTTGTACCTAAGGAGTTCTGATGGGAGATTGTTAGCTAAGGTATAAATATCAAGTAATAGAATGTTCATGTTGAAAATTCAGCACGACATGGCAAAGTGCTTGAAAGCCTGTTTTGAAGACGAGTCTTGGTTGTGGCACTTGAGGCTCAGCCACATAATATTTGGTAGATTGAGGATGATGTCGTCCAAGAATTTAGTGAGAGGACTACCCGTAATAAATCATTCTGATCTGATTTGTCAAGGATGTCTTGAAAGGAAACAACATCAACACTTCTTTCCAAAAGAATCTATCTCAAGAGCAAAGCAACCGCTAGAGCTAATCCATACAGACATTGCGGACCTATCGAACCATCATCTCTCTGAAATAATCGGTATTTTTTGACCTTCGTTGATGATTTTAGTCGAAAGACTTGGGTGTTCTGTTTGAAGAACAAGTCAGAGGCGTTTTCAACCTTTAAAAGGTTCAAGTCTCTAGTCAAAAAGCAAAGTGATTATCAAATTAAGACAATAAGGTCGGATAATGGAGGGGAGTTCACTTCAACGGAGTTCAAGAAGTTTAGTGAAGAGAATGGTATTCGAAAATCTCTTACCGTTGCTTATTCTTCACAACAAAACGGTGTCGTGGAAAGGAAGAATCGATCAATTATGAATATGGTTCGATACATGTTGAAGAGCAAAGATTTGCCGAAAAGATTTTGGGCAGAAGCTGTAGAATGTGCTATTTATTTGTCCAACAGGAGTTCGACAAGAAGTGTTCATGATCAAATACCACAAGAGAAGTGGAGTGGTTTCAAATCAAGCATTTCACATTTATGAGTATTTGGTAGCATTGCACATGCCCACATACCAGATCAAAACGGGATCAAGCTTGATGCCAAGAGTCAAAAATATATTTTTGTTTGTTATGATCAAGCATCGAAAGGCTATAAATTGTATGATCCAATTGAGAACAAAAGGAATCTTAGTCGTGATGTCGTGTTCGACGAAAAGAGTTATTGGGACTGGAGTACTCAAGATAAGGAGCAATCTACATTTTACCATTTTGAGTCTATTTCGAAAGAAGTCGAAGAAGAGCCGATGGAGCCCTTGAGTCCTCCATCGCCACCCCCATGTGATCAACCTTCATCGGAAAGCGAGAGTTGAAATACTGGAAGACCTCAAAAGACAAGATCGTTGAGAGAAGTTTACGAGCTCAATCAAAATCTAAACTTGTTTTGCTTGTTTGCTGATACTAAGCCCATAAACTTTGAAGAGGCGTCAGAGAGTCAAAAGTGGAAGAAAGCCATGGATGATGAGATTAGTGCAATTAAGAAGAAAGAAACTTGGGAACTTTCTTCTCTTCCAAAAGGGCAACAATCCATTGGAGTCAAATGGGTTTACAAGGCGAAAAAAAAGTCAAAATGAGAGATAGAACGATACAAAGTAAGGCTCGTAGTCAAAGGATACAAACAAAAAGTTGGAACTGACTATGATGAAGTTTTGGCCTCTGTAACTCGTTTGGAAACCATCTGTTTTTTGATCTCGTTGGCAGCCCAAAAGAAGTGGAAAATTCATCAAATAGACTTGAAGTCGGCATTCTTAAATGGAGTACTTGAAGAAGAAGTTTACATCGATCAACCGGAAGGTTACTTATTACCAGTCCATGAGGGAAAAGTGTTGAAGTTAAAGAAAGCGTTGTATAGTTTGAAGCAAGCGCCAAGAGCTTGGTATAGCCGTATCGACCAAACTTTTATGGAGAAAGAATTTAAGAAATGCCCTCAAAAATATGCCCTTTACGTGAAAGTTGATGAGAAAGGTAACATGTTGATTGTGTGTTTGTACGTCGATGACCTTATTTTTATAGAAAATAATGAGGTGTGGTTTGACAAATTCAAAGAAGAGATGAATAAAGAATACGGGATGACGGACATTGGCCTAATGGCATACTATCTTGGAACTGAGGTGCATCAAAAGAAATATGGGATATTTATTTCTCAAGAAGGATATGCAAAGGGAATTTTAAAGAAATCCAAGATGTAGAAATGCGTGCTGACCAATATTTTGATTAATGTTGGGACCAAACTTTCGAAGGATATAAATGGAGATCGTGTCGACACAACTTTGTTTAAAAGCTTGGTTGGAAGTTTTCTATATCTGACTTGCACGAGGCCCGATATTCTATATGCAGTTGGTCTCATTAGTTGTTATATGGAGAATCCTACAAAGTATCATTTCAAAGTGGCTAAACAAATACTTCAGTACGTATGTCAAAGGTACGAGCAACTTTGGTTTGTTTTATCCAGAAACTGGAGAAATGAGATTGTTCGGATATAGTGATAGTGACTGGGCCAGAGATCCCGATGATCGTAAGAGCACGAGTGGTTTTGTATTTTATTTTGGAGGATGTGCATTCACATGTTCATCGAAGAAGTAGCCAATAGTTACTCTATCAACATGTGAAGCTGAGTATGTTGTTGCAACGTCAAGTGTTTGTCATGTTGTGTGGTTAAGGAGTTTGCTTAAAGAACTTCACCTTGGTGACGTGGAATCAACGGAAGTATTTGTTGATAACAAATCAGCGATTACACTAGCAAAAAACCATATTTTCCATGATCGTAGCAAACACATTGACACAAGGTTTTACTACATTAGAGAATGAATTTCTAAGAAAGATGTTCAAATTAAGTTTCATGAAATCCGAACACCAAGTAGCGGATATTTTCACAAAGCCTCTCAATTGCGAAACTTTTGAGAAGTTGAGGCATAAACTTGGAATGCGAGAGAATCAAGCTTAAT
>BMAC01000072.1:445203-472596 GCA_014905375.1 Phtheirospermum japonicum
GAAAAAACCACACGATAAACAACCATTCAACCAACAATCAATCAACCAAAGAATGTAATAGAAACACATATTAAGAAATTTAGACAAAATAGAAAATTACCTATTGCCCTGGACCATAATCGATGACTCAGTGCAATGCGAATGGGCAACTCCGAGCTCCCCTTTACACCCACACCCTTGCTGTTGATGTCCTGGACCCTAAACCTTGCCGTTGATGTCGACCCACACTAGATGAGCTCTCCATTCTCATGTCCTCATTTACTCTCGCAACATTATTCGATGCATTGACCGCATTTGAATCGACAATTTCATCGTCTCCTACATCAAATGCAGTCTTAGAATCCCTCAAATTATCGCAGGCTCCATGATTAATTTCTCGCAACTCTAGATCCATTAAAACCCTAATTAATTACCCTTTCTAATTTAAAAGGAAAAAAACTCAAAACGAGCTGCACACCTTCACCCCCACAAGCAATTCGCAACCAATATCCATGTAATCCTGCGTGAAACTTCAGTTAAGTTATGTTATAGAAAAAAAGGATTCTTGCATTTTTTTCCCTCCTGCCGAGAAAGCATTCATTTTTCAGACCCAGCTCTTTTTCTCAAAAGACTTCAATTGGTACGCGCAAGAAATAGGCCAATTCCGCGGCTTTTTGTTCAATTTCTCGCGGAGTCAAATTCTCATCAGTACGGGTCAACGGAATAGCCCCACGGCCTCGGATGTCACATATAAAGGACACGACGGAGCATAAATACCTCTTTACACTTAGAGTGAGATAAATTACATTCACCCATATGAACAAAAATAATATACAAAAATAAAAAGCTCAAATATATAAAATCATGAAAATCATCAATCCAAAAATCAAAGTATTAACCATCTGGCTATATATGTTTCTGTATTGTAAATTATATGGTGCAAAAATCACACAAGGAAAAAAGGGCATGAAAATATACATAAAAATTCCTCTTTTTTGAAATTCCAAAATTAAGCCAAAACCCAAATCAATAATTTGAATCAGATAAAAACAAACCTCTTTACATATTGGCAGCCAACAAAAAAACTCAGAATCAAACTAAGGTTATATAAATTTATAGAAAAATCCCTCAATTAATCCCTAAATATCACGAAATTGTGGTGTAAACATAAAAAAATGGTCAGAATATTAACCTGTAATTCGCTATGCTCGAGTATCCGACAAGGCCAGAAGAATTGAAATTATAACCTTGTTTGTATTGAGAGTTTTTTCAAAAAGGCCTGGAGATTTCTTACAAACAAAACCCTTGCAGAAATACAATTGTTCTTGAGAGATTTTGACAAAAAAAAAAAAAAGCGCGAGAGAGACGGAAAATTCTGGAAAATTGAAACCCTTCTGTGTCGACCGCCCTTTTTGCCGCCTTACCCAATTATAACATTTCACGCCATTTTGTAATTACCGCCTTTTCCAATTATTTTCGTGAATCCGCTAATTCAAGTATAATAATAATAATAATAATAATAATAATAATAATAATAATAATAACTCCTAATGAGAATTAATTAAGAAACAATATTTTAAAACTTGACAAAAAAATTAACCTTAATGATTATAGTTGTAATGGTTGATGATTAAAAAAATAAAAATATTATGTGAATCTGATTGCACAAATAACAACAACAACAATAATAATAATAATAACTCACCTGCTGAGAATTATTTGAGAAACAAGATTTTTAAAACCTGAAAAAAAATAACATGAATTGATTATAACTGTAATTATAATAATAACTCACTTAATGATAATTATTTGAGAAACGGAATTTTTAAAACCTAAAAAAAACACTAAACTACAATGATTATAATTGTAATGGTTGATTATTAAATAAAATAAAAAGATTATGTGAATCTGATTGTACAAATGATATAAATATAAATAATAATAATCATTTGCACTGAAATAGGACAATCGACAATCGATCAGTATAATGAAGGCACTGACACAGTACTGTTTTGTGTTAGCCGATGGATGTCACGGTTATGAGTCAAAAAACGAACTCCATTAACTACACAGGCTGTTGATCGACTGAAAAGTAGTTTGATAGACTGCATCGCAGGGAAATTTGTGGATTTTTGGCACATTTTTTTATGATTTTGCCCCTGCGACCCTCTATATAAACCTCCAAACCTTTTTCCAACAACCTTATCCTCTCCTTAGGTGATTTTGAACTTGTTTAATCTCCTCAAAGCCCCTTTTCACTATTCTATTTCGTTTTAAACCTTAGCTCTTAAACCATAGCATAATTCTTAGAATAGTTTTGTTAGGTTTAGATTTTCATAGCTAATTGTTTGAGAATGTAGCATTTTCATCTTGTGTTGAAGTTATTTTGTTGAAGTTGTTCTTGATATTTTGAAGATTGTAAGCTAAACCTTGAAGTTTCTTTGGAGTGAAATTGGTTGTAATCTTTCCCCTTTATATTTTGGGTTGTTCTTGATTGTTTGTTATTGTTTGTGTGTTGGTTGTTAGGTTTTAGTTTGTATTGTTTCTCATTGCATTTCAAATCCTCTTTTTATTTCCTAGCTTGTTATATCTCTTTCTACAAATACTCCATTGAAGCATTCATCTTGAAACTTTTTACTCCGTTTAGATAAACAAACATTTGGTCATTAAAAGACAAATGGGACTTTCCTCTTTGATAAATTTGACTTTTCCAATTTAATGTTCTTTGACTTCTTCAAATTTTAAAGCTTTGATCTTTCCTCCATTTTCTCTTTCAAGACTTGCAAGCTTTCTTAATCTAGTGGTTTTTAATTTGTTTAAGGTTTTTAATTAGGATTTAATTACTTTCATTAAAATTTAGTCACCTTCAAGAAAGCCTTAATATTCATTAGCCTTTGCCTTAATTAGTTTTTTCAAGTTTTCATTTCAATTCAAGCTTTAGTATTAAAAACTCAAACCCAAACCAAACTACTATTGATTTCTTAGATTAGATTAGTTTATTAGATATTAACAAAAGACTAACTAAAAACACCAATTATCGATAACATCTATACTCGAGAGACCCGACTCGGGATTCAACGTACCGCTCTACAATCGACTCTGTACTATTGCAGAGATGATTTCTTAAATTAGAGTGTTGAGAAATATTCGATCATATCCCGATGGAAAGTAATAGAGTCAATCTTTGGATAGGTCCTTCAATGAGAATGGAAACGCCAGTAGTTTGATTTGTACATCAGTTACTCCGACGGGCTTCATGCTCGTGCATATGACATGAAATTTCTTAAAATGTTTGTGTGGATCTTCGCCACCTAATCCATGAAATGACGATAGATGATGGATTAAACCTGACCTCAATTCGAATGTAGCATCCTCCACTGTTGGAAATGTGATGCAAAGTGGTTGTTGTGGGAGATCGGGATTAGCTAACTCTTTCAAAGTGCATTCTTTGGCTCCTGCCATTGTTACGTTTTCTCTAAACGAATGTGGTATCATCTCGTTCTTCATTGTCACTGGAAGACTCCTTGGACTCGGTATCCAATGCTTCTTCTTTTCGTCCAAATTTCTTTCTCAATTCACGATCTCTCTTGTTGATCTCCGGATAGTATTGAAAATCTTTCATTTCGGATGATCTCAAGTTCATTCACCTGAAAGAAATACCAAACAATAATTTTTCAAATCGTTCTAACTAAATATACTTAATACGTAAAAATCACAATTTAAACGCGTCACTCCCTGGCAACGGCGTCAAGATTTGACCACGTGTCGTTACGCAATAAATTTAATGTAAATATTTTTCCTCGACTTTCCTCTAGTAACTAGTATAAGTGGTAAGCAAGGGGTCGATCCCATGAGGAGTGTGGATTATTTGTGATTACTCGTATTTAATAATAAATGGGGGTAGAAGATGATGGACTAACTAAAGAGAACTAAGAAAGAAATGAAATAAGTGTAAATAAAATCAACCAAATGAAATACGTAAGAGAATTTATATGAAATTAATAATAATGAGAAAACTCTAATCCAAGTTCAGTTTCCACTCTCGATTGATTCATCTAACCAAGTGTAATATCATAATTCACCTTTCATATGAATCTACTAGCCCTAAATAGCAATAAGCTTTGCTACTCGAATTTGCCCTTACTAAATATTTAATCAAAACAAGCTCTTCAATTAAACCTAATTAATGAACAACCTAGAATAAGCTCTCTATATTCAATCCACTAAAAGCATTAAACGCTAGGAAAATAGGCTAATCTAATCAATAAACTCGTAATCTCGGTTTAATACACTTATGTTGTGTTATCCCTAATAGTGGGCGACCATTAGTTTCTACAACTGAAGTAGAAACTACAACAATTACACGGATTGTAGCTCTATTTCTAGTAATTGATATCTAATCCCTAATCTAGGTGATCAAGCCAAATCAAAAATTAAGCAATCATGTCATGAAAGTAGAATAACACAAACAATCTCATATGAAGAATGAAACAGATATTACGGGAGTTAATTAAAATGATGGGGCATAAATAGGCCAGACCCAGATTGGGGTAGACCTTGACCCAGATAGCCAGAAAAAGGAGATCAGGACAGCTTAAGCTTTAGGAAGGTTTGACCTGGTTTTATTAAGAGCAGAGTAGATCAGAGAAAGGGTCATCCCAGCCCAGGAATTGTCCTGAGCTGATAGAAGTCTCTTGTGAAATAAACTTTAGAATATAACGTCCAGGCAGGCTTGCCGATAAAAAGGAGAGCAGGACCATGGGAGACCTGGCCTCCTGACCGCCGTCGGGGGGACATGTGGGACCACTTGTCTGAGTTTGTTGTTTAAACGGCCCTTGATTCGCGGCCTTTGTTTTCGAGATCCCGGAAGGGGTCCCCACTGGAAAAAAACTATAAATATCTCAGCCCCAAAGCTGAGAGAGGTATGTCATTCTTTGTGCATTCCTTGCATTGTTCACCAGAAATACTCTATACGCTTTCTGACTTAAGCATCGGAGAGGTTTCCACCGGAAAAACCCCCGGTGGTCCTTTTCTGACGTGTTTGTGTGTGCAGGTTGGGAAAAGCACGAGGTTCAGGCGTTGTCATATTTTTGGGTGAAACAATTGGCGCCGTCTGTGGGAAAGTTTCTGAGCTAAGACGTGAGATTTTGGAATGGCTTCAGACGGATTACGGTGAAACCTGGTCGGGGAACTAGGCGGAACTCCTAGTTCCGCCGCGCCATGGGGCATGCCACGGTCGTCAGGACCGTCAACAGTGGGGCCAGAGGGGGCAGAGCCATCTGTAGCTACTGGACCGGGCACCGCGCCACCCCCTCCTGGAGGATCTACGCCCTACCGATGGCGGATCATTGAATAAAAACTTCCTCAAGCAGTTGTCTGAGCTTATCGGCAAAGCCGTGGAGAAGAAATTCGCAGAAATCTCAACGCCGCCTTGCGGTGCACGCCCAGATCGGACGGTTCCGCTGGTCGAAACGGAACCGTTGCGCAACCAGCGCACGGATCAGACTCCCCTCCAAGATAGAGAAGAGCACTTCTCCACCTCCGAAAGTGAAACGTCGAGTCAAGCCAATCCAGGCCTAGCCGAGCAGATGCAGAGCCTGCAGAAAGAAGTGAGGGAGTTCAAGAGGAAAATCGCGAGCGCCGATACCGTGCCGACGCGGAGAGGCACGCCATTCACGAAGAAGGTCATGCGCGATGATGTGCCGGCCTCGTATAGGTCTTTGGGCTTTGAATATAGCGGAACCACAGATCCATGGGATCACCTCAGCCGCTTCGAAATTGCAGCAGCGGTACACAAATTCTCTGTTGCAGTCATGTGCCGGGTCTTCCCGATGACTTTCACCAAGTCGGCTCAGCTCTGGTTTAGCCAGCTGCCGCCGCGTTCCATCAGCAACTTTGACGAGTTCAGCTCGGCCTTCTTGCATCAGTTCACTAGCTGCAGGAAGTACCAAAAAATGCCGCTTGAGTTGTTTAGTTTGAAATAGAAAGAGGGTGAGAGCCTGCGCTCTTACATCAACCGATTTACCAATGCAAAGCTCGAGGTGCCTTCTGCGTCAGAAGAACTTTTAGTGAACGCGTTGGCTCAAGGCCTCTAGAGAGGAGAGTTTTTCCAATCGCTAGTTGTAAAGCCAGCTCTGAAGTCTGGAGAGCTCTTAGAGAGAGCAGAGAAGTACATTCATCTGGAAGAGCCTTTGAAGATTAAAGAGGAAGGAGATAAGAAAAGGGAGAGATATGATAGAGAGGAAAGAGAACCAGTAAAGAGACCCAGGCCAGACCTGTCCGGAGGAAGACCTCGCTTCGATAAGTATACGCCCCTGGCGACTCCTCAGAGGGAAATTTTGCAGGCAATAGAGAGGCATCCAGACCTCAAGTGGCCTAAGACTTATTCGCAGAAACCTAGGAAGGAAAGGTCCGACCGATTCTGCCGGTACCACAATGAGTACGGTCATGACACAGACCAGTGTACTCATCTGAAGGATGAGTTGGAGAGAATGGTGCAGGCTGGGCACCTCAAAGAACTCGTACGACTGAGAAGGGAAGAGCCCAGGGCCTGACTCTTATGCAAAAGGTCGACCTCAGGAAAACAGGCGTAACTCAGACAACCGCAGTGCTGGACGAAGGAGTGATCAAGCGCATGAAGTTCGGGGAGAGATCCTCATGATTACAGGGGTGAATGGGATGAACATTCCAGACGAACCCAGAATAACTATGTACGTGCTGTGAAAGATCTGACTAGAAAGGGGACAGAGGTCGGACAGGTGGCTCCGAGCCCGAATGTTTGTTTTGGTTCAGAAGACGAAAATAGGATCCTAGCCCCCCATATGGATGCCCTAGTCATAACAGCCACCATTGCTAACTACAACGTTCGGCGAATCATCGTGGACACGGGGAGTTCAACAGACATCATATTTTATGATTGTTTCAGAAAGATGAACTTGGATGTAAAGTTAGAAGAGGTCACGACCTCGCTGGTGGGATTTGCTGGGGGAGCATTGAAACCCCTTGGAGCAGTTAACCTCTTGGTTACATTAGGGGACGAGCCGTTTAGGCAGACCAGGACAACCCGAATCCTGGTGGTAGATGCGGCTTCCTCTTATAATGTGATGATGGGAAGACCTTTGAGCAAATCTCAAGTAGTGGTCTCGATCTACCACATGAAATTGAAATTTCCAGCTCAGAATGGAGTGGGTGAGGCTTGAGGGGACCAATATACATCACGCCAGACATATGTGGAAAGCATACGACGAAATGAAGAAGAGAGATAGGCTAAAAGAGCCCGAATAGAAGAAGACAGTTCTGGGCTGACTCGGAAGGACGAGAATCTTATGATGGTGGAGGTAATTCAAGGGGCGATAGTTGAGTCCTTCGCGTTGGAACGACTCTAAATCCTGAAGCACTGGTGGATTTGGTGGCCCTAGTACGAAGTAGTGCGGACTGGTCTCCTCAGGATCTCGTAGGGATAGACCCAGAAGTAGCCGAGCACCACCTCAACATCAGCCTGTCAATAAAGCCGGTAAAACAAATAAAGCGCAACTTTGGGCCTGAGAAGGAGGCCATTATCGAAGTAGAGGTGGATAAACTTTTGAAGGCTGGGCATGTCAAAGAGATACAATTCCCGGAGTGGCTCTCCAATGCAGTCCTAGTGCCAAAAACAGAGGAGGACTGGCGGATGTGCATAGATTTTCGTGACTTTAACAAGGCTTGCTCTAAGGATCATTATCCACTACCAAGGATAGACCAGCTGGTTGATTCCACTTCGGGTTGTGAGTTCTTAAGCATGATGGACGCTTCGCAGGGGTATCACCAGATTCGGTTGGCCAAGGAAGACCAGAAGCGCGTCAGTTTTATAACCCCGAAAGGAACTTATTGTTATGTGGTCATGCCGTTCAGGTTAGAAAATGCGGGCACCACATACCAGCGATTGGTAGATAAGATGTTCAAGGGTCAACTCGGACGGAATATGGAGGTCTATGTGGATGATATGTTGGTAAAAAGTGTGAAAGCGACTTCGCATGTGGGCGACCTGAAGGAGACCTTCGATACCCTAAAAAAATACAGAATAAAGCTCAACCCCAAGAAATGCATGTTCGGGGTGAGAGCTGGAAAATTCTTGGGCTACATGGTCACAGAGAAGGGTATCGAGGCTAATCCTGAGAAGGTAAGAGCTATTATGGATATGCAAGCACCAAGAAACGTCAAAGAAATGCAGTGCTTGGCAGGTTGGATCAATGCCTTGAGCCGATTTGTCTTGCGTTCAGCTGAGAAGAGCCTGCCATTTTTCCAAGCCCTGCAAAAGAAGGCCAAGTTTCAGTGGAGCAGCGATTGCGAGGATGCATTCCGAATGATAAAAGAACACCTGGCTAGCATGTCCGTACTCACAAAGCTGATTCAAGCAGAGTCATTGATTCTATACTTGTCTATTGGGCAACAAGCTATCAGCTCCGTCCTACTTTGGGAAGAGGGCAAGGTACAGAAGCTGGTCTACTATTGGAGCAAGGTTTTGCACAACGCGGAGGTACGGTATGTAGAAGTGGAATGAGCAATGCTGGCTCTGGTTAGCACTGCTCACAAACTACACCCATACTTCTTTTCACACAATATAGTAGTGCGGACCAACTTGCCATTGAGGGCCATAATGGACAAGCCAGAAGCGTCGGGAAGGCTGGTCAAGTGGATAATTGAGCTTAGCAAATTCGATATTGCATTCGAAGAAAGGACAACCATTAAGGCACAAGCCTTAGCTGATTTCATGCAGGAAATGACCAGCTCTCCCGAAGACAAAAAAGAATGGACAATTTTTACGGATGGCTCAGTAGGGAATTAGAGCTGCGGAGCAGGGATAGTGCTGATTGACCCAGCAGATGTGGACATTGAGTACGTGATACGATTGAACTATGCTCTGTCCAATAACGCAGCAGAGTATGAGGCCCTCTTAAGAGGTGTTCAGATGGCAAAAGACTTAGGGGAAGAGCAGGTATGTGCGAAGGTAGATTCACAGCTTGTTTGCAAATAAATAAGTGGAGACTTCGAGACCAGAGAAGAAAGCATGCAGAGGTACTTAGCCCGGTTTAGGGAGCTGGCTAAAGATATGAAAGCTCCGACGGTCCTTCAAATTCCCAGAGAGGAAAATGGGAGAGCAGACTATCTGGCAAAGGTAGCCAGCTCAGCAATGGATTGCCAGGAAAGGGTGATCACTTTGCTAATGGCAGATGAAGAATTCGGAACAGAGCAGGTGTGCTCGGTGATTGAGAGAAATGACTGGCGTTCCCCCGTTAAAACGTATCTAGAGAAGGGAGAACTGCCAGAAGACAAGAAAGAGGCAGTAAAGGTAAAAATCAGGTCTGCAAGATTTTGCTTGATTAGGGGAGAGCTGTATCGGAGAGGGTTTGGGCAGCCCCTTTTGCGATGCCTAAGCCCAGAGGAGGGTGCTCACGTCCTTAAGGAGGTCCACGAAGGATGCTGCGGCAATCACATGGGTGTTAGAGCCTTGTCAAGCAAGGTCTTGCGAGCAGGTTACTTTTGGCCGCAACTGAAAAAGGAGGTGGAGAATTTTGTTTGAACCTGTGACAAGTGTCAAAAGAACTCGCCTTTAATACACAGGCCCACGGAAGAGCTCATGTCAATGAGCTATCCTTGTCCATTTGCCAAATGGGGAATTAGATCTGGTTGGTTCTTTCCCTACAGCCCCTGCCCAAAAGAAGTTCTTAATAGTAGCCATTGATTATTTCAGTAAATGGGTGGAGGCCGAAGCTTTGGCGAAAATCACAGAGGATGCGGTAATGAGGTTTTTGTGGAAAAGCAATGTATGCAGATTTGGTATTCCCAGGATCTTGGTCTCAGACAATGGCACTCCGTTCATGGGTGCCAAAATCAAAGCTTGGTGTATAAAAATGAAGATTGACCAGCATTTCACGTCTATCTACCATCCACAGGCCAATGGACAAGTTGAGGTGATCTACCGTATACTTGTACAAGGAATTAAAACACGTCTGGATAAGGATGGAGGTAGATGGGTCGACGAGCTCAGTTCAACTCTATGGGCATACAAGATTAATCCCAAGGAGAGCACGGGGGAAACGCCATTTAGTCTTGTTTATGGCATGGATGTTGTGGTTCCCGCTGAGATTAGTATGGAAACTCATCGAGTCCCAAATTTCGTTGAGAAACAGAATGAGTTGTTGATCCAGGATGCTTTGGATTTGGTCGAAGAGAAAAGGGAAAGAGCTGCCGTCAGTATGACGCACATCAAGGGAAGAATCAAAGCGACCTACGACAGATCTGTGATCAAGAGAAATTTCCATGTGGGAGACCTGGTCTTAAGAAGAGCCGATTTAGGGAAAGCTAAAAGAAAGCTTGATGCCGCGTGGCAAGGACAACTGCGGGTCACCCAAGTCTTAGCAGGCGGAGCTTATAATCTAGAAGAGCTGGATGGAGTTGAAATTCCTCGCACGTGGAACATCGCAAATTTACGGAAATTTTATGTGTAAATGTAATCTTACAATGTTTTATTAATGATAATGCAGGTTTATTCTTGTTCGTTAAACTAAACAAGTCTTCATAAAAGCCAGGATTGGCTAAGGGTGGATGCCCCATTTGCCTGACCTGATTGTCAGTTTAGGCCAGGATTGGCTAAGGGCGGATGCCCCATTTGCCTGACCTGACTGTCAGTTTAAGCCAGGATTGGCTAAGGGCGGATGCCCCATTTGCCTGACCTGATTGTCAGTTTAAGCCAGGATTGGCTAAGGGCGGATGCCCCATTTGCCTGACCTGATTGTCAGTTTAAGCCAGGATTGGCTAGGGCGGATGCCCCATTTTCCTGACCTGATTGTCAGTTTAAGCCAAGAATGGCTCAAGGACGGATGTCCCAATCTCATGACCTGATTCTCAGGAGAAGCCAAGATTGGCTTAGGGCGGACGCCCGTGAAAAAATCCTTATTTGATTGACAGGTTAAGCCATGATCGGATATGTGCAGGTTCCCATACCAATGCCCGACCTAACTGTTGGTCCAGAACCAGGAGTAACTAAGGATGGACACCCATGAAATGCATAACTCACGGATCATCTTTGAGCAAGAGCTGACTATAGGCGGAGGCCTCAATTTTTTAGATCTGGTGGTAAGTCTACAAAGCCCGGATTGGCTAAAAACTTGGAAAAAACTTCGTTAAATTTGATGGAACAAAAACAAGAAATTGAGATCTTTTGGTGAAAATACTCTTATATTCATCACAAAATTCTGGCAATACAAATGAAATTGCACATGTCTTCTACAAAGACTGGCAAGATTGATTACAATGCAGGAAATAAACAGAAAAGAAAGGAAAAATCGACAACACACCCCAGAAGCCTAATTATGAGAAGAGGGGGCCCCCTGATCAGCGGCCAGAACGCGGCGGACACGCCACAGCTCGCGCTCGGTTGCGTGGTAGCGCTGACGATACTTATCCTCTCGCTCGGAAAGGGTATGAGCCTCGCCGACAATGATGGTTAATCGGTTCACCGACTCATCCAAGTTGGTCCTGCAACTGGCGATTCAGTTGACGCAGCTCGGCCCACTCTCACTTGTAGTGGCATTTCTTCTGTCTCTTCCTTTCCAGGAGTCGATACAGATAGCTTAGCTTCTCTAGGAGCACAGTTAGCTTGTCAGAAAGCTTGAAATTTTCAACGAAAAGAGAGATGTTCTTTCGCTTCACAGAATCGAGTTCTTCAAGAAGGGAGGAAGAAGAAGCCATTTTCGAATTGAAAGAAAATGAATCACACATGCACGTATATAAAGAAAACAGAAGTACGTGCCAAGGAATAAAAAGTACTAGGGTTTTCGGAAAATCAGGAAACCCTAGAAGCCCAAGAGTCGTTACAAGACAAAAAGCATTTATTACCATAAAAATTATTCAGAGTACAAATTCAAGAAATGCCAAAATACAGACTATCCACACAGGCAAACTACCGATCTGACTAAAATAAAAACAGGAAGCTATCCTAAAAGCCTAAGTCTCGGCTTCCAGCTCGGCATCCAACTCTGCCGCAAGCTGTTCCACTGCCCTCTCAGACAAGGCGCCTGGAGAAGCCCCGCCTGGCAACTCACCCAAACCTACAAAGGTTAGGGAGGGAGAAGAAGCAGGAGGAGCCACTACGGCAAGAGCCAAGTCTGGTAGAGACTGCTCAGGCGCGGGAGAGTGAAGGACGGAGAAGACGTGCTCGGTGAATTCAACGGCCCCGACGGTATGTAGGCGGTTCTGTTCCAGGGCGTAGGCAAATGAGGTAGGCTCGGGAGGATTCTGCAAAGGCAAACTCCGGTCTAAGGGAGCCTCGAGGTTGTCCAGGGCCCACTTGGCCTGCTCGTCCAAACCAAGGTTGTAATAAACCACGGCCTCTGGGAAGAACAGGGCGTATAGCTCTTTGGACCCCAAGAAATCTTTCTGGACCTCTTCTCTGGCAGCCTGGACAAATTTTAAGCCCTCCTCTGAGTTTAGAAACTCAGTCTTCCACCCCTCCTTAGCCTTAGCTAAGGCCTCGTCTACAAGGCTTCTCACCTCCGCTAGAGTCTCGTCTTTCGCTTCTGAGCGAGCTGTTTCTATCATCTTGATCTGAGCTCTCTTCACCCTGGCAAGCTCATCCTCTAGCTCGGCCAACTTATCCCCTTGGTTCTTTAGCGCTACTCCTCGCTCCTTGGCTAAAGTCTTGAAGCGCTCGTTCTTCACGGTCAACTCCTTATTTTCTTTGATCACATCGAACTGGATCATGGATCTAGTGGATCGAGTGGCCAAGAGGGCCTTCTTAGAGATAGCCTGATTGCGAGAAAGAAGATTAGAACTTGGACATGGTAATGAAAGATAAAAATAAAGGAGAGGAAATTTACCCTTGCTTCGTCCTGGCACCAAGATTCCTGGAGCTCGCTGATAGGCGAGAAATTGTGCTTTATTTAATGGTTTAATTCCTATATTTTTAGGTGCTTAATATTCATATATATATTTATTTCTCGCATATTTATTATTATGAGTAGTCGAGCACCAATTGTGTATTTTTCTCTTATTTTGCACTAATTAGGTGCTAAATTAGTTAATTAAAGATTTAAGGATGATGTATAAGAGTTGCACGAGGAAACGAGAGACAAAACGAGTGAATTGGAAAAGAAAGGACGATTCTGGTCTATCTAGAAGGGTTATCGCTGGGATCAACCGTTACAGAAAGAAGGGAACCGCTGGTAGCACCTCTAGTCAGGAACCGTTATAGTATACTGCCGAGCACTTCCGACTAGCGCTGCCGACGGCTGCCTGCGTCGCTCGCCCAGTCCGCCCGTGTCGACCAATCTACGTCAGTCGATGCTAGAACTGTTATAGAAAGCCCTGGCCGAAGCACTTGCCCACGAACTCTCTGTCGCGTCTATCCGAAACGTGTCGGTCAACGCAACGTCGACGCAACTGCCCAGAAAACGTATTTTTAAGGGTTTCTTATTGCCCAAGACTTCCTAAACCTATAAATACCTCCCTTAAACATCAAAAACGTATTGGAACATTAATCCTAGGGTTTCTAGGCCTCAAAAGGAGTCCAAAACACCCAACAACAAGGGAGCTTGAAGATTGAAGATCCAAGACTCAAGATTCATGATCTAAGCTTTCTTATCTCTTTTAGAACTATGTTTTATTTCTTTATTTTCTGTTGTTCTATGAACTCCATGAGTGAGTAGATTGTTTATCTAGTTCTAGGGATGTTGAAACCCTCGTGAAACTATGTCTTAGTTAATTTATGCAAAATTGTCTTTCGTTCTTCATATGCGATTGCTTGTGTTATCTTGTTTACTTTCATGATAAACTCATGACATGATTGCTGAATTCTTAGTTTGTATTGGCCACATAGATTAGGGATTTGGTTGTCAATTACTAGAAAGAGAACTGCTTCCCGTGTAATTGTCGTAGTTTCAATTTCTCTGAAGCAACTAATGGTCTCATATCATTAGGGGTAACACAACAGAGGTTGAATAAACCGAGCTTATGCGTTTATTGCTTAGATTAACCTATTTGCCTAGATATTAATGTTGTTGTTGGGTTGAATCTAGAGAGCTTATTCTAGGTTATTCAATAATTAGAATCAATTAAAGAGCTTATTTTAATTGAGTATACGGCAAGGGTGAATTCGAGTAATAGAGCTTATTGTTACTTAGAGTTTTTAGTCGAATATGAAGAATGGACTATGATATTGTGGTTGGTTAGATGATTGGAACGAGGGTGGAAACGGAACTAGGACTGGAAGCTTTATTTATTTGTTTCGTTATTTGATTGTTATCTTTATTTATTTAGTTAGTTTATCATCTCTACCCCCGTTTGTTATTTTATTTGAATACGAATAATCACAAGTTAATCCACACTCCTCGTGGGATCGACCCTTGCTTGCCACTGCTACTAGTTAGTAGAGGAAAGTCGAGGGCTTTATAAATATTATTTTTTTCCTTCAACGACGAGCGGTCAAATTTTGGCGTCGTTGCCGGGGAGTGGCGCGTTTAAGTTGTGATTTTTACGTATTTATTATTTTACATTTTTAAAATTAAAAAAAATCAAAAATCTTTAAATGGCAGCGTACTCTCACCAATTTTATTCTTATGATGCTAGGTATGGAATGGAGAGGCAACCTTTTGGAAATGACGGATCGCGCTTCAATTATCAATACCCAGAATACTACCCCGATCCATTGGTTGAACAAAATTCCGGACCATCACTAGAAGATTTGGTGAGAGCAATTGCGGCCAATACCTTGGAATTTCGGCAAGACAGGATAGATGCTGGGATCACTAAGCGGACTACGGAAAGGATCCCTCATATTCAACCATGCATATTGTGCCATACATTCGATCATGTTTCCGACGACTGCCCAATGCTATGAGCTAGGATTGAAGTAAACGTTTATGGGACTCAAGACCGGAAAAGAAATTATTATCCTTATTCTTACGAGCCAAGATGGGGGGACCCTCCAAATTCTCAAGGGGGACAAGGTTTTTTAAGGCAATATAATAACCACCCCCAAACACAAAAAGCATCCCCAGAGCTCGTGGAGATGGTGAAAGCCATGGAATTGAACACCTTAGAGTGTCAGCACGACACTCGGTCAAGTATAAAGAAGATATAAACTCAAGTGAGTCAAATTGGCCGATTGGTGGACCATATGAGTCAGTTAGATGTGCAGTTGGAGGAGCAATCGCCGTTTGAATCTGAGGTGAATATGGAGGATGTGAGTGTCATTTTGCTGTAAGAGGAGGAGAAAGTTGAAGCTGTGGAGGATCCAACATTTGAATTAGAGGACGATATCGAGATGGAGGAAGAAGAAATGAGGCAGTCACATGTTTACTATATTCTGCCTGAGCCTACAAATGATACTCCTTATTCTATTGTTTCTCCTATCAAAGTCAAGCCAACGAATGATCCTATCGTTTCTCCTATAGAAGTCGAAGTTGAGCCAAAGCCACTGCCATCATGAACC
Source organism: Phtheirospermum japonicum (assembly GCA_014905375.1). Classification (NCBI taxonomy): domain Eukaryota; kingdom Viridiplantae; phylum Streptophyta; class Magnoliopsida; order Lamiales; family Orobanchaceae; genus Phtheirospermum; species Phtheirospermum japonicum. The sequence goes on from BMAC01000072.1 coordinate 460,652, forward strand.
GTGTACCAAGTGACGAAGGATGAGGAAGAGTTGCCTGTGCGAGATGAGATTTTAGAGAAGGTGGAGACTAAGATCCTTTCTTATGAGGTGGTGAACGAAACTACTTTTGCTAAATTTAATGAAGGGCCACCACAAGGTAGAAAGGACCCAGTCAAGCACCCAACGGAGGAGACGTACGAGAAAGGAATTTTCGAGAAGACCGATGACCCTCCATATGTGGTGATGGATGAGACTGTTTTTGCTAAATCTTGTGAGAAGTCACTACCAAGGCGGAAGGATCCGGTTAAGCATCCAACGTTGAAACGGATGCGAATTATGGAGGATGAGGTCATGGGAGTTCCTTTTACCTTGAGACCTCTGCCGAAACCCCCATGGAATTGAGGGGTATCACGTCGAGCCGACGACATTAAGAAAAGGTGCTTGTTTGGAGGCAACCCAATGTTTACGTTATTTTTGATTTTATTTTTATTTTGAAGTTGAATGGACAGAGAGCTTGGTTGATTTGGATGATTGGGATTATTTTTGAAAAAGATCGTCTGGAACTGAGATCCCCTAGATATTTACCTCTGTGATTTCTTTTCCCTTACTCTTCCCTTTTGATTTATTTGCTTGTTCTTATTTGGTGTTCGCTTGAGGACAAGATAATGTTTAAGTTTGTGGGAGTGGGTTATTGAGGATATTGTGCTAAAAAAATTGATAAAATTGTGAAATTCTTGCGATTAAATCTCGGGAATTGAATTAAAAGGTTAATAGTACTTGCTTGAGTTGTTTGGATGAATTATGTTTCGGTTAAATTTTTAGTCGTCATTTGATTTAGAGGCAAATGGTACGCATGTTAGAACTTTTGTGATTCATTTAGGGGTATCAATTCTAGATTATAGCGTTGCTGATGTGTATTTGTGGTTGCCGTACTCAATATGAGTTTGTGTGGGGCCTTGAAGTTGGCGGTTGTGTGACAATATCTCGTTAGTCAAAACAGAAGTCAAATAAAATCCGGTTGGGGTATACCGGCATGGAGTAAGTAGAAAATTGAAAAAAAAAAAAGAATTAAGGTGCTGAAACAGCTGCCTATCCGTGTTATCAAGTGCAATTCGCTTAAAATTCTAAGGGCAAAACCCAATGAAGATGCTAGTAGCTCAATAAATTCATGCACATATCCAAGTGGTGCATTCAATCAAAATCCCAAGGAAGTGGAGGCGAACTAAACAAGTCAATTACCAAATCAAGACGATCCTCCTATCCAGCTCTTATCATCATTATCAAGTCAAGAGCGGTAGTGCGGAGCTGCGGGCCTCAATTAAAAAATAAATAAATAAATGGGTGGACGAGATATGATCATGACCAATAATGGATAGAGTCGAACCATTGAGTAGCGAGGGGGCACCATAGTACATTGACGTGACGTATATGAAAAGGGATTGCCAAACTGCTGGGATTACCTAGGTCAATACTTGAAACGCTTGCGATCTCTAGAAATATAATGGTGTCTAGAGTCCGGATGAGTTCATTTGGTCAATTTGAGTGACTTACTTATATTATGTTTGTCCAATGCTTTAACTCTAATGTTGCTTGAGGACAAGCAAGGTTTAAGTTTGGGGGAATTTGATAGGCGATAAATTGTGCTTTATTTAATGGTTTAATTCCTCTATTTTTATGTGCTTAATATTCTTATACATATTTATTTCTCGCATATTTATTATTATGAGTAGTCGAGCACCAATTGTGTATTTTTCTCTTATTTTGCAGTATATAGGTGCTAAATTGGTAATTAAAGATTTAAGGATGATACATAAGAGTTACACGAGGAAACGAGAGACAAAACGAGTGAATTGGCAAAGAAAGGACGATTATGGGCTATCTAGAAGGGTTATCACTGGGATCAACCGTTATAGAAAGCAGGGAACCGCTGGTAGCACCTCCAGTCAGGAACCGTTATAGTATCCTGCCGAGCCTGGCGTGCACTGCCGACCAGCGCTGCCGACTGCTGCCTACGTCGCTCGCCCAGTCTGCCCGCGTCGACCAATTTACATCGGTCGACGCCAGAACCGATATAGAAAGCCCTGGCCGAAGCACTTGCCCACAAACTCTCTGTCGCGTCGATCCGAAACACGTCGGTCGACGCAACATCAACGCAACTGCCCAGAAAATGCGTTTTTAAGGGTTTCTTATTTCCCAAGACTTCCTAAATCTATAAATACCTCCCTTAAACATCAAAAACGTCTTGGAACATTAATCCTAGGGTTTCTAGGCCCCAAAAGGAGTCCAAAACACCCAACAACAAGAGAGCTTGAAGATTGAAGATCCAAGACTCAAGATTCATGATCTAAGCTTTCTTATCTCTATTCTATCTTAGAACTATGTTTTATTTCTTTATTTTTCTGTTAATATATGAATTCCATGAGTGAGTAGATTGTTTTATTTAGTTCTAGGGATGTTGAAACCCTCGTGAAACTATGTCTTAATTAATTATGCGAAATTGTCTTTCGTTCTTCATATGCGACTGCTTGTGTTGTTTACTTTCATGATAAATTCATGACATGATTGCTGAATTCTTGGTTTGGATTGGCCACCTAGATTAGGGATTTGGTTGTCAATTGCTAGAAAGAGAACTGCTTATCGTGTAATTATCGTAGTTTCAATTTCTCTGAAGCAGCTAATGGTCTCGTATCATTAGGGGTAACACAACATGGGTTGAATAAACCGAGCTTATGCATTTATTGCTTAGATTAACCTATTTTCCTAGATATTAATGCTGTTGTTGGGTTGAATCTAGAGAGATTATTCTAGGTTATTCAGTAATTAGAATCAATTAAAGAGCTTATTTTAATTGAGTATACGGTAAGGGTGAATCCGAGTAACAGAGCTTATTGTTACTTAGGGTTTTTAGTCGAATATGAAGAATGGACTATGATATTGTGGTTGGTTAGATGCGTGAAACGAGGGTGGAAACAGAACTAGGACTGGAAGCTTTATTTATTTGTTTTGTTATTTGATTATTATCTTTATTTATTTAGTTAGTTTATCATCTCTACCCCCGTTTGTTATTTTATTTGAATACAAATAATCACAAATTAATCCACACTCCTCGTTGGATCGACCCTTGCTTGCCACTGCTACTAGTTAGTAGAGGAAAGTCGAGGACTTTATAAATATTATTTTTGACGCTTCAACGACGAGTGGTCACTCGCGATCGCTCATCTTCTCCAGTTCGGCCGGTCTGTCGGTAGCATTTTCCTGCGCATGAATTGGAGAGCCACTTCCCCTGAACAAGCGAGGACTGAATTCATTGGAGGGGGAGCACTGCGTGTAATAGGAGCACTGCGTGTAATGGGGGCAGTGACTGGTGCTACCGGACCATTCCGGGTCGTACGAGGCTGCTTGGATAAAGGCATCACGTCTTCTTCAGACTCAGAGGAAGGGCTCCTCGCCGTTCTAGAGCTTTGAGGCGGTCTGGAAGGGCTGGAGCTCGTCAAGGGGGGAGGTTATGAACCCTGGACTCAGGGAACTGAAGATGAACCCGCTCCGCGAACCACCACCTCTGGATCAGTTTCTTCTCCTTTCTTAGCCGCGGATTCGAACATCTGGCGCATCATCCTTTCTGAAAAGATAAGAGATAGAAAGATAAGACTTATAGAAATTAAAAGTATAATGAGACAGACCAGGATAAAAGGAATGTTACCGATCTCCTTGGTCAGAGGACCCGTTTCTGATTGTTCATTAAACAAGTTTAAGACAAAGGGAAGGAGGAGATTAGTGACGTGGATGAGATTCCCGTTGAGGGTAGAGATTGTTTTTTGCAGACAGGGAGGTCTATCCGCAACGGAGAGGTGTGGGTAAGAAGGTAGCTTTTTAATGGGCTTCGGATGGAAACCCCAATCTCCATCACGGTGGACGAAGAAAAACTTCTTCCTCCAGGCCTTATTGGAAGAAGGGAGTTTGTATAAGAAATGGACTCCAGGTCTGGCACTGAGGTAGAAGCAGCCTAGGTAAGAGCTCTTTGCTTGAAAGAGCTGGAAGAAGGTGTGAGCTGTTGGATCCAGAATAACATAGCGCATGCCCAGATTATAGCACACCATGATCCTAAATGAGTTGGGGGTGAATTGGAAGACGGGAATTTTGTACAGAGCTGCGATCTCTAGCATCAGCGGGTTCACCGGAAGGCGCAAACCCGCCTGAAATTGATCGACGTAAAATGTCAACCAGCCGGCCGGCGCCTGGCACGCTAGGATACCCGCCGGAGGGTTATAAGGGTCATACTTTTCGGGAAATTTATATTTATAGCATAATTCCTCAACGGATCTATCACTAAGGATGGAAGGGATCTTTGGATGTCCTGGGATAGGCGAAGGATACTCTAACTCGGAAGAAACCGCCGCTGCCTCCTGGGAAACAGACGGTGAGGATGATGAAACTGCCATCGCGCCTGTGGTGAGGGACAGCGAAGATGAAGAAATCTCCGCTATTTCTGGGGTATCAGAGAGCGGAGGAGAAGACGCTCCCACCGCCTGAGGAGAGGTGACTGGGGGAGCGTCGGAAAGAGAAAGAGATGACGACATTATGAAAGATTAAAGGAGAAAAGGCTAAGAAAGGTACCTGATCTACAAGGGTGGCCGGAGAAATCGAACTGGGAAGAGTTGAATCAAAAAAGTTCGCCGAAGTATCAGAGAACAAAGAGAGAAAACTCGAGAATTCTGTAAGATGAAAATATGAAAAGTAAAAGAAAGAGAAAGCCTAGCGGGAATAAAAGGGAAATGGATAAATTAAAAAAAATGAAAATCGAGGAAAAAGGGATTTGATGGGATCCCCGCATTTTATGTGGGCAGATGAACAGTACCCTAGGTGATGAGCTGGAACACCAACCGTCCTAGGGTAGGTCACACGCCGCTGACCTGTCAGTACCTAGAAAAACGTGTGAATATGGTAACCGTTTGGGAATGTGGGCCAACACCACTAATGCTAATAATTAAACCTAGTCGTCAGGCGGATTTCTAGGGATTCGTGCAAGTACGAGAAACAATAAAATCGTGTGGGACCTCATTTATTCCTGATGGCCCTGGAATGCTACAGCTCTACCCCAACCGTTTCGGGGGGAGGAGTTGATGGGGCATAAATAGGCCAGACCCGGATTGGGGTAGACTTGGACCTCGATAACCAGAAAAAGGAGATCAGGACAGCTTCAGCCTTGGGAAGTTTTTACCTGGTTTTCTTAAGAGCAAAGTAGATCAGAGAAAGGGTTATCCCAGCCCAGGAATTGTCCTGAGCTGATAGAAATATCCTGTGAAATCAACTTTAGAATATAAAGTCTAGGCAGGCTTGCCGATAAAAAGGAGAGAAGGACCATGGGAGACCAGGCCTCCTGACCCCCGTCGGGGGAACAAGTGGGACCACTTTTCCGAGTTTGTTGTTTAAACGGCCCTTGATTCACGACCTTTGTTTCTGAGATCCCGGAAGGGGTCCCCCACTGGAGAAAAACTATAAATATCTCAGCCCCAAGGCTGAGAGAGGTATTTCATTCTTTGTGCATTCCTTGCTTTGTTCACCAGAAACACTCTATACGCTTTCTGACTTAAGCATTGGAGAGGTATCCACCGGAAAAACCCCCGGTGGTCCTTTTCTGACGTGTTTGTGTGTGCAGGTCGGGAAAAGCACACGATTCAGGCGTTGTCATATTTTTGGGTGAAACATAAAAAATAATCAATCGATGGGTTTCAACATCACAAGGACCGGAATAAATAAACTACTCACACATGGTGTTCATGAAATCATAAAAGAAAAAAAAAATCAAAACATTGTTCTTGAATAAGAAGGGGAAAGAAGGATTAGATCTTGAATTTCTTGAATCTCTTGAATATCTTGGATGGAAGAAGGAATTGGGACTTTTCTTGATGCCTTAGAACCCTAGGAATGCCAATAATCCCATTTTGATGAAGTATGGAATGATATTTATAAGTTTCCAAAACTTGGAGTAGAAGTTTCCTTAAAATCTTGATTCTGGGCCCGTTAGCGGTAGCATAGCGGTTAGGGCTACCGCTAATGCTACCGTTAACCTGTTGCCGATACTCTTTGTCCGTCTTTAATGGTGTCGCTAATGGTAAGGGCTACCGTTAAGCTAACCTTTAACAGTTTTCTGTAGCCTCCTAACGGTAGAGCTAACGGTATGTCCACCATTAAGATGACCGTTAACATGTCTCTAAAAGTTCCTAACTGTCGAGCTAAAGGTTAGGCCACCGTTAAGCCGACCGCTAACATCTCTCTATTCGCCCGTAATGGTAGTGTCAATGGTAAGGTGAATGTTAGGCCTGCCGTTAACACCTCTCCGTTGTCTCCTAAAGGTCGAGCTAACGGTTAGGCCACCGTTAACTCTTTAAGGGATCTCTCTGTCGCCCCTTAGTGGTCTCCTCAGCGGTTTCCTTAGCGGTTGGTGAAACCGCTAGGTGTTAGCGATCACGTAGCGGTAGGAGCTACCGCTAACCCTACCGCTAAGACGCTAAATGTGGTACTTCTTCGCCGAATCAATCCGCAAACCATCCGACGGTCGTTGTCACACTAATCCAGCAACTAAATACTATAAGATAGATGAAAAATATGTAATTGGTGTTCGTCCATCCACAAGAATATATATACGAGAAATAAATATATATAACAATATGCAGCGCACAAAAGTATAGTTTTAAACCATTAATTACCATATAATTTCTTGCATATCACGGTTCTTCTTGTCCCAGCAGCATATGACTCATGTGAGGGAGCTGAGTCGCAGCTCCAGATGCAGAGGGATGAGTTAGAGGCTACAAGACAAGCTCAGCAAGCGATGGAGTAGAGATAAATGAGTCTTAGCCACTACGTGCGCAGTAGCGACAGGAGCAGCAGTAATTTTAGGCGCAAGTGAACGCGTAGATGGCCGAGATATTAGCTCGATTACAACAGTACCCGCCGTAGCCTTCCCCGTCATAGGACTCCTTTGTATCGAATGTTTTTATAAGCTTTACTGACATTTTTGTTGAACAAAATAAATAATTGCAAATTTTCTGAAATTTATATAATTAGTTAATTTATTTGTCTATTTATTAATAATTTTTTAAAAATCCTTTTGGGTATTTTAATAAAAGACATGGATTAAAAATAGTATTTAAAAAAAGGAAAAAACTAAGGGGAGACTGCCCTTTGTAAAAACCGAGGGCATCTACCCCTAGGTTTTTTTCTTTTTCTCAAATATTATTTTTTAATCTGCTTGCCCTCGGAAAAAACCGAGGGCTTCTTTACCCTCTATTTTTCCGAAGACATCTTTACCCTCAGTTTCTCCATGGGTAATTGTACACTTAGTTTTTCTGAAGGCCATTTTACCCCTAAAAAAACCGAGGGGAAACCGCCCATGTTTTTTCGAGGGTGAGACTCCCCTCGCTTTTTCCAAGGGCAATCAGGTTCAAGACCTCGAGATTTACCAAAGAAATAACATTCAGTAATCCCCTTAGAAAATTTACCGAAGCCATATTTGTTAGAATAGGGTGACCAACAAGCCAACTTGTGGCTGTGGTCTGACCATTCTCTTGTAATACAATCGGTTTTTATTCGAAATAATATCTTTTATACATATTGGCATTCCATATCTTTTGTCCCATGCTAGTTGCATAGGTATGGTCCTGATGAAGTTACTCTATTACGGTGGATTGGTCTAGTAGAACCGTGAGATAATCCAGCACGTAATGTAACTCGTCGAAGGACATCGACATACATAAGTAGGTGCTCATAAGATGAGTTCACTGAACTCCCTCACCTAGAAATCTCTAAGTGGTTCCCACTCATCGAGTAGATGATTTCTATGATATAGCGTACAACATTAATCCTTAAGACCCAGACCTCATCGTGACTTCACTAGAGGACAGGCTATGTTGTGACCTGTCTCTGTGTCTCCTTGGAGGCCGATCAAAAGGGGCAACGTTCGCATAGTCGGGAATCTAGTGGGAAGTCTGTGAATGGTAGTAGGGGATTCGGACGCATGATAAGTCATGGATGTCCTGTGTGTTCTGATGGTTGATAAATCCTCGGAGTCTCTGGCCAGAGCTGATAGTGGGGTGTTTAGAGAAATGTGTTTCTCTAAGTCACACACGAACGGATTATCTTGAACCTAGAACGTACACACAGTTATTGAACTAGAAAGAGGGTCTCGATGAAACCAATACCTCTTGTTCAATCGGGACATAGATCGCGAAGGGATCGTTACTGTACATATAAGCTATATCACAAGGTTCTTGCAGGCACTTCATTTGTATCTAGGGAATTATGATGCGTAGTTGCTAGGCGCCTCTCATAATTCGTTGGGTTCTGCTTTGACCAGTGATTAAGTAAAATGAGTTTTATTTAATCAGGGACTCTAAGGGACGAGTTCATATAAGGACAATGTGTTGTTCGAATCACAATGTGTTGTGAACCCACGGCTAGCTTACACCTGAACCATTGAGGGTCACACCACGTGTTTCCTGATTATTGAAAACGACAGCTAGAAATTAATTGTTAATTTTAGCATATTTAGATGTCAATATGATTGAATCTAAAGTTCATAATTATGATTATGAATTGAGAAAAATACGGAGAAAATTATTTTGGACGCGAAAATATAATTGTTATATTTTTTGGAATTATCGTTTGTGAGAAATGATTTAATTCCGATGGAGTTTTTAATTTTAATATAGGATCGACCCAATAAGCCGTTTAAGTTCATGGGCCGGTTTTGTTTATTTAATTAAATGGATTGGGCTTGCTCCTATTTAATTAAAAGGTTTGCTTTAAGTATTGGGCCAACCCAATTAGAATTAAGTTTGTTTTTAATTAAATTGTTGGGCCCAGCCCACAACCCGATTTGACTTGGGCTTCTACTTTTATTAAAAGTTTTGTTTTGTTCATTTTTAATTAAACCCATCTTTGGGCTTGAGTTTTTTAAGCAAAAAAAAAAATAAAAAATAAAAAAAAAAACAAAAGCAATATATAAAGAGAGAACAAGTCAGACGGGATTGAAACGGAGAACAAGTTTTACAAAACCAAAACACAACAGAGACGGGTTTGGAGAAGGAAAGGAATAACAAACAACAAACCAAAAACAAAAAGGAGACGAAGAAAAAGTTGTTTTCGAAAAACCAAAAAAACCCTAGCCCCCACGCCTCCAGTCGTCCGGCCGCTTGCCGCCGGCCGTCGCCTTCGCACCGAAACGTTCGGTCGTCGTTTTTCTCCGTCGTTCTCGAACTCTCGACGAATCTAGTGCTTCGTCGCGAGAAGATCGGGTTATTCGGTGTGTGATACCGATAGCCGGAGCTCTTCGTCGCCATACGTCGCATCGCCGGAGCTGAGCTCGCCGTCGATCCGCTGCCACCATTCGCCGGAGTTGAGCGCCCGTCGCCGCTGCCCTTGCTGTCGGAGTCGTCAAGCAACAGCCCTTCTCCGTCGCTGTTGCTGCTTGTCTCGCCGGTGCCTCGACCGACAGCCGCAGCCGCCTATCCGCAATCAGAGCCGAAGCTTGTCCCGCTGCCGGCCGGATTCCCGTCTGCCGTCACCGGAACCGAGAGGTACAGATCGTGCACCCCGCATCCACAAGGCCGCCGCTGCCGTGTGGTGTACCTGGCCGCGTCGTCGCCGGAGCCGTCATCCCCGACAGCGTCGCAGCCCTCGCGTCGGAGCGTTCATCCCCGACGGTGTTGCTGCTGTCACCGAGCAATTACAGCGGCCGTCCTCGACAACGCCGGCGCCTGCGCCCGTCCGCCTCCGTCGCTTTCCGTGGCCCGCTGCTTCATCGCCGGACCTGCACCTTCTCGGACGTGAGGTACATGTTTTTAAGATATATATATATGATATATATATAAGGATGCAGAAAATATATATATATATATATGATCGCATATGTGTATCTGCTGTTTAATATGTATGGAACATATATAAATAATGCATGCTGTGCATGATTTTTATATGTGAATATATATAGTATACATATATGTATGCAGTGTGTATTAGTTTTTGTGTTCTGTGCATAACATAAATATATATTTGATATATCATGCAATGTGTATGAGATTTTTGTGTTCTGTGCATAACATATATATATATATTTGATATATCATGCAATGTGTATATGCGTATTGTAAGAGTGTGCATGCATATGTTTTGTTTTTGTGCATGCTGATATATATATAATATATATATATAAATTGTTTATGTATATATATAATATATATAATTATAATGTATAATTAAATATATAATTAATATATTAATATATATATAATTGTTATATATATAAGTTGAATATATTAATATATATATATATATAATTGTTATATATATATATATATATATATATATATATATATATATATATATATATATATGTTTAAATAGAAACCAATCTTGCTTATTCGTTTTTGAGAAAATCAAATTGTTTCTATTTATTAAAAGCAATTAAAACATTATTTGAATTAATTGATTATAAAATTGTGCCGTCGTCAATTGAATTTGATTCAATTATTTAAAATTTTTGTTTTCCGCTGCGCGACGGTACCACCGATTCCCAACAATATTTCTCTCGAAAATTTTTACCGGGGAGGTTTTTTCCGAGGGGAACTTGCCCTCGGTAAATTAAGTACCGAGGGATTTTTGGTAATTATCGAGGGATTTCCCCCTCAATAAACTACTGTTTTTTTTGTAGTGTTAGTTTATACTATTAAATTTATTGATGACTCAAGGTTAGAATTTATGGTTATAGGGGCTAAATAAGTTTAGAACCATCAATTGGTAATTATCGGGTGTTTAATTGTGAGTCAGGATTGACAACCCCAATTTGTATATTAAGTGTTCAATAAATTGTCAATTGATCATGGAGATGAATTTAGAATTGTAGTCCCTCGTTTTATCAATCTTTTCAAAGTCCTTAATTTCATTCCTCGTGATTTAAATTGTCATCTTAGTTGCTAAAAACTCAAAACATTTGATCGTGTGTTTAGGATATATTTTCTCTTTTTTTTTCGTGATTCAAACACAAATACCACTTCTGATTAGTCTTCCTTGTGAGATTTGACTTAAAACACCTCACTGCACTACGATCGACCCCCGTTCTCGTGTGGATGATCCACAAAAGGTTTGTAAAATTAGTATGTTTGAGATCACTTCAAAAATTTGGCGTTGTTGTCGGGGAAGGCTAAATGTAGTGATATTTGCATTTGCTCTCCGTGGCTTTAGTTTGTATTTTTGTTTGTTTTATTTTCATATCTTGTTCTTATTTGATTTTTATTTTTGTTCATTTTTTTATCTCTCATCGGTGCGTTTAATCTCTTTCTTTTTTTTTTTACTGTTGTGTGTACAAGTACATCAATGATCAATCGCATCTTCTGAGATACGAGATTCAACAAACTAAAAATGTATAATTATTAAGTTCCTTTGGCGATTCGACGATCCTTGCAATTTTCATAGCCAATATCGACTTATATATTCTAAAATTCAAGATCCGTTGCTTCCTATCCTAATTTGCCCCGAGATACGAGCCTTTAATATCAAAGATTTTCAATACAATCTACTCCTGTTGTTCCATGGGGCTTCCGAGTGAGGATACACTTACTTTTTCCCCTGAGTATTACACAGTTACTCATTCATTTTATTTCACGGGACTCACTATGGATCAGGTGAAGATGCAACTCTTCTCATTTTCGTTGTGGGGTCGGGCCACTTACATGTCTTAATAATGCAAGGGCTGACTCCATTCTATCTTGGAATTCAGTGTATGATCATTTCACGGAGGAGTTATATTATCCTTCACCCACCTCCCATTCCTCTTCCTTGAGATATAATTCGTACGCTCTACCCGCTTCTAATTCCTATTTTTCGAGGTATGAATTCTAAGACCCACCCGCCTCGACTGTCTATGATCCAATATTGATCCTCATGCCCCGCCTTCATAATTCTTACAA
>BMAC01000072.1:482281-494893 GCA_014905375.1 Phtheirospermum japonicum
TWARRAAAWKKWAMMAAAATCAGATACTRATACTATGAAGTAGGAAAAATATCAACCAAAACTTGTTATAGTAAATAATAAATAAATAAGTAGTTATCAAGAGATAAACTAATCTAATTAAATATGGAGTAATAACCGTCCAAAACAATCCTAATTTTCCTAAAATCACGAATCTTGAAAAAAGTATAATTGTATATGGAGAGATAATGAATTAATTAATTAAAGTGTGATTTATGGATAAATGTAAGTAGGGAGAATGAATTAATTTAGGAAATAACTTACAAACCTAACTCGCGTATTATTGGAATTTATTATGGTTGGTTAAACATTTTTGAGATTTCTTAACTAAGATGATACAAATGGAATTTACAAGTCCAGATTACGCATTCAAGTCATTTTATCTAAGAGTAAAGATTGCACAAGAAATATAAGTAGTGTAATGGTGAAAGGTTGTGTATAAGAAACAACAAACCCAAGAGTCCCAGGTCCAATCCAGAGCCCAAAAAATAATATAAAAACCAAAAGCGTATATGTATATTAACAGAAGCAAAACCAAAAGCATTATACGTATATGTATATTAACAGAAGCAGCAGATATATATATATATGAGCTCCCCATACACCAGCATCAGGCTCCATAGGCATACTTTTAACGAGATTTAATGCTTCGTTTAACTGTCCCGTTCTTCCTAGAAGATCGACCATGCAATTATAGTGATCCACGCATCGCTTGACACCGTAAGACGACTCCATTTTCTCAAAGAAACTCTTACCTTGATCTACTAACCCAGCATGAATACACGCACCAAGAACGCCGATAAAAGTCATCGAGTTAAGCCCCACGCCCAATCTCACCATCTCCTCGAACAATTCGATAGCCGAATTCCCACTCCCGTGTATCGCGAGACCAATAATCATGGAACTGTAGGAATAAACGTTCTTTTCTCGCATGCTCTTGAAAACCTCATACGCATCCTCAACACATCCGCATTTCGAATAAATACCAATCAACGCCGAACCCAGATACACGTTGCTTGCGGAGCTAAAACCTGAATTCTCGGCCACATCCCTAACCCAATTGACAAATTTTTCTGCACCCAACTGCGCGCACGCGTTGATAACACCGACCAAGGTCACCTCATCGGCCTTCACACCCGCATTTTGCATTCTCTCGAAATACTCCAAAGCCTCCCTCGGCTTGGTGTTGTGCACAAAACCTGTGACCATGGCTGTCCACGCCACCGTATCCTTCTCGGGCAACTCACAAAATAACTCGCTTGAGGACACCATATCCCCAGATTTTGCATAGGCACCAATGAGCGAAGTCCAAGAGATCATATCTCTTTCGGGCATTTCGCCGAACACCAATCGTCCACAATCCAAATACCGCACTTTAGGTACATATCAATTAAGCTATTTCCCACAAACAAATTGACTCTAAACTCGCCGAACTTCACGAACTCCCCGTGAAGCTGACGACCCAAATTCACGTTCATTTCAGTTGCGGAAGCTTTCAATAACGTGACGTAAGTGAAAGTCATAGGAGTAATACCATCTTTCCTCATGGGATTATACACAATTACATATTCATTGAACATCCCATCATTCAAATATCCCCTAATCAAGACTGCGTAAAGAAAAGCATTTGGGTATCTCACCTGGGAGAAAATGGAAACTCTGTTGATGGTCGATACTCCTCGAAGGAGAATTCGAGCTGAATGAATTAGGATGACTTGGATTAGTAACTAAGTACTGAAGAGACCGAGCAAGTTAACGGCCGAGCTAAAGGCATGCTGCCAAACAGACTGGCGCTGAGCTGTCGAGACCCGCGCCGAGCAGAGGTTCGCCCAGGAGATGGCGAACACACCGCGCCACTCGCCGAGCATTTTTGCCAAGGGCTCCCATACGTTGTCGTTGAGCTCAGGCCCGCGCCACCGAGCAGGACTCGCAACAGGCCGCCGACCTGGACGCACAGTGTCTCCAAGAGCTCCCGTACATTGTTGCTGAGCTCAGGCCCGCGCTGCCGAGCTGGACTCGCAGTATGCTGCTGACCAGGATGCGCGGGGCTCACCGAGGACTCCTGCGCAGTGCTGTTGAGCTTAGGCCCACGCTACCAAGCTAGACTCGCAGTATGCTGCCGACCTGGATGCGCGGGACTGGCCGAGGACGCCCACGCAGTGTCGCCGAGCTCAGGATCAAGCTGCTGACCTGGACGCGTGGGACTCGCTGAGGACGCCCACGCAGTGCCGCCGAGCTCAGGCCCGAGCTGTCGAGCTGGATTCGCAGTATGCTGCCGACCTGGACGCGCGGGACTCACTGAGGACGCCCGCTCAGTGCCGCCGAGCTCAGGCCCGAACTGCCGAGCTGGACTCGCGACATACTGCCGAATGCTCGCGCCAGGAGCACCGAGCAAGAGGCTGCCGAACTTGATTCTGCCGAGCTCGGTCAGGCGCCGAGCAGGATTCTCCTCAGGGGACAATAGGCACCCCGCGCTGCCGGGCGAATACTCCTGCCTGGAGGTGCCGAGCAGGGATATGCCGAGCACATTGAGCTCGGCACTCTGCCGAGCAGAATCTTGCCCGGGGGCGACAGGCGGTACGAGTTACGAGCCAAATATTCCGACCTGGGAGCACCGATCTGAGTAGTGTCAAGGAGGGAAGATTCCTCCGAGAGATCCGTTCGGTTCAAAAAATATCTGAGGTCGGCATTGAGTTGGCGAAAAATACCTGAGGACGGCATCGAGGCGGTGGATATGTGAGCAGGAATCTTTGAAGGCCAATAGGAGAGTGACAGGTGTCTAATTAGGGTTTCAATGGAAAACTATAAATAGCCTCTCCAAGAGAGAGAAAAGGATCCCCAATTTTTTAGAGAGAGAAACATAGAGAGTTTTAGAGAGAGAAAGAGAGAGAGAGAGAGCTTGTATTTAAAGGTTAAGTACCTGTAAAAAGATCCGGCCAAGGCCGATCCGAACTGATTTTTGAGGAATAAAAGTTAAGCACTTTTTCCCACTCGTTTTCTGCTATCTGACTGCTTTTCTTCTTACTATTTTTGGTTTTGTATTGGTTGTGTTACTCTTAACATAAACAAAATGGCGCTAGAAGAAGGTCTCTTGTGATTTGCAGTCCCACGTGCTCAATCAGATCTTCGACTTTCGTCTTCTGTTTTTGGGCCCGGTTTTTTCATTTTTTGTGAAGAATTGAACCTCAGCTCTTCGTCACATTTGAGTCTGGCAAAGAAAAAAGGAGAAATTTCTGCTCATCCCACTTTTTAGCATGGATCCTTCAGAGAGTTCAAGGAGAAATCCTGGTAAGGAACGCCAGGAAAGGACTGTCCAATCGGGCCCAAACGAGCTAGACCCAGAACAGGTCAGATCGTTCATGCAGCACCCAGCTTTTGCCAAAGAATTTGAGGAGATGATGAAGAAAGCAGCAAAGTCAATCCTGACACCTGAAGCTCTGGTCGGCAACCCTAGGAATGTTGACCTTCGGGAAGGTCAAGCAGAGTCAGATCTGGCTCGGGAGGCAACAAAGAAAAATGGGAAAAGAAGGCTGGAGGAAGAGGCTGAGCCGAACGCCAAGAGCAGGCTTGATAGACCTCCCATCGCACGCCGCCTCACATTCTCTTACCCTCAAAACGTCTTTGCCCGGCTCGGAAAGACAACCAGCAAAGCACGAGAGGATCTCCCAGTGAGGTTGGCCAACAGCAAAAGCATGGCCGTGAGCATCCCAGGCAAGCCAAACGATGAATTGGCCGAGTTGAAGTTTCTGAAGCAAAGGAATGGCAAGCTGGAGGCCAAGCAAACCACCCCCCCGGTCCAACCCACATACCCGATCTCGCGACCGATTGTGACCAGCTCGGCGTGTGACGACGAGTCCCCCCTATCTGTCAAAATTCTCTCTGAGCCGTTAGAAGGAAAGCTGAAAATCCCCCCAATTGCTTTGTACAAGGGAAACAGTGACCCTGATTCACACCTGAGCCATTACCAGAACTACATGGACATGCTTGGCGCGTCTGACACTTACAGATGCCGATTTTTCTCCATTACCCTGGACGAAGTCCCTATGAGGTGGTACCGGTCGCTCCCACGTCATTCAATCTGTTCATGGCCACAGTTGAGGTTCTCATTCCGAGGACACTTTATGGTTTCTAAATCCACCGTTGCACCCAAGAGAGCTATTGCTACCATAGTACAGCAGCCAAACGAATCGCTGAAAAGCTACATTGCCAGATTCACAAAGCAAGTCTCAGAATCCCAGCCATGCGGCGACGAAGCCTTGCTCATCCTAGCTCAGAACGGATTGTCGGACAATTCCTTCTTCAAATGGGTAAATAACCAGCAAGACCCGCAAACCTTCCAAGAATTCCTCGCTCTGGCCGCATCACAAATCGCAGCCGAGCAGAACATGTCAGCTCCAGTAATTTCCTTCCCACAGCATCACAAACCAGCTCGTCAAGTCGACAAAAATCCAAGCTCTCAAAATGTCCAAAAAGCTCCTACAGGACAAACACACAGACCTCCTAGCAGAATATAACGAGGTCTACTCGATGGCGGCGGCCACAATTTTTGAGAGGATCAAAGACCTGGATATTCTCCCTCCAGCTCGGCCAATCAAGAAAGACCCCTACTTGCTGAACGAAAAGAGGTTCTGCAGTTACCACGGATCGATCGGGCACACCACAGAAGAGTGCCACGATTTAGTCCGTGCCCTGATCAAAGTTTGTGATGATCGGAACCTGCTGCCGTTCTCAAAGAATCATCAAGCCCGAAAAGAACGAAGAGGAAACAATCAGCCACTCCCCCACCACTTGCGGGGGCCGGAGCTCCGCGAGAAATCTTGACCTTCATTAATACGAGCCGAGCTGAGGAAGAGATTTTGAATAGGAAGAGGAAGATCCTGATCAGAGAGGCTAGGAGCTCAATTCAAAAAACGAAAGTCATGAGATCTAACGTTTTTCATTTCAATGACCAATCAGAGGAAGAGGACAAGCTTGTATCATCCTTCACCTTTCACGACTCAGATGCAGCCCCATTGGATCATCCCCACTCAGATGCCCTCGTTATTACCGTGCCTATCCTTGGAATCCGAACTCATCGAGTCCTCGTAGACCCTGGAGCGTACGCAAGCATAATCTACCTGCCGGCCTTCCGAAGGATGAGAGTTCCGAAGGAATACATCGAGCCATGTGAGGACAGGATCAGGGGGATCAGTGGCGTCTATGTACAGACTCTTTTCCAGGTAACACTATCTGTGGAGTTCGGCACCGGAGAAGAAAAAAGGACCATCCTCACAACTTTCAAAGTGATTGATGTCCCAAGCGATTACAACGCCCTTATTGGCAGACCAGCTCTTTATGACCTCAAAGGCGCGATGTCAGTCTACCACTACTCGATCAAATTCCCAGGCATCTTAGGCGAATGCGAGCATCGAGGAGATCAGGTAGCTGCCCGAGAATGCAGCTGGTCGATCAGGCCAAAACAAATCAACATGGTTGAGCAGATGAACGAAGAGCCGGGAGAACCAAGCAAGGAAGCAGATGAAGAGTTTGGAAACAAGGGTGTGATGAGCTCAGAAACAGCTGCCGAGCTCACAGAAGGAGAAATGGAGAGAAGACCGAGCTCCGATCAAGGCACCAGAGAGAACGCCGAGCTCGGTCAAACCGAACAGAGAAAGAAAAAGGTAGGAGAGGAGCTTTCTGGGCAGCAGTGCCGAACAGAAAAAGAACTGG
This sequence comes from Phtheirospermum japonicum, assembly GCA_014905375.1. NCBI lineage: Eukaryota > Viridiplantae > Streptophyta > Magnoliopsida > Lamiales > Orobanchaceae > Phtheirospermum > Phtheirospermum japonicum. The sequence goes on from BMAC01000072.1 coordinate 488,009, forward strand.
AAAAACAAGTTGAAAAAACCGAGCTCAAGTCTGTCGAGCAGGAGGATGCCAATCTGAGCAGGGACCGAGGTCGGCGCCCGGGGAAAGAACCAGTGTGGGAGCTCAAAAATGTCGAAAACCGAACAGAGAATGCCGACCTGGAGATCAGGGTCGGCCTGAAAAAGGTTGAGGATGAACTTTATCCACGGAAGCCAAGCTTGAAGAGAAAGGCTACCCACGCTGAGCCTGTGGAGGAGCTAGACTGGGTATCGCTCGACGAACTCGACCCAAACAAACAAGTTCGGGTCAGCCATGACCGCAAGGAGCCCATCAGGTCTGAGTTGACAAGCTTTCTGAAAGCAAATCAAGACGTCTTCGCCTGGACACACGCTGATATGCAAGGCATCGACCCTGAACAGTCTTGCCATAGACTCAACATAGATAAGAATGTCAGGTCGGTGATACAGAAGAGGAGAAAACTCAGCCCGGACCGATACGAGGCGCTGGAGTTGGAAGTCGTGAAGCTCCTCGACAACAAGTTCATCCGTGAGGTCAGATACCCGGTCTGGGTGGCTAATCCCGTTCTTGTCAAGAAGCAAACAGGCCAGTGGTGGCTATGCATTGACTTTTCTGATCTCAAAAAGGCTTGCCCCAAGGACAGCTATCCGCTCCCTCACATTGACTATATGGTGGATGCAACCGCTAGACATGAACTGATGAGTTTCATGGACGCTTACTCAGGGTACAATCAAATACAAATGCACCCAGAAGACCAGGAACACACATCGTTCTACTCGGCGAGAGGTCTCTACTGCTACACAATGATGCCCTTTGGCCTGAAGAACGCTGGGGCTACCTATCAGCGCTTAGTTAATAAAATGTTTGCTAGTATGATAGGAAAGACTATGGAAGTCTATGTAGATGACATGCTCGTCAAATCCTTGTACTCAACTGACCACATCGATGATCTGAATAAAATTTTTTCAGTTTTGCGTGTTTACCGAATGATGTTAAACCCAAAGAAATGCTCCTTTGGAGTTAGCTCAGGAAAAATTTTAGGCTACATGGTAGGTCAAAGAGGCATTGAAGCCAACCAAGATAAAATCCGAGCTATAACTGAACTACAACCTCCCAGAAGCATAAAACAAGTACAGAGCTTAACTGGCAAAATGGCCGCTCTGAATCGTTTCATATCCAGGTCCACGGACAAGTGCAAACCTTTCTTCGAAGCAATCAAGAAAAACAAAACTTTCAAATGGACTGAGGAATGCCAAGCAGCCTTTGAAGAGCTAAAAAAATGCATGGCAAGTGTGCCGACCTTACAAAAACAAGTCAAGGAAGAGTCGCTGCATCTCTACCCAGCTGTCTCAGCGACGGCAGTTAGCTCGGCACTCGTCCAAACTGACGAGCACGGACAGCATCCGGTGTATTGCACGAGCCACGCCCTACATGATGCCGAGCTGAGATACTCGGCCATGGAAAAATTAACTTTTGCCCTCGTCACCTCCTCACGAAAGTTACGCCCGTACTTCTTGGAGCACAAAATTGTGGTACTGACGAGCTTCCCCCTTAAATAGATCATGCACCGCCCTGATACTTCAGGAAGGATGATCAAATGGACTGTCGAGCTCGGACAATTCGATATAACGTACAAACCAAGAACTACCATTAAGGGCCAAGCCCTGGCCGATTTCATAGCTGAATTCACCCCAGCGGTTGAACCAATTCCCGCAGAAACTGAACAGTTGTGCATGTACGTGGACGGGTCGTCAACAACTGGCCGAGCGGGAGCAGGGATAGTGTTAGTAAGTCCTGACAAGAAGCCTTTCTGCTCGGCCGTACGAAGCCCTTCTTGCCGGCCTGGAAGCAGCCACCTCAATGGGGATCAGGAACCTAAAAATTCAAAGCGACTCCCAACTAGTGGTGAATTAGATCAACGGAGATTACGAAACCAAGGAACCCAGAATGGCATTATATCTTGAACTCACAAAAGCACGCCTAGCCGAGTTTGAAGCTGAGGTCATCCATGTATCACGAAACGATAATGTCCCAGCAGACTCTTTAGCTAAGCTAGCATCAAGCCTCGGAGTAGAAGAGCTGGATACAGTGACGGTCAGCCACCATTCAACAACGGCACTCGATGCCGCCGCCGCTTACTCGGCTAGTCTGGCCGAACAGAACAAAGAAGTTCAGAACCGAAAGGAAAGCTGGATGAAACCATTCATACTTTACCTAAACGAAGTGGTGCTCCCAAAAGACCGAGCTGAAGCACGGTCAATACGAAAAAAGTCAGCTCGGTTCACCATTGTAGACGGGCTGTTGTACAAGAGAGGGTAATCCATTCCCTTACTCCGCTGCTTGAATGAACAGGATGCCGAATATACGTTGAGAGAAGTACACGAGGGCATCTGTGGAAACCACGCTGGAGGACAATCACTAGCTCACAAACTCATCCGACAGGGGTATTACTGGACGACCTTGAAAAAAGACACGATTGAGAAGGTCAGAAAGTGTGAAAAATGCCAAGTGTTTTCACCCCAGATTAACTCTCCTGCTGAAACCCTCAACTCCATATAATCGCCATGCCCGTTCGCTAAATGGGGAATAGACCTGATTGGTCCGTTACCGCAGGGCAAAGGAGGAGTGAAATATGCAGTGGTGGCGGTGGATTACTTTACCAAATGGGCAGAGTCCGAACCATTGGCATCTATAACTGACCAGAAGATCATCAATTTTGTTTGGAAATCGATCATATGTAGATTTGGGGTACCACTCTCAATAGTATCTGACAATGGCAAGCAGTTCGACAGCAAGAGGTTTAAGGCATTTTGTGGAGAGCCGAACATCAAAAACAATTTCTCCACACCATACCATCCTCAATCAAACGGACAAGTCGAAGCGGTTAATAAGATCCTCAAATACACGCTGAAGAAGAAGTTGGAGGATCTGAAAGGTAGCTAGCCAGAAGAACTACCCGGTGTCTTGTGGTCGTACAGAACAACGCAACACTCATCTACAGACGAAACTCCTTTTTCATTAGCCTTCGGATCAGAGGCGGTTATACCGGTTGAGATCGGGACACCTTCCTAGCGGGTAGAACACTTTGAGGAAGAGAAGAACGACATGGCCTGCCGAACTGCACTCGACCTCCTTGAAGAAAGAAGAATGGAGGCCGATCTAAAGAATGCCATCTACAAGCAAAGAAGCGAACGTTACTACAATTCAAAAGTAAAGGCCAGAAACTTCAAAGTTGGTGATCTGGTCCTCAAACGCATCTTCGGGCCAAATCAAGGCGCCCTCAAACCAAAATGGGAAGGACCATTCAAGATATCGGAAGTTATCCAACATGGGGCTTACCGCCTAGAATACTTAGATCGACAGAAATTCGCACACCCTTGGAATGCTGTATACCTCAAAAAATATTATCAATAAAATTTTAATTCTTGTCATTTATCAAGAGTACAGATCGACAAAGCAAGGGGCTCCTAAACCCAAAACCAAACGGAATGATAGAACGACCTCACCAGGACGATCTCATTCATAAAAACCTTAGTGTTACACTACTTACTATAAGAACAAAAAAAATCCGAGCTCGAAGTGCCGAGCTCAAAAAGAGTCAAAACTCAAAATTGACTCGACAAGTTAAAAAGAGCAGGATCTCAAAAAATCCGAGCTCAACGTGCCGAGCTCAAAAAGAGTCGAAACTCAAAAGAGACTCGACACGTTGAGAAGAGCAGGATCTCAAAAAATCCGAGCTCAACGTGCCGAGCTCAAAAAGAGTTAAAACTCAAAATTGACTCGACACGTTAAAAAGAGCAGGATCTCCAAAAAACCCGAGCTCAACGTGCCGAGCTCAAAAAGAGTTAAAACTCAAGATTGACTCGACATGTTCTCAAAAGATCCGAGCTCAACTTGTTGAGTTCTAAAAGAGTAAAAACTCAAAATTGACTCGACACGTTAAAAAGAGTAGGATCTAAAAAATTCCGAGCTCAAATTTCGCCGAGCTTAACATCCCAAGTTGAGTTCGGATTTTTATCTAAAAAAGGGGGGAGCAAGTTATAAAAATGGCTGAGCCCAAAATGCCGACTTCAATTTTCGCCGAGCTCAACAGCCCAAGTTCGAGTTCGGAGTTAAAAAAAAAAAACAAAAGGCAACATGCATGCATGTTTAGGTCATCAAGACCACCAAAGGAAAGCAAACGAAAATAAGCTAAGTATAGAACAATAAAGGAAAAGCCGGCCAGAACAAGCCGTTTCGAATTAAGGTCAGAAATCGTTCAGCAAACATTAAGTTTGGCTGCCCAAAAGTGACAATCCACAAAAGTACAGAAAAAAACAACACAAACTAGTTCTCGCCATCCCCAGCATCATCATCATCCTCCTRCTCGTCCTCATCAGCATCCATGTCCTCACCGCCCCCCATGCCATACTCCTCCATTTTCTCGGCAATGTGCTTCTCGAACTCAGGAATAGAAGCCCCATTTTTCAGCATTTGGAGAGCCTCCTGCATGGTTGAGAGATACGAGGCACTCATCATCGGCCCAAGAGTCTCAGTCTTGTACTCTTCGACGCCCACAGCCTTTCCTCGCCCGTAAGTCTCCTCAATCTCCTGGGAACGAGTGCAAACCAGCTCGGCATGCCTCTGAACCAGCTCGGCATGCTGGGTCTTCAAATCATCCAAATCAGACAAGGTCCGCTGAGTCGCCCCCAACGCCGCCTCGACAGACTGCTCAGCCTTCTTGGCCTGAGCCATCCAGGAGTCACGATCAAGAATGAAGTCAGTGCACTGGCTATGGGTTTCCTGAAGAGCAGAAAGTTCTCGCTGGAGCCGAGCATGATCCTTTCGAAGTTCAGAGAAATTCCGACGCGCTAACTTCATGGAACCGAAGGCACGACAAAGGTTCATTTCGGCGAACCCGACCTGGCTGTCCCAGTCAAAGCCGGACACCCAGTCATTCAGGTCTGGGTTCCAGCTCCGAGCCATGCTCTCCGAGAACTCGGAAAAAGGGTACCCAGCAGATGAACCCCCAGCAGCGTTCGGGGCGTAACATCCCGAATAGTCACACGCGCGAGGAACTGAAGGAGGACGAGGACCTCCATACACAGCTTCCTCATGTTCGACCTCGATGGGCTCATGGTGAGAGCTGTCACACAGGAGGAGCAGATGAGGCCGATGATCTGGTTCTCTACTTCCTCTTGCCACCACCGGCAGCCGCTGGCTTCTTCGCCGGCTTTTTGGTGTTCAGTTCCAAGAACTTAGCTGCCCGGTCAAGTGCAGAGAGAGACATGGCTCTGTCGGAGTAGGGATAGTATATTGCAAACACAAAAGTACCGAACTCAGGAAAATGCAAATAAAAATGGTAATCTAAAACACATAGCACAACGAGCAGAAAGCAATGCCGACCAGCCGAGCTAGATACTGCCGAATTGACGAGCTCGGCTCGGGTTTTTAGAAACTGACACGTGATTAGAGTAGATTTGTCCTTATTTTTATTAGCTTTTTAGTTCGTTTTTATATTTGTTTTTGGTATAAGTTGGACGATTTAAGTTTAATTCCGTAATTTTATAATTCCAGCTTATTTTACCGCATTTTGATCTTAATTGATGCAAGTAGGTGATATTTCGTTTTTTCTCACCTTACAGCTAAGTAACCGGAAGAGTTTAACGCGTAATAGACGAGGTTCGATGTTTAAGAAGTGAAGAACAAGCTTTCCGGTGAAACGAGTAGCAAAAGATCGAGAATTGGAGACAGACGTGCAGTCGCGTCGACTGACGCGACCGTCGACGCGAGCCATGCCAGCGAGTCATGACTGCATCAGTCGACGCTCCATCGATGCAATGTCGACGCTACTTGCTGAAGTGTCGATGTCAACGCACCACTGTCGACGCACACTGTTGACGCTCCCGCCCAGCCGATGCGCACACCTGCTGACCAAGTCTGCCGAGCACCGGCACGCGTCAGTCGACGCACCGTCGACGCACCGTCGACGCGATGGCCCAGAATTCGGGAATTAGGGTTTCTTATGCGCCAAGTCATGCAAAATCTATATAAACCCTCATTATTTCGGATTTTAAGGAGAACACACGACCTCTTAGGGTATTTGAGCTGATAATACACATAATCCCACATCTCATAACGAGATTTGAAGACGGAGATCAAGGATCGAAGAACAACGCGTTCAAAATGTCAAATTCGAGTTCGGGATTCAATCTTCGCCCAAGATCAACATTCAAACTCCGGAATAGCTGGAGCTTTTTACTGCTTTTAGTAGTTCGAATAAGTACTCTAAACTCTTAGTTAATTTACACTAGTACACAAAATCAAATTAGAGGCCCCCCATATAAGGCGGTTTAATTTAGGACGCCTCAAAAATGGTATATAAGGCGGTTGGGTCATCTAAACCGCCTTATAATTAAAAAAAAAATCGTAGGGTGGCGGTTCTTGGTAAGAACCGCATCATATAATAACAATCGAGGCGGTTCTATTAAAAACCGCCTCATATTAATCTGACCGGGCGGCGGTTCATGTATGAACCGCCTCAGAAATACTTTGACCGGGCCGCAGTTCATATGTAAAAACCGCTATGTGCATTGTCAGAGGCAGTTCTATAATCGAACCGCCGCAAGGAATTTAAAATTCAACTGGCCGTTTATAATTAACTTATATACCTTGAAATTAAAAAAAACAAAAATAGCTCTCCCCTTCGTCCCGCCGGAACCCTTGTGCTCTGTCTGCTTTGCTCCTTCAGCGATAATTAACGAAACGTTGCTCCCGCCATTGTTAATCTCCGTCCTCCACTATCATCTCCACCTAAACTGAAGTAGCCCCTAGTTTCACCTCCCAACCCTAACTCTTCGCCTTCCTCCATCAGGTTTGATGTCTCTTTTCGTGTATTTTTAAAATAGT
>BMAC01000072.1:514129-527889 GCA_014905375.1 Phtheirospermum japonicum
CCTAGGGACCAATCCGAACCGTAGATCTTATAATATGTGTGGACCATATTTTTTCTATTTTTTAAATTCATTAAATTACATATATGGAAAGAGGAGGGCTTTTATGTAACTTTACAAATCAGCTAATCAGAATAAAATCCCACCATCCCCGCATTAAACCCAATATTCCTATTCTGTTTAATTTTCCAATCATCCCAACCCTACAATCCGCCCCTTTTCTTCCCCGTCTCCTCTCCAATCGGCCGAAATTCTCCAACTCCTCAATTCAGAATCGGCCAAGTGCAGCAACGGCGAAATTGGCGTAGCACCGGCGGAGGCGGCGATGGCGACCCGTAGCGGCGGTGTGACGGCGATGCTCCAATTGGCAGGCAATTTCTCCGCCTTCTCCGAAAACCGATGGCGGCGATGGACTCTCGGGCAGGTGGCTCGGCTGGGCAATCCGGCGGGTGAGGCATCTCGTCTGGTTCTTCGTGGGGCCGCTCGGTGATTACCGTGGCGCTTGACCACGGTTGGAATGGATCTGTGGCCGGGCACGGCTGAGAAGGGTGGCGGTCATGGTGGCGGCGTAGCGATGCTCGACTATGGAGGCGGCGGCTCAAGAGACTGGGAAACATGGTGGTGGCCTCGGCGGATGGCGGCGTTCGATTCTCCGGCTGGTTTTGCGTCTGGCGGCGGGTGTTGTGGCTGAGAGCTATGGCTGTTCGGGTTTGAGAAAGGCGACGACTTGGCCTGACTAGGCCGATGCTCTGGGCCCATACGGCCATGAAAGGCGTCTGGTTTGCGACGGCGGCGGGGTTTGGCTGCAGCTGGGCGATGGTGTTGATGGTTGTTGGCGAACGGCGGCGTTGTCGGCTGAATTCTGAATGGGTAGGGTTTAATGAATGTAGGGCTGAATGAATGGGTAGGGTTGAATGAATGGGTAGGGTTGAATGTTGGGCCAAAAAGCAGTATTAGTGTAGTTCAAAAGCACTCTAAAAATATTACAAAAGCACTCCAAGTATTGCACAGTGTAATTATATGCAATTTTAGAAAAAAATAGTTTTAGTGTAGTAAAAAAGGGCTGCCATAATATGAAAAAAGTACCCCTGAAATTGTCAAATTTGTAGCACTGCCAACATATAAAAAAAGCATTGCTACTTATATTATAAAAGCACTAATTATAAGTGAAAAAAACATTGCTACTTAATTATACATAAATTTTATTTAAAATTGTTTGTTGAAAATTTGAGTTTTTTGAAATTTTTGAATTTTTCTGTAATTGTAGATGAATTTTGTGATGCTTTTTGTATAAAGCCGTAGTGCTTTCTAAAGAGCAATTCAGCGCTCTTTATGAATGTTGTTATATGTCGAAAATACCCTTTTTATTAATTTAATGCAATATTTACCATAAATACACTGCTGACGTGTCATGTTCTCAACCATCTARATTATTCAATCTAGTGGTCAAGATGAGTCCCTAGGTTCACATATAATGACATGGTTCCATTTGAACCCACCCCTATATATATATATATATATATATATGTATAATAATTTTTTATTTTATTTTATCTAAAATAAAAAAAATTTGTTTGAATGTATTAAAATATTTAAATAAATTATTGTATATATATTCATTATTTTTATATTCAATAACTTATTTAAATATTTCAATACATTCAAGCAAATTATTTTTATTTTATAAAAAATAAAATGAAAAATTATCTTGAATCGTAAGAGTACAATAATAGTTATAGGAAACAGAGTTATAATCTAAATAAGTTAATATCAAGTTATTTATCCTTTTCTCCCTCAGCCAAACCAAACCCTAATTCACAAAGGGGAAAAAAATCAAAACAACAACAATAGCAATGAAAGGGAGCCTGCAGGAGGAAGAAACATCACACCTCGAGCGCAAGCGCGAGCACTGTCAATCTGATCATCAGAACAATCGCCTTTTTCTTTTTCATGATGCATGTCGCGGCACACGTTTTCCACCAGATCCCGTCGAATCGGGTCTCACCTGCTATTCTACAGATACGTTGATCGTGGGCTCAATCAACGGCTTGATCTGTTCCGCGGGGACTTCTAGATTCCACTCCTGGCCGTCGCCCGATGACATCTGGATATGGAACCCTTCCACCGGAATTTCTAAGAAACTACCTATCGGTAATCATACTTTTACCCGTTATAGTAACACTCAGGTTACTTTTTCATTTTGCTGGGATGACATTGCTGATGTTTACAAGGTTGTTAAGATTGTTTCTAAAAAATGTGAAGCAACTTTTGCTGAGGTTTGGACATCCAGTTTTGATTCCTGGAAGGATATAATAAACACCAGTACTAGTACTAGTGTTGATGGCCAACCAAGTTTTTATCACCCCACTCATTCCCAGCTCATGGCTCCTGCTACCCACTGTGATGTGTTTGTTCAAACCTCTCCTTATTGGGTTGTCCTCGATTATGACGACAATGTGTTTGTAGCATCTTTTGATATCAAAACTGACTTTCGTCGCCAAGGGATGAGCTTCTCATGAGAATTATCTCTAGAGATTGGCGCTTCATTGTTACAGGCAGGGAGGGATGCTTTTGCTGTGCTGGATTTTCATACCTATGTCACATATGAGTATGCTAGCATCAACAGAAGCTATGAATATGACTTATATGGACAATGGATTACAGTGGCAAGTGGAGTAAGAGGTCCCTTGTTTCTATCGATTTTCATTTTTGGTGTTGCTTGAACACCATAGGTGGGAAATTAGCACTGCAAGAGTTTTCGGGAATTAAATTGTTTGACCTTGTAACGAAAGAAGCCCAGGTGATACATGGAGTTGGTAGAAGCAGCCGTCGTGTGGTTTCAACCTTCGACATTGTGATAAGCTCAGTGTCGATGGAGGGGTTTGAACCCTTCAGACATGACTTTAGTAGTTTGATCAATCTCATTTCGCCAAGGGGTCTTCAAATCAACCCGAAGGAAACGGATTGTGCTGGAAACTGAAGAGGATACAAAAAGTGCGGAGGAAATGGAAGATGATCCCGATGAGGTGGACATCATCTGCCGTCTGTGGGAGAGTCAAAATCACCTCAAATATAGTACTCCTCCGTGTTAGGGTAGTTATGATGTAGTGCTTTTACAAGGACGCCATATTTTCATTTTGCTATCCATCAAATGTTTCTTATGCTTCTTTGGGTTTATGAATATGCATGTATCATATTATGATAATCAAAGCTTAAGAAATTCACTATTAGTATGTGAGCTTTGGAATTGGCAAAGTAATGTTTTGATGTTATCCATTCCCTTATTTATTGAATGATAAAAGACTTATGCCGTTGTATCATTGCTGGAACTAGAACAATTGCGAGTGCTAAATGATGAAAGAACAATCTTTTGTCGGCGTAAAAAAATAAAAAGTTATTTATCCTTTTCAGTTATGCACAATTGATTTTGTTATTCACATGTCCAAGTTACCCTCTAATCATAAAATTTAGGCTCTTTAGTAAGTCTAGATATTTGGTATTAAGACCAATAAGTCCCACTACTCACTACAATCTTTAGGTCCACAGTGACACTAGCTTCCAATGCAACGTAGTAATTCGCACAAAAGTCAATAAACTACACAAATTAAGATTTTCTAAATTTCCATTTTTAAAACGATTTTACTCGCTGCTTTTCGCAAGAGGTGAACTTTGGATTGACGGCGTCATGGAGCTGTACTCCAATTCATTTTCATTTCGTTTTCATTTTAATTTCGTTTTACTAGTTAATAGTGAAAATAAAAATTTTAGAAAGATAAAATTTTTTGATAAGATAATAATTGGATATAATTTGTATTTTTTGAGTAAGTGATTGTATATAAAATTATTTGGTAAATGAAATTTCAAATGAGACTCACAAAAGTCTTTGTGTGGTGAAAATTAATGATGGTGAAAATATGAAAGAGAGAAAATAAAATAAAATTTTTGTGTGATAAAAAATTAACGGTAGTTGAGAGATAAGAGAGATGAGAGAAATAGATAAGAGATAGGAAAACCTATTTGAGGAAAAAAATAATTTATATTTTTTGAGTTATAAACAATCATTTGTTTGCCCTTTTCTTCTTTTGCTAGTCGAGGGAACCAAAAATTTTGGTTTCCTAATATTTCCCAAGTCTCATTCTCCTTCGGCCCAAAGTAATCTGTCACATTTTTGTACAATTTTGAGAAAATGACAAAAATTACAATCTTTTTATTTTTATTTTCCACCATAGTTAATTATTGTATCATTTTTACAATCTTTTTCCCTTTAATACGATATTGGTTAGAATTAATTCCCATATTAGCACCCACTGGTTAGAAATACGGTCACTGTATTATTGTATCATTTATTTAAGGTAAATTGAATAATTTATTAATGGAAAATAACCGACATAGCCTCAATTAGCGTAATACCCAATCAATTTCAGAACTGAAACCGTTCGGACTCGCCTCTCCGTATTTCATCCTTTCCCCTTCCCAAATCAAACCCAAAAAAAGAATTCTTCGTTTTCCATGGAGAGCATCCACACCGCCATCGTCTCCCTCAGCCTCGATAAGCAGGTCACGGTGACCACCGCCTACAACCTGGTCGTGCTGGAGGTCTCCTACCCGCCGTCCGCTAGCGTGTTCCACCGGAATCTGGCGTAGAAAATTGACATGCATACTCGATTATCACTGCAAGGTTGGCTCGACGTTCCTGATCAACGTGTATCCTTACTTCGCCTACAAGTCGACCCCTAAACAGGTGTCGCTGGACTTCGTGTTGTTCGAGTTGGCTTCAGCGGCGACGGTGGACTCAGCGTTGGGCCTTCGCTACGACAACATATTCCACGCGCAGATCGACGCGGCCTACTCCGTCGTCAAGAAGCTCTGGTACAAAAGCATACGCCTCTAGATCTCAGAGATGGGTTGGCCATCGAAAGGGGACCTCGACGAGGCCGGAGCGACGCCGGAGAACGCCAGGAAGTACAACGTAAACCTGATGAAGCTGATGGCAGAGAAGAAGGGGACGCCGATGAGGTCGGATCTGGACTTGAACGTCTACTTCTTCGCCCTGTCCAACGAGAATCAGAAGCCCGGCCCGACTTTCGAGAGGAATTCCGGGTTGTTCAAGCCCGACGGGACGCCGGTGTATAATTTGGGGCTCAATGCGACGTATTATTTTTAAGATTTTTATTACTTTTATTAAATTACTTTTGTTTATTGTGCAAATAATAAATATTTTCTGTTATTTTGTGTTGATTTTTCTACATGATTAATTGTTATAGGTATAGAAAAGTCTTAAAAACCAAGATTGTTGTTTACTTTTGTTAATTTTATTTTGTAATTTTTGGTTTGATTATTGTTTGTAATTTATACGGGTGAATAAACATATCGTGTATTTTACGAGATCTTCTGCTTGGGATTTCCATATATTTTATATTATTTGGTTTATTTCATGATTATCTATTGTATATGGGTAGGGGTGGCAAATCGGTCCTGCCGGGCTCTTATCGGGCTGGCACGATAAGGTACGACACGATAAGCATAGGCACGAACACGGCACGATAAGCTTAACGGGCCTATAATCTAAACCCGAACACGACACGATAAAAACACGAAAAGCACGGCACGGCACGATAGGCACAATAAGGAAAAATGCTGAAATTATTTAATCCGACCCGTTAAGCACATTAGGCCCGTTAATTAGTAAAATATATGATTTTCTTAATAAATATAATATATATTCATAAAATTATCAATACAAATTGTCAAATACATTCAAAATTATAATATGACAAATGTATTAATGATAAATTAAAAATTACAAATACTAACAATGAGTAAATGAATATAAAAAGGGAAAATTAAAATATTATCGTGCCTAATCGTGCCTTATCGTGTTTATCGGGCTAGCCCGTTATCAACCCGTTTCTTAACGTGCCTTATCGTGCCAGCCCGATAAGGCCCGAACCCGATAAGACTCAGCCCAAACCCTATTTTTCCGTGCCGTGTTCGTGTCGGTCAATCATGTCGTGCCTCATATTGCCACCCTTATATATGGGTCGTGCTAGTTGTACATCTTTTTTTTACTATTTTTTAATTTTCTTGTTGTTGTCTATTTATCTTTTTGTTATGTTGATGTCCGGTTTATGTATAGTTGGCTTGTAAGATTATTTATATTCATATTTGGTTTATATACAGTTGATCTATAATTTAGTTATAAGTTTTATTTTACACGATTTTATGTACAGTTGAGTTTATAAGCATGTCAGGTCCTCAAATTTTATTTGTTTGATATTTAGTTAATTTTCTATTTATTCTTGTGCACTTTTATTTTTTAAATAATTTCATAAAATGGTTGTTGTTCGGCTGATTTTGATTTTTTAGTAATTGAATTTGGTTCATTTAAAGTTATAAATATAAATCAACAACAAATCAAATAATAAAAAATCATGGTATAAGATAGATATATGAAAATAAATTAAATATAAATAAATATTTATTCCAAGAATAAAATAAAAATATGTAATGAACATATTTACTGTTGCGGTAATAATTAATTATCAATTAGTAAGATGAGTAAGATATTATAATAGAGTAATTAGGGACGATATCTGAGAATAATTACAATAAATAAATATTATAGTAGAATATTTATTCATTCAGGTTTTAAATAAGAATAAATAAAAAATAAATAAAATGAGAAATAAAAAATGAATAATTATATTTTTCGTAATAAATAATTATATTTTCGTAAATAATTACGTTTTCGTAATAAATGAGAAATAAATAATTAAGATGATAATATATTTTTAAGGAAATATATTTTAGTCATAATTACGTTTAATTTAGGAAAATTATTTTAGTCTTATTTTTGGTTAGTCCGTCACATATTTAAGAAAACTGTTGAATATTAACGACATAATAAATGAGGGTGAAATATGTTTCCTTTTTTGTCCGCGTTTATAACCTGCATAATTTATGGTGGGGTTTAGGGGTGGTTAACAATCACGTAAATATGGTATTATTTACATGTTGGTTAGGCTTGTTTGGTAATTTTAAATTATGGTAACAAAAATGTTATTAGATCAACTAGAATATGCAACCACGTCAATTTCTCTACAATTTTTCATAGGCAATGACAAAGTCTTAGATATTATCACCAATATAATCAATATCCACAACAAACGAGAAATTAAGACAAATGATGTTAGTAACATCTTGAGCATCATTCACGAAAACACAAGTAGCTATTGCAACAACTGCCTCCTTAGATTCTTTTTTAGTGATTCCACTACTACAAAAAAGGTTTTTTACTACAGGCAGTTAACATCGATTACTGAATAACCATCATTAAAAAGAGGCCCGATTACTTTTGCATCCCCTATTGACAAATGCGATGTGAATTCTAATATAAGAAAACAACTACTTTTATAACCGTTGTTAAAAATCCGATTAATATATGATTGTGCATCGAATTTGCTGATATTTGTAGTGGCTAAATATTAAATTATTAAAAGATATTAATAATAATAAATATAATAATAATATTATTATTAAATTAGACTCTTCATCATATATCTAACCCATTCCCTCCCTCTCTTCAACTATATTGTGCTCTTGCCCAAAATTTCCTAACAAACAAACAACACCTCAAAAATCAGCCCCCTACTACCGTGCAACACCACCGACAGTCCTCCAAGACACCACTACCCACAAAATTCTGGCTGAGCTCAGTCGTTCGAATTACTAATTGAGTTGTTCAATCTACATGATCTTTTAAATGACTGACTTAAATCATTCCAAATACTGAGTCAATCGAACGAATGACAAAGTCTGCCGTTCAAAGTTGCATTTGTCTTTTAATGATAATGTGGTACATTAATAAAAATATTATTTTTTTATTAAATAAGGCTTCGATTTTTTTTTCTTTTATTTCCCTTAAATGGCCTACAAAAAAAACACACACACCCCTACACTCATGACACAAGGACCCGACAGTCAACCTCCTCCAAGAAAAAAAATCCACCCTATATTACTGTTTAAAAATACAATTGTGATATCCTGCTTCCACGTGGTTCTTTGCCTGATTTTACTTTATTTCTGTGTCTACCGATTTTCTTTTTCTTTTATTTTTATTTGCAAGATTTCCTGTTCTCTCCGCTTTTCTCTCTCGATTTTAACTTTTCCCTTTTCTTTATTTTATCACTTGATTTCTGTGTCTAGCGATTTTATTTTTCTTTTATTTTTATTTGCAAGAATTCCTTTTCTCTCTCCGCTTTTCTCTCTCGGTTTTAATTTTTCCCTTTTCTTTATTTTATCACTTTATTTCCGTGTCTAGCGATTTTCTTTTTATTTTATTTTTATTTGCAAGATTTCCTTTTCTCTCTCCGCTTTTCTCTCTCAGTTTTAATTTTTCCCTTTTCTTTATTTTATCACTTTATTTCTGTGTGTCTCTCCGTTTTAGTTTTTCCCTTTTACTTTATTTTATCTGATTTTATTCGTACATTTTATATATTAGGTGTTCACTTTTTATCCGCCTTCGTTTCTCTCTCTTGACCGGGTATTATTTTGAAAAGATTTACTTTCACTAATGTGATTAGTGATTATGTGATTGATGTATAACTAGAATTTTAATCAGTATTATTTTGAAAAGATTTACTTTCACTAATGTGAGTAGTGATTATGTATTTGATGTATAACTAGAATTTTAATCATCCACGTTTGTGTGATTTTTACTAATTCTATGATACTATTTTTTTTTTCCATTTATATTAATTGATTTACGGTGCTGATCAATTTGACTATTTGTTTGTAGATATTATTACAAAGTTTTAACATTTTAATATATACTATATTATTCGATGTTGTCTATTGTGTTTTATAAATTGCATCAACAATTGTAGTATCCCTTCCCACATGTTGATATACATTACATTGACACAAATCCATATTTCATAACCAAACCATATAAAAATACAAAAAAATAATAATGATAAATGGAAAAACATGAAAATAATAATGATAAATAAAAAAACTGAAAATCTGAACAAGAACAATCATTTTTACACGTTGATATACATCAAAGTAGAAATAATTTCCACATTCAACACGTGTAGTGAAAAACTACTTAATCACTATATTAAAAATAACTCACAAAAATATATAATTATTTTATATAAAAAATAACAGGTGTGTTTAAGTAATTTTTTTACACCAATTTTTTATTTATATTATGTAACAATCACTTAAACACATCATTAATAATAATGAAAGTTAAGATTTTCTTATTCGCGAGAAAACTATGGATCGATTTTCGGAAACAGTAAGATACCACTCTTTCCTCTATAAGATAGCATCCATGTGATATTTTGACACCAAATTTTTATTTATATTATGTAATTGACAGATAGATATTATGATCGGTGTCTACGGATAAATAGAAAAAAAAAAATGAAACCGTAAGATACCACTCTTCCCTCCATGAGATAACATCCATATTTTAATCGTGAATAAGAAAATTCTAACGTGTTTAAGTGATTTTTTGACACCAATTTTTTATTTATGTAATTGACAGATATTTTGATCGGTGTCTACGTATAAATTTAAAATAATATTTGTTTTCCATATAAATAGAAACTATCAAACTCAGTGATTTTTACTAATTCTTTGATACCGATTTTTCTCATTTATATTATTAGATCAACATGATAGACGTTAGTTGATACTATCAAACTTTTAACAATCTGTGGTTTTTACTAATTCATTGATACCATTTTTTTTCATTTATATCATTTGATGTACATGATAGACTGATTCTTATATTCTTACAAAAGTTTAACATTTTATTATATATTATCATAAAATTTTATTTATTCGTTGTTTTCCATTGTTTTCCATTTTATTATATACTATATTATAGCCATTGTTTTATAATAAAATATTCATCATAAATAAATATCATTATGGATAAAAGTATATATATTTAATTTTGTCACAAATAATAAATTTTCCATACAGATTTTAATTTGATATTAAGTCAATTCCGGACCAATAATAGTTTTTTCATACTAATTTTAAATTTTGGACACGCATTACACAACTAAATAAATTTTTTATTGAAGCTTGAGACGACTATAATTCATGTATTGGATGAACATTAGTTTATTTGGAACTTTGAACTCAAAATATGCTTAAATTATTTCTTGATATAATTTTTTATTGTTGCATTTTTATATTGAGAATGTCCGGTAATAAATATTCTTATTTCTCCTGACAACTACGACTGTATTGGACTGTTATTGTTTTCTTGAAGTAATTTATTTTGTTCGTCTATGCATTTTTTTAAAGTATATAGTGAAACTTAATGGTATAAATTTTGATTTTTCTAAAAAATAAATTGAAATCGAAAGTTAATGATAGTGAAATGGTTATGATCATATTATAATATATTTAAAAAATCAAAATTCTACACCATATAATTACAATATTTGAGATTTTACTTATATATATATATATATATAAAATTAAATATTGTAATATTAAATACCCGTGTGTAACACGGGTATTGAGCTAGTAAATAATAAATGATACTGCTTGAGTTAACCACTCGTGCTAGACTTCTAAAATAACTGATATCCTTGACAAGGAATTTCATGAGGGTCCCCTAATAAAGTTTGTAGTTTTTCAAAGAAAACAATAACTAATTGGAGAACAAGCATATATTATCTCAGAAACAACAAAAGGAGACGAAACAAAACCACTGTTCTGAAAAACGGACCGATTATCGAATCTGTAAAGTTATAGGTTCAGTGGTTCATATGTCCAATCGTAATTTGATCATAATCAGACCGATTTATAAATAAATAAATCAAGTTAATAAAAAATATGATTATAAAATCTTTTCAATTCAAATAATCTATATGAATAAATATGAGTTCACCAATCACAATACAACATAGAAAAATTTAGTTGAAATAACTACAATAAAGATAAATAAAATAAAATAGATCAAGTCTAATATCATCACTCCAAGTCCAACAATTTCAAAATGAAATAAAATTAACCATCATAATCTGTATTTATTTGTACTCCAAATAAAAAAATAAGATCCATCAGTTTTTATTCAATATAAAAAGTCCATTTTTATTTAATATAAAAATAAGAAAGCAATTTCTTTTTTTTTAAAAAGCAAATTAAAAAAAAATTGTAGTTGAACCGGTACAGGTTCACCGGTCCAACCGGTTCATAACTGATTTGACCGGTTTTGTACCGCTTTTGAAGCTCGCCAATTTTAATATGAAAATCGGACCTAACACCCTTGACACCCTTTAGGGTAAAGACCAACACCTCTGAGAGTGGTCACGAGTAAACCGGTCGAAAAGGCCAGTTCAGTCCGATTTTTAGAACCATGAACAAAACACTATATAGAATATACACAATTATAGAGATTTCGATATTAAAAGCATCATAAGAACTTATAAGAATTATAAAGTTGATAATAATACTCTTACTACATACTCATAAAATCTCTCAATGCATTGAGAAAACTAAATAATCATTTATTTAATATATTTGGTATCAACACATCTACCTTTTTGAATAATGTATTTTTTTCATTAACCCTTAGTCAGTATCTAAAGACGTGTATGCATTGGAGTCTAGATGTGACAAGTTTGCTCAATCTTATATTCGATGTGCAGTTAATGTGGTTCATTTCTTGATTCATGATTGTGACATTCGGCGGCTAACGCAAAATAGTGGTGTGTCAGTGCGTGGAGTGGGTGGAGAAATGTATTATGGCATTTTATAAGAAATTATGGAACTTGTTTTTAATAAAATGCGAGATATATATGAAAAAAGGGGGAAATCATCAATACTAACGCAGATCACGACTTCCATTCCTTGACTACAGGCATTTGTTCAGATCTCATTAAAATCTCTCGAGTTAAACCCACCCTTGTGGGAGAAACCCTCGTCGAGGAAAGAGTACACTCCCCACGCTAGTAGAAGAAGGAAAGAAGCAAAGCGAAATAAAATGCTAAAAGCCACAAGCCAGCTAATAATGAAATCAAGCTCCAACAAGCAAGTCATGATCTATAGAGCAGCACTACCAGGGTCCTCTGCCAAACCGAGATTAAAGTGCCATGTGAGGGGCTGAAATCATTATCGTGATGAACATAACACCGTTTTACCCAAAATATCATCCTTCACCAGATCTAAGAGGAACGCCGGAGGCGACATAAACCAGTCAATACGAGGAGAATCGGATTTAGAAAGTGCATCAGCAGCGCGATTACCTTCTCAATAAATGTGCGAAATAATGAACTCAATCGAGGTAATGAGAAAAAGAATCCGACGCCAAAGATCCAAGAAGCGCTAAGGGACATCCAGGCAACGCTTCACAAAAAGGTCCACCACATAAGTAGAGTCGGATTCCAGTCAAATCTATCTCCAGCCTCTCTAATTAGCCTCCTCAACCTCAATAATAGTGGCCTCCAAATCGGCCTCGAAGGTAAAACCCTGACCAATCAATCTCGAAAAACCGCCTTTGATAAAGTCCCGACATGTGCGGAAAATGCCCGCCGAGACGCACTCGCCAGGGCAGCCTAGTGCACTTCCATCAGAATTCACCTTAATCCAACCAGGTGAGGGGGCAGCCAGGTCACAGGGGAGAGGGTGGATGGAGGCACGGTCCTACCACGCACACCCAGTTTGCCCAAACAGATCAGGTTAGAAACTGTGTTAGCCATCGTGTCGTGATCTAGAGCGGATGACTCCAGAATGAGCGAACGTGTGAGAATGCGAGTCACCGTGGTAGAAAGACGAACTCCATTATGGATAAATTTCACCGCAGGTGTCAATGATTCCGACTCGCCGTGTGTTTTCCGTGATCAGTTCTAATCCTGCCAATGTTCACATCAAATCTTACACACATCCTCTTTGCAAGTTTTTTGAAAGCTTCAAAAGTTTTAGATTTTTCTTTCAAAAACTCTACCCAAGTATATCGAGAAAAATCATCTACAATGACAAAAACGTACCTCTTCCCACCAAGGCTCTCAACTTCGAGCGGTCCCATAAGGTCCATGTGAAGGATCTCAAAGCAAGATGATGTAGTGAGACTTTGCTGAACTGGATATGGCACCCTGACCTTCTTCCCTTTCTGGCATGAATCGCACACAAGAAAGATCTTGGTGTTGACTTAGGTAGCCCATTCACAGCTTCTTCTTTGTCCAACCTGTCCATCATCTTGTAGTTTACATGCCCAAGCTTTTGATGCCATACCTCAGCATCACTTAATTGCGACAACTTGCAAAAGGCATCATTTTGGATTTGATAGCAGTTATCAGAAGTCCTTTGACAAGTGAGAATGCACGGTCCATTCTCCTCATAGACTTCACACTTCACACGGTTGAACTTGACACTAAAACCTCCGTCACAGAGTTGACTTATGCTTATCAAATTTGCAGTAAGTCCTTCTACCAGCAACACATTTTCCAAGGTTACAACGTCGGGAACATGGAGAGTTCCTTGACCAATAATTTGGCCATTTGCGCCTCCACCATACTTTACCTTTCCACCTCAAAATCTGACAATGTTGGAAAGAAGCTCCTCTGACCCAATCATATGCTTGGAGCATCCACTATCGAAATACCAGGCTCCAGGGACGTGGGACTTCAGGGATGTATGGATCATATTGCACTTGACGCTATTTTTCTTGACCCACACTTATTTGAATCTGGTGTTGGTATTGATGTTGGTATGACGGGAACCAACATTGGATT
>BMAC01000072.1:530475-550225 GCA_014905375.1 Phtheirospermum japonicum
CAAATTAAATTCAGTTCACAAGTAAAAGTACTTGTGAACTTGGGTGTACAAACCCGAAAACTATATTACTTTCTTGTTCACGATTAATTACAAAAATATGAAGTAATATATGAAAACTAAAATATCAAAAACTTGATACTAAATACTTATCGCCGTGATGACAAGATCTTCTCTGTTGGTTATGCAACTTCGAAAAACTTGTTAATCTCGAACAATGGCTCCAAGTAGTCTTCACTTCCTTGCTTCACTTCCTTGCTGTGCTTCTTTGCGTTGCATCGATTCCTTCTCAAAAAATCTGTGCGTCTTAAGTAGTGATCCCAAGCTTTAGTCTTCTCTTGTCTTAAATAGACAATCTTAGAATTATAAATTTGGTAAATAAGCATACAAAAATCTAGACACAATCTAGGAAAATAAAGTCCTATAAATAAACTAGGAAACACAATCCAGAGTTCCTAATTAATTTTGTGCCTAAGGAAGGCAAATAACAAAATAGGAATTATTGCCAAGAATAAATTCCTCAACAATCTCCCTCTTTTGCCTTTCTGGACAAAATACTAAGACGCAAAAACAAGTTCAAAAAAAGACTACTAACTCCCCCTAAGTTGAAAAACTCCCCCTAAATAAGATACCCAATGGTGTCAAAAAATCAAATCAACATTACAAACCAACATCGTTCAGAAAATCACTTAATAAAACAAAATAGACCAAAAAGGAACTTATTGACTTTGGACCCTCTTCGAATGACGAGGGGATGTCGAAGTTCCTTTACCCTTATCCTTTCTCTTTTTATGCTGCATTCTCTTCATCTTCCTCAAGGCCTTATTGCGAGATCAGATCCTCTTCCTTCGCTTTTCCCGAGCGAGACTTTCCAAGGCCTCGGCAGCAACAACATCATCCTCATCAGCATCAGCATCAATAACATCATCCTCTTCTGCGTCGCCAATATTTTCTCCCCTTTTTTGACCAGAAGGCAAAAGGACCTCCATGAGCGAACCACGAAGAGCCTTCAGCTGGGTCATCTGTGCATCAATCCAAGCCACATGCGCCTTAATAACCTATACAGAAACGGGGACCATGTTGGGACCAATTTTGGGAACGCCGGTCCCAACACCACTAGCACTAGTACAAAAATAGGATTCAAGAACAGACATTCAAGAACGCCTCAGGAGGTGGCGTTCTTGAATGTCAGTCGGTGTCATTTTTGTAATAAAAGTGTCACATACCAGAACGTCTTTTTTAAAGACGTTCTGGTATACTGTATAATTATTTGATATCCAGAACGTCGTTAAAAAGACGTTCTGGTATTTTAAATATCAAGAACGTCTTTAAAAACGACGTTCTCGTATGTTAAATATCGAAAACATCTTTTAAAACGTCGTTCTGGAAAGTATTATTCAGAACGCCTTTAAAAAGGTGTTCTCGTATGTCATATTATTTTTAGATTTAATATACCCACAAAATCAATTTTTCTGATTAAAAAAAGTAAATCCCTCGTTTTGCCCTAGCCCCCTTCCTCTCCGCCAACCCATTTCCCATTTTCATCTTCCCTTTCTCCCCGTCTGTCTCACGCACCGGACACCTCACAGCTCAACCATAACCACAGAGGTTTCTTCACGCTCTCCAGTAAGCCTAACCCCACTCCCACCCCCTCCGTCCCCGTCATTTTTCGCTCCTTATCCCCGTCTCGTACGGTGTCATTTCTGCATCGGAATTCCGAATTTGCCGTGTTGAGATGTTTTTCATCAATTCCATTGTCGTCTGCGACTAATGTCTGGTGGAACGACGCCCTCAAAGAAAATCAAGACCGGCGGAGGACTGGAGGAGGAGTATAGTGAGGACAAACTTAGTGAGGACTCCAAGTCTTGTATACCCATTAGGGCTTTTTTCTTCTCCACTAGGGTAGATTTTTTTTCTTCTTTCTTATTTACTTGTTGTTGATAAAGTGTGTGAACTGCAGTTTTAGTTCATAACTAGGGCTTGGAAAACATGATGCACAGATATTGGCCTGTATGCACTCGAAAGATGATGGGCCTCAACCAGTGCTTGCTTCTTAATGACTAAAATCACTCCTTTGTTGTTCTGTGAATTACTTTTCAACAATTAATATTTTGAATCAGTTTTCCAAAAGAGTATTTTCTTAAAAGAATATGATCTTTATGTATATTGTATAGTTATTTGTTAGATCTGTTTTACGTGTACAGTGGTGGATAAGGTATTGGCCTGTATGCAAGTTTTCTTGTGCATTCTCGATTTAATATAAGAATAAGCTTTGAAATTTGTTTAGAAAACTTCACGTCCTTTGATGATGGAAACTTGTTTATATGAAAGCTTATATAATTCAAAGATCAGTCTAATGTATCTATTCAGGTTTACTACAAAAAGTACCCCAATGATATGTTTAATGATAAAAAGGCCCTATTTCTCTCCATAGTAATAACATAAGTATAATGATAAAAAAGGCCATATTTCACTCCTAATGAGTGAAACTAGAAAACATTATTCCATAATTCTAGTGTTTATGATTACATTGAAGTTATATATATATATATATATATATATATATATATATATATATATATATATATATATATATATATATATATATATATATATTCTGCTAGCATATCACACTGTTGCTGAGAGTGCCTGTACAGCGAAGCTATGAACTATGTTCCATCCTATGTTGGTACATAAGTTTACAAATCTGCCAGTAGGATATCAAAGGCCAAGATAAGCGCTTTGAAATAGATGGAATGTAATTTGATGACATGAACAAGATATGTATGTAAGCCGCCGGAAAATCTCAGTTAACAAATGGAGGTGTCTAAAGAAGTAAATCATGGAGTTATTACTAGAATTACATTTTTACCCGTCCTGCTTTTAAAACCAATTCATTAATTTATTTGAACTACTGCCACAAACAGTAGTCACCTTTTCTGGAATTTTTGTACCACTACCAAAATTAATCATAGGTTGTATCAAATTATGGTTTGATGTTATTGGATACTTCTTGAATGTTATCGTGAGATACCATTCTTCAAAATCTGCCTTTTGAGTGTATGTTATGTTTATCACCTAAATTCGTGTGTGATGCTTAGTGAATAGTCACATCGCAACAATATTCTCGTAAATACATGTTTTTTATTTGTGTGTGTATGTCTGTTTGTAACCTTAAAAACTCTTATTGCTTCTTTTACCTCWAGATGGGGATARMTGATGYTATTGTGGACCTTGYCAGTAGTGRAACCGCRTTGAGAGAAAATAATTTKAAAGAAATTGGTGGTGGAGTTATCTTGRAAAGTCAGGTAATTGCTGCATTTTTGATATTGAGATMATTTGAAATATAGWTTTGATTATTTGGTATCTTCTGAAMGCRGTGTGTCATTTCAGGMTGTTCTTGTTGCTAGCAGAAGGTCGTTCATCTAGCGAAAAGGTGTGCGTGATATCACTCATGAAATGCTTGAAAGATGTGAGGYGCATTTAAGGGCTACTRGTCAATTCACGGTATGAATCATTARTTTYTAGGATATTTACAAAAKTACCACTGAGGTTTAATCTAATTAYAAAAAGATYTAGAATAATAGAGTCTCRCAAAAAAGTCTCATARCTTTTAGAAATTCTCGATTTTACTCATTTGGCCGCCAAGAATTGGATAATTTCATGTCCTGCTGTAAATGAATTTCTTCTTCCCTTAGTATTTAAAATGTAACTTAGCCCTGATAAATTTGTTTTGGTTTGATAGTGATTGGTTATTAATAGGAAAGCTTTTGGGCTATAATTAATCTCTTATGACTGCATTGAGTAAAATTTATTTTTAGCTTCAAATTAATTAAATAAACTTGCATTCCGTGTCTTGTGGTAGACCTCGTGGTTACAGATCAAAATATTATCTTGATTCCGTCTAGCTGCGCTGCTATACAAAAGGCTATTCGTGGTGGTACTATGATCACGTGACACTTCTTTATCATATATGTTGATTCCAAAGTATATGCAGTAGGTTTAACTTTCAACGAGCCTAGCTAAGAGTTATCATTCTTTCTGATGACACCCCCCACCCCCACCCAAGTCCTGCATTGCAGTTATAGAAGCTTGTTCATGTAAAACCTAGATCCAACCACAAACAATTAATAGCTACAATTTCTTGCATTTCACATTTTTACTTATACCGGCAAAAGTTTGTGCAGTTGATATTCCTGCTAACTGCACTTCTTGTGATTCCTTTTAATATGAATTGATGTTTTTGGCTGAGGTAACATGACTCGAATATCAACTTCTGTGGTCTTAGGCATCTCCACAGACCCACCCTAACTATTTCATCAGCATGCTATGTTGCAAATTTCCTTGTCTTCCAGCATTCTCACTTTCTTAGACGTTTCATCGTGACGTTTTCATATTTTATTTGCAAATAAGGTGGATTAACTTGTCTGTTATTATTTTTTATGTTTTAAATGTTTTTTTTTTGCTCTCATATTTTACATTCTACAATATTTCTTTAGGTACATGCTAGATGCTATGGAGAACTTGAGCCTACTGGTGGTGTTCTTCGGTTATGCAACTTATGTCGTCCAGGAGGTCCTCAATCTCCACCTCCATGCTGCCTGTGTCCTGTAGTAGGTACTTAATAATGTCTATCCATTTTTCTATTTTTGGTTTCTTCTGGATATATATGGGGCCATTTACTGATTCGAATAAATAAAACATCATTTGATGGTGTAAATGAACTTGCTTCAGGATGTGCTATGAAGCCCACCACTGATTGGAGTTGGGCTCATCTTGCTTGTGCCATATGGATTCCAGGTTTCAACTGGTTTTTATTTCGTTTACCTTTTTTTATATATGTATATAAACACACACATGTGCACACTCGTATTTTGTTTTCTATAAAAAATGTTTGAACTTAGTTATATCATTTATTTTCTTGTAGAAACATGTTTATCTGGTGTAAAAAAAATGGAGCCTATTGATGGGATTTCTAGAGTCAACAAGGTATCTTCCCTTTCTTATGTCTCCCTGTGTCAGTCTTTGACATCTTTTTTTTTAGTTCTGGCTGATCGCCTTTTAAGTGTAAAATACACTGTTAGAGATCAGAAACAAGGCTATTTTATGTAATTGGTCCATTTTAATTTATCGCTGATCTCTAACGTATCTCTATCATACATCAATACATCAGTTAAGTGTTTGCCCTACAATCTCAATGACAAATTCTGAAAATGTTTCCCCCAGAGAGGGACTATTTTATGCAATGTTGTAGATGATTTCAGTTAGGATAACTACATCATGCTTCCACATCCCAAATTTTCAATTGTTCTCCTGTCTTTGTTTCTATGAAGGATCGATGGAAGCTGTTATCTAGCATTTGTGGTGTTTCTCATGGGGCATGTATCCAGGTAGATTATCCTTTCTTTGCTTAAACTTCTTTTTATTTTTTGGATAGACTTTTAAATGATCTTTTCTTTCTACTCGTTTTCTTTTTTACTTTTTCGCGGCGAGCTTGAAATTACAGTTATCTATGGTTTTACTTGCTTTGATAAAATAATGTTATCTTTCATATGTTTTCTTGGATTCTCGTGACAAAATCCCTGTTATCATCAATACTTCTGTCTCCTTGTAGGAAGATTCAACTTAAGCAATTCAATTGATGAGCTCAAACAAATTGATAATGTTGTATCGCCTGTATTTGCACTATTACTATTTGAAATAGCTTAATAACATATTACAGAATAAGTCTATGTATTTTTATTTTTTTTTATTTTTTTGGGTGCAACAAGGGATGTCTGACAGGGACTAGTTCTTTTAGTAAGCAAAGGGGAGAGTTCACACATATTGACAGGGTCAGAATTTATAATATGGGACACAATAATGTTTTCTGGAGTGGTTGGAGTTTTTATATCATCATCCATCATTTCAACTGGTAAATAAATTAATTATCACCCATGTCCATTATATTTCATTTGTTTGGTATGCTCATGTAATTGTTGTACAGGCAGCTACATGCTGTCTCCAAAGTTGGGTATCATCGGTTTGTCTGTTCGTGATTATCTTGGTTCGTTCATGAAGACCATGGCCATATACTCAATTTTTCACGATTTCTTTCTCGCAATTTTTCATGGTGTGCACTCTTTAACTAACTTTTCATGACTTAATTAGGTATTGGAACTATATTTTCATCGACGGACACTGTATGCACTCTGCAGGTTCATGACTTCCTAATATACAAGCAACAAATATGGAATTGAATCTTAACGATATATATATATATAGGTTCTTCATCAAGAAGAAACGCCGCTGCTGTACAGCCTGGTTTTTGGTGTAGTAAATAATGCCATGTCAACAAAGGCGGTGGCTGGACAACTGTCAGGGTGCTCGGGGATTTTCTCTACTTCTTCTCCACAAGCACTACTGTGAGTTCATACGTTTATTCAGTAGTGAAGGGGATTGATAACGATATTTGTTTTGCTTGGTTTTTGGAAAGTTATTTATTTATTTTTTTCCTGCCAGATTTATGAGTTCATATAAGCTTTTCCAGCAAATGAAATGAAAGTAATAATAATAATAATAATAAACAAATTTCTAAGATCATATAAGCTTTTCCAGCAAATGGACTCATTGGTTTAGTTTTTTGTTGAACTTTTGTTGTCTGGTGTTGAACTGCATTTCCATTTACTATATCACATGTAATTCATGTTCTGGTTATGTGTCAATGGGAGATTATGATGTGAGTTGTTTGTGTTAATTTTCTGAATATTGTTTTGATGTTTTTGCTGTGACTGATTTAGTTTGAAGAAATTCTAATTAATTTTGTGAATATTGTTTTTGATGTGACTGATTCTGTTGAACTTTTGTTGTCTGATGTTTTTGCTGTGACTGATTCCTGTTCTGGTGTTGAAATGCATTTTCTGAATATTGTTGTGTTAATTCTAATTAATTTGTTTGTATTCTTGTTTATTTGTTTCTTTATATGATTTGCTGTGAAAGATTTTCTTTTTTTAAAGCTAGCAAATAGCTTATAAGATGTTTTTAATAATTTTATGGGCTCTACTAAAACATAGCCTATTTTCATCATTTTATTAATATTATTTATAACACTTATAATTTTCTGTCATTTTTCATTAGCTACATTTGCATTTTCATATTAACCTGCAAGCACTCAATATAGAACAACCTTATTCGGACGAGGAAATTGATGATGTACGTAGACGTTGGGCCGAGTGTTTCTTAGAGTTCATTGCTCGATCGCCATATAGGTGCGATATTTTGGAGTGTAATAAACAAACTATTTGTGGATAACTTGAATGGTATCAAAATAGGTACTCATCAACTTTTGTAAATTTCTATTTTAAGACTTGGTGATCATGTATTTGGATACTTGTGTTGTTTGGATTGACATATTATGGTGATTGTGTATTATTGTTATTAATGACATGTGTTGGTGATCTTGGGATTATATAAATAAAACGTGTTTTGTGATTTAATTAGGTACTTAGAATTGTAATATATGAGCAGGCCTGGAAAAGGAAATATAAATCTGGAATGAAATTTCAAAAATGTAAAAATCTAGAACGGTTATCAAAAAATCGTTCTAGAAAACAAAGATTCTAGAACGCCTGTTTTTTGAGACGTTCTGGAAAGCATACTTTCCATAACGTCTGTTTTGCGCCACGTTCTGGAAAGTATACTATCCAGAATGCCTGTTTTGGAGACATTTTGAAAAGTAAACTTTCCAGAACGCCCATTTTTAGAGGCATTCTCGAAAGTACATTTTCCAGAACGCCTTTTTTTTCAGCCGTTCTGGAAAGTAAACTTTCCAGAACGTCCCTTTTTAAGACGTTCTGGAAAGTATAATTTCCAGAACTCATATTTTTAGAGTCGTTCTCGAAAAGATACTTTCAAGAACGCCTTAACAAGGGACGTTCTGGAAAGTATATTTTCCAGAACGTCTTAATGAAGGACGTTCTGGAAAGTTATTTTCCAAAACAGGCGAAACCTGTAAAACCAACTTTCTAGAATGGCTGAAATATTTTTCAGAACGTCTCTGAAAACTGTTCTTGAAAGTCTAACAATCAAGAACGCCTCAGCAAGGCGTTCTGGATTTGCAGAAACAGGCGTTCTTAAAAGTTGTTTCTGCACTAGTGTAGCAACATTGGCCTGGAAAGGCGCCTGCCAAGGGAGATCAATAACCCTGGCACCCGTAGTATGCTGGCCCCTCAAAGCAAACCATTCAGACTCCCTAGTAAGGACATCATCAGAATGAAGCTCCAAGCCCTGATTCTCAAGCAGGCTGAATATCAAAGAGGGAAAGCACAGCGATGCGGCGGACCTGGTGGTGGCGAATTTCGTAACAATATCAAACACATGCTGCCCGAAATTGTACTTGATTCCCCTTCCAAGCCTGTACAAAAACTGGGCCTGAGGCCGAGTAACACACGTTGTATTCTTGGAGGGAACTCAGTTGCAAATGGCCACCTTGTGCAAAATAGAATAGGGAGAAGAAAGCCTACTGCTCGGCAACTGTTCAAACCATACCGCCAGATAAAAACAAAATAACCTCGTCCATATCATCCACAGTAGCATCACCCCGATATGGCTCAGTGCCAAATAATTCATCAATTAAATCAGGGGTGAAACTAAACACTCTACCACGCACAAACACTTTGCCATAGTTCACAGAGTTTGAATCAACAATAGACGACAACAAGTTTGCATAAAACTCAACAACAACATCACAGACAAATGGTATTGTAGTGGAAACTGTGGAGTACATACCTTTAAACTGGAGGTAGAAAATCAAGTTTTGTCGCTCAAACAGTTCAACTAGAACTCGGCGCTCAGCAATCACGTGACAGGTTCGGTATGTATCAAACAACTCTGCAGTTTCGGCAGTCAGAAACTTCTCCAAAAAAGGCACCATATCCTCAAGCTCAGAGGTCCGAGAAAGAGTACCCGAGGAGGACTGGGAGTGAGCACAGGAGTCTAAAGAAGTCAGTGTGGGAGCACGAGAAGCACTCGGAACAGAGGCAGTGCTGGAGAACGAAACAGACGGTGAATGATGTGATGTTGGTATGGGGGAACAACCACGAGGAGTAGCAACATCCTCCTGAGCAACCTTCTTTCCCTTCTTATCCTTCTTGCAAGCAGTAAGAATATCACGAAGAGGCACATCAAAGGATGAGTCAGGAGAATACTCAAAAAGATCAGGATTGAAATCGGGCTGAGGAAACCTTGACTTTTGCCGGGCTAGATCTCTTGTCGGCCAATCTCACAAGCTATTTTCCGGCGAGGCGTATTCTTTGCCGTGAGATTAGGAGCCGAAGGCAACAGAGGCACCGATCCTTCCACTGGAGTAGGGACGTAGTCATCGCCGTCAGGGTCTAACATCACGGTGACATCCTCCGCAAGATTCATGTGCTCAATTGGCACATTGCGGCACGGTCCTGCTTTGCTCTTTGGTACAATGGGTGGTACAACGCCGGGAGGTATGTCGCGCAACTGTCAGGACCTTTTCAAGGTAGGGTTCCCCACTCTTCCAAACATCTCAGCAACAAACGCCAAATTTGGGGGATTACCAACATCTATCTCGTTCCCTGGCTGTCCTGGGAACACTTGCGCTTCAAGGACGACGTGAACTGGTGAAGAAACTGGTACAGCAGCATGAGAGTGATGCGCCGGTGAGGGTGGTGGCGATTTTGTTACCGGTGGTGGGTTGGAAGAGGAGCCACCACCGATTTCGGCACAAATATCCAGGCCGCCAATTTTAGGGAAGGGCACTGGAATTTGTTCGCCAGAGCTGCGCACACCGGCCGGCAATTCAGGAACATTCGACAGCGAGGTCTGGTCCGACATCCTGAGAATCTTGACACAAGCACAAGAGCAACAAGAAATCGAGATAATTGGAGAGAATTAAGAGGGCTGGAGAGTTCAATTAGCAGGGTGTTAATGATCAAACGGTAAAAAGATTCAGGTTTTCAAGCTTCCCAAAAAAAATTACCGTTGCCAAGGAGAGAAAAGAAATAGAAAATAAAAGGAAAAAGGCCCTAATTTTACCATCCTATGGATTTTGAGCATATATCCTGATTTTCTTCCCTTTTAAAAACAAAACCACTCCCCCCTTAAAAAGGATACGTGAACAACCCACTATACCATTATCAAGTTGTTTGATTTGTAAACCGAGAAAGTACGAGAGGTTATCTTCCATGCTCATTTCGAACGTATCAGACATTCGAGTGACAAACTCCTTGACCATCTGCTCGTTAGTGGATCCAAAATTAATATCATCTACATAAATCTGGACAATTAAGATGTGCTTATTGTATTTAAGAAGGAATAGAGTTTTATCAACCTCCCCTCGTCTAAAGTTCAAATAAAGCAAATGTTGAGCTAACCTTTCATACCAAGCTCTTGGAGCTTGTTTTAAACCATACAACGCCTTTTTCAGTTTTAAAATAAAATTTGGTTTTTGAGGATCTACAACTCCTATAGGTTGCTCAACATAGACTTCTTCACTTAAGACTCCATTTAAAAATGCACTATTAATATCAATTTGATGCAACAAAATCTTCATATAACAAGCAACAGTAAGTAAAAGCCTTACCGACTCAATGCGAGCAACAGGGCAAATGTTTCATCAAAATCGATTCTTTCAATTTGTGTATACCCTTGTGCAACCAGTCGAGCTTTGTTCCTTACAATGTTGCCTGCCTCATCAGTATTGTTCTTGAATATCCACTTTGTTCCTGTCACGTGGGAATTTTCTAGACGAGGAACTAAATCCCAGACATCATTTTTGGCAAATTGGTCCCAGCTCTTCTTGCATTGCCTTTATCCAGAACTCATCCTTGAGTTTATCCTCCACACGCTTGGGCTCTGTTTTAGAAAGGTACAAAGATTCACAAATTTTAGAACAATTAGTAGACAAACAGACATACCTGACCATTTCCTTGAAATTTATCTGTCGCCTTCTTGTACTCCTTTCATCCAAATCTCCGATCATTTGGCCCACGGGATGGTTTCTCTGAGTTCTGGATGGGATGTCCCTTTGATGGAGGTCAATGGGTTCAGCTGGATCTTCATCTTCTAATCTAGAATCTGATTTTGCACCGTCTTGAGCTGATGTTGGTTCCGATGTTGAGTTCTCAAGACCAACATTGGTATCAACACCACTCAACTCTCTGGTTTCAGGACCTGCATCTCTGTTTTCTGTACCTTCACTATCATCTAAAGGAAGAGTGACATTATCCGGAGGATTTTGATCATAAATCAGATCATTATCCTCGGTAGGTTTAACTCCACTTGTGAGATCATCAAACTTGACATTAACAGACTCAAACATGCTTCGAGTTCTAAGGTTAAACAACCTATATGCATGAATATTTTGGGAATGTCCCATGAAAATACACTTGTCACTTTTTGAGTCCAGTTTAGCTAGATGATTTCTATCGTTGAGCACATAGCAAATACATCTAAACACATGAAAATAGATCAAGTTCGGTTTTTACCTATCAACAACTCATATGGAGTAGCACATGACCCTGGTCTAAAATAAGCCCTGTTTATAATATGACATGCAGTATTCATAGCTTCACCCCAAAATCTTTTTGCACAGCCACTGGAAATGAGCATAGTTCTAGTCATCTCAGCAAGAGATCTATTTTTTGGTTCAGCTATTCCATTTTGTTGGGGGGTAATAGGTGAAGAAAACTCATGGCTAATACCTTCCGAAGTGCAGTATTTAGAGAAAGATGCATTTTCAAATTCTTTTCCGTGATCAGTTCTAATCCTGCCAATGTTCACATCAAATCTTACACACATCCTCTTTGCAAGTTTTTTGAAAGCTTCAAAAGTTTCAGATTTTTCTTTCAAAAACTCTACCCAAGTATAACGAGAAAAATAATCTACAATGACAATAACGTACCTCTTCCTACCAAGGCTCTCGACTTCGAGCGGTCCCATAAGGTCCATGTGAAGGAGCTCAAAGTAAGATGATGTAGTGAGACTTTGCTGAATTGGATGTGGCACCCTGACCTGCTTCCCTTTCTGGCATGCCTCGCACACAGTAATGATCTTGGTGTTGAGCTTAAGTAGTCCATTCACAGCTTCTTCTTTGGCCAACCTTTCAATCATCTTGTAGTTGACATGCCCAAGCTTTTGATGCCATACCTCAGCATCACTTAATTGCGACAACTTGCAAAAGGCATCACTTTGGATTTGATAGCAGTTATCAGAAGTTCTTTAACCAGTGAGAATACACGGTCCATTCTCCTCATAGACTTCACACTTCTCACGGTTGAATTTGACACTAAAACCTCCGTCGCACAGTTGACTTATGCTTATCAAATTTGGAGTAAGTCCTTCTACCAGCAACACATTCTCCAAGGTTACAACGCCGGGAACATGGAGAGTTCCTTCATCAACAATTTGGTCATTTGTGCCTCCACCATACTTTACCTTTCCACCTCAAACTCTGACAATGTTGGAAAGAAGCTCCTCTGACCCAGTCATATGCTTGGAGCATCCACAATCGAAATACCAGGCTTCAGGGACGTGGGACTTTAGGGAGGTATGGATCATATTGCACTTGACGCTATTTTTCTTGACCCACACTTATTTGAATCTGGTGTTGGTATTGATGTTGGTATGACGGGAACCAACATTGGATTTAGCAGCCACCTTTGTTCTCTGAAAGTGTCTTCTTTCGCCAATGATCTTCCCAACAAAAAGGCCGAATGTGACCTGGCTTGCCACAATGATGGCACACGAACTGTCTCCTCCTCTTCTTGTGCCGTTTAGGCAATTTTTGTTCTTGACTTGAGGACTGTGATGGCTGATTCGGTTTATATCCAATTCCATGCTTTGAGGTTTCTGGGAAACTCATCTCCAAGATTTCGTCGAGCTTTGCCTTCCCCTTGTTCAGATTTGTGATGGTTCCTTGAACCCTCTTCAGCTCAGTTTTCACCTTTTCTAGCTCAGCATCTTTCTTGGTGAGTGATGATTCCAATCGGACAATTATGTCAATTTGATCACTCTTTTCCTTGGTTAGTTTCTCAACCTCTTTCATGAGATCCTTGACCTTGAGTACCTGTTTTCCCCAACTGACAAACAGTTGCTTATGCTCAACACTCAACTGCTCGTACTCTTCAAGATAATCAATAGTCTCTGCATTCAGGCATACGATGTTGGTTGCGAGGTTACCAACATGGAAGTTCATCGTCCCACACAACATTAGTAAATAGGGATGGAACAGGTTCAGGTGAGTCGGAATCATTGACATCCTCAGTGAAGTTCGTGGCAACCATGCTCTTTTCCTAAGAGTGTTAGGACATTCATTCTTGTAATGCCCCCAGCCCTTACATTCATGGCACTGTACCTCACTGAGTGGTTTCAGAGAGTTGGATGCATTGGGTATTGATGATGTGGACTGAGATCTGGGAAGAGCGCGTCAAGTGAACTTTGGTGCAGACACCGGTGGTTTGGTCTTTGTGTTTGATCCTCCCATGCTGTTTTTTTTCTTTAGAAAATTATTAAAACGTTGGGTCACGAAGGACAGTTCGTCTTCTTCAAGAGTAGTGGACTCCATCTTTTTCAAAATTCCATTCATGTTGAATTCCTCATCGTCTTCATCATTGTCAAAGCTAGCATTAGACGAAAGAGCGACATTCTTGTCTTTTGAGTTGGAACCAAGGTGTTCCATCTCATACTGCTTGAGGTTTCCAAGCTAAGGTGTTGAAACTCTATATCATCAACATCTTTGGATTCTTCTATGGCAACCACCTTCATATTATATTTCTTTGTGATGGATCTCAGTAGTTTTCCCACAAGACGCGAGTTAGTTATTGATTCTCCAAGCTCTCTACACTCTCTTGTAACTTCAGAGAGTCTCATGGCGTAGTCCATGATAGACTCCCTTTTCGTCCATTCTCATTGCTTTGAAAGACATCAACATTCTCAGCCTTGATTTCTTCACGCTTACAGTTCCTTCACACACCCTTTGAAGTGTGTCCCATGCATCCTTTGCTGAGCGGCAATTCTTGATGACTCTGTAGTAGCTTGCATCAACATATCAACACAAAGTGTTGATGCATTTGGAATTCCAGTTTGCATTAGCTATTTCGTCATCAGTCCAATCTTCTTCTTTCTAATCGATGGTGTCACCTTCACCGTCAGTGACACGTGGCTTTTCACATCCAATTAGAACGGTTCTCCACGCACGTTTGTGAATGCTCTTTAAGTGCCACCGCATCCTTTATTTCCAAAGGGAATAGTTATCCCCATTGAGGATCGGAGGCCTTTGGTTGCCTTGAGCATCCATAGCACCTAAAAATAAGGATCAATACTTAAAAGGTTAAGTAACCCGCTCTAGATGCCAATTGTAAAAATTTGAAGGTCTATGGTTTTGAAAATAAGTCTCAGTTTTATGATGTTGTTATTCAATATTTATCAACACTGCCTAAAAACATCAACCAGAGTTATAATAAAAATATGCAGCGGAAATAAAACTAAAGAACCCAACAAATTAAATTCAGTTCACAAGTAAAAGTACTTGTGAACTTGGGTGTACAAACCCGAAAACTATATTACTTTCTTGTTCACGATTAATTACAAAAATATGAAGTAATATATGAAAACTAAGATATCAAAAACTTGTCACCGTGATGACAAAATCTTCTCCGTTGGTTACGCAATTTCGAAGAACTTGTTAATCTCGAACAATGGCTCCAGGTAGTCTTCACTTCCTTGATGTGCGTCTTTGCGTTGCATCGAAGCCTTCTCAAAAAACCTGTGCGTCTTAAGTAGTGATCCCAAGCTTTAGTCTTCTCTTGTCTTAAATAGACAATCCTAGAATTCTAAACTTGGTAAATAAGCATATTAAAATCTAGACACAATCTAGGAAAATAAAGTCCTATAAATAAACTAGGAAACACAATATAGAGTTCCTAATTAATTTTGTGCCTAAGAAAGACAAATAAAAAAATAGGAATTATTTTCAAGAATAAATTCCTTAACAGGTTCAAATCCCAGTGGTTTTGTTTTGCGATTTTACTTTTTTTTTATTTATTATTGACATTGCTTCAACATTTAAACATTTTAAATTACACACACACACACACACATACACAATGGGTTTCCACAATGTTTTAATTTTAATACATAGCCCCAACCACTCCACCACATAATCATGATGTTATATTTTATAAACAAAGAAGTTGACATTCTAAATAAGTTTAATCTTTCTTTTAACCTTACATAACTTACCAGAAATCCATTTTTTAAGTTTAATACAAATGTTAACACTTCTCATAAATATAAAAGAAACCTCAAAACTTAAAATAAAAAAAGTATATATACACACACGCGCGCGCGCACTTTAAACAAAATTTTAAGTTTATACTTATAAGATAAATTTGTAAAATAAAAAACTTAAAAAATATTTTAGAATAATAATATAAGCTGTTAAAAATTATAAAGTTGGTAAAATAAATATTTAATCATGAATAACTACATGATATATTCTAATAATAAAAATATAATTGAGATATTATAAATTAAATATCAAAATATATTTAATTAGATAAGAACATAATAAAGTGTGATTAATTTTTAAATAAATATTTCACACACAGAAAAAAGGTGTTCACAAAAAGAGATTTTGGGTAAAAAGATTAATTGAGAACTTTTATGGACAAATATAAAATATTATAATATATTAATAAATAAATTTTAAAACTTGAAGTCTGAAAAAAAAATCTATTATTTAAATTTATAAACTTATTTAATCAGTTTTAGAAATAAGAAACTTTAGAAATAATATATGATAGTAATATAGTCGTTAAAAACTATAAAGTAAGTTAAATAAACATAGAAAAATAAATATTTGATGATGAATAATAAGTTGAATAATATTTACATTAAAAAATGTAGTGATACCAAGTGTCATCACCAATTATTATCATTTTGATGTGAATGAAAAATTCATATTTGTCATCACTAAATAAGACTTTAGTGTCAAAATAATGTTGTCACTATTTTTCTTGAAGCAGTAACAATACATGATGTTGTCATGAAAAGATATTTATTGTGACACTCGATGTCGTCACCATTTTTCATGAAAAATATAATTACAAAATATTGTATTGTCACGAATAAAACTTATTGTGACACCAAATGTCGTCACAATTTATTACTAGTTTGTCGTAGAAAGGTTCTCTCCTACCCATATGTTTCGTAATTCCATTATTATGACAAATTCTATTTAATCATCATCAATGCGAATTAGTGACGGAAAACTAGATAGTTGATGACAAAAATAAATATTGTCGTCAAAATATATTTTTCAGTGATAAAATTAAAATTCATTGATATTAATAAACATATCATGACAAACTTTTATGCGTGGAAAGAAATCATCATAATACATGTGATTTGTTGTAGTGAAATCTGATCATCGACATATGATGCGTGACAGAAACATCATAAATATAGACACTAATACTGATTGCAAAGACGACCAATTCATACTTTCCACTCAAGTTAGATAATTATTTTATACCAACGACCCTGCTCGCCCTGCAAAATGGCAAATTGACAATGAAATCCACCATGATGTGGAGGCTGGTTTAACGACAGACTTATTAACTGAAGTAGATTTGTTGCACTCTGATAACTCTTTATAATTCTCACTTTTTGTTGATCTTGCATGTCTCATTCTATGTGTGTCAAATTTATTGTAAGAGAGAATCATTATTTATTTTTATTTTTTTCAACAAAAATTTAATGGTACTTTACTAATTTTACCTTTATTATTTCACACTTTAGTTATTATAAGAGAGAAGTTTTTTTTTCGCCTCCCAAACTTCACTCAATCTGATACATTGTCTTCTAATATTCTTTTTCGTACACTTTGACTACTGAAGTTTGCGGTTTTTACACTTTATCTCCTTTAGCCATTTTCGGTAGAAATTATTTTCGACAGACTTTTTTGCACAATTGAAGCAAAATCACCTTCCATGCACAATATTCTAGCATACCTTGAATAAGAGTTATATTAAATGAAGATTTTGTCCTTCAATTATGCCAAAAAAAATCCGTAGGAAATAATTTTCGGCAACAATTTTAACCAAAAAATGACTCAAGGAGGTAAAGTAAAAAAATGCATATTTCAGGAGGAAAAAGATTAGCAGGAAAAATATAAAATTGAGTAAAGTTTGGGAGGTAAAAAAAGCTTTCCTTATATTCTAAATAAGAGGGTCTTATGGTCATTCAATACGTATAATTATAACACCAATCATTTTTATGAAATTTTCAAAAATTAGTCAATTACGACAGTTAGACTGTAACGGTGGGAGTATTTGAGAAAGTGAAAAATTTTGTGAAAGTAGGAAAATTTCAATTTAGTGAGAATAACCAAGACTTGTGTCCCATTCATATAGACATAGGAGACATAAGCCCTAAATTAGGGTTTCCGTCTCCTATTCTTCCTTTTACTTACACAATAAAACCCTCGACTTATAATTACTATTCTTATTACAATAATAACTTTGTTACCATATTGTTTTAGAATCTCCACCATGTCATTGACCCGTCGAGACCCCATAATTATATTTAACCATAAAATCTTATTATAATATTACTATAATAACTTTATATGTGAGGACCTAAAATCGTCTACCTCTTTCGTTATCTTCTTACTTTATTAGTGGACTCTCTGGGCCAAATCTCCTTAATCAATGACCTGTTTGACGCGACCTTACTGTCGCGGCCTGTTTTAGTTGGATGGGCCTCTAAGAACCTATACGACCTGATATTGGTATCTAAGCTCCTTAAGAACCTAATTATCTTATTCCACCTACCTGTATATTAGATTTCTTAACATGGATAGCTACGCCGATATTTGAGGCTACATAAACTAGTCCCCCGTATTCTAACTGATGGAGGTAGTAAATCAGATAGAATATAAAAATTGTAATTATTGCCACCCATTTACTTGTTAAAACCGTGTGTCAGAGATCTCCTCGAATACACCACAACCCATAACTTCGCACTTAAGAGACTTTCTCGGATATACCATAGCCGCCAAAACATTCAAATATTTCACCATAAATGAAAATCATCATTAGGGCGTGTGGACAGGTGTTGTTTCCCCCCTCCACACTGAATTTACCCTAGTCATGTGGGCTCAATGAAACAAAAGGACAACATTCTTATGAATAACCTTTCACTGCCTCATTTTTACCCTAATTCCATTTGCATCTCTCTGCCAAAATATCAGACTCTCCTATTTTCGCCCGCCATTAGAGCTCCTAAATTTTTCTTGAAGATTCATCTTGCCACCGCACATTCGTCATCATCGTTCTTCAATAATTACAATTCAAGTTTTAAGCTTACTAACTGCTTCTTCTCTCGCTTTCTTCACCATTTTTATTATTCCTTTTTTTGAGTTACCTTCTTAGACACCAACTCCTAAAACCTGGATTATGACAAGACCATAGAATCATCTAGTAGTACGGAATCTATTGAATCGAGGAAGAACCCCTCTTTCAAAAAAATTGCAAGAGGAATAGAGTCGCCTTAAGATATAATTTAAGGAATGAACTAGAGGCTAGCCCTAACTAGAACAAACAAACTCCAAGAGCAAGCTACTCGTATTCACCAGGAATTGTTTCCCTTCCTGTTGGGATAGACTCCACCATCTCTAAATCTACCCTTGAGCGTGATTCTCTCCCCAACTCAGTGTTCGCAATGCCCTATTCTTCTCACACCTATCTCCAACCTCTTCCCACATATGGAATTAGGGTCGTACCAAACAATACCTGGCTATTACCGAGGCACGAGCTGCTACCTCTTTTCCTTCAGAACCTCTGCCTCGCTGACCAAATAGAACCTATTTTCCCAACCCCCTGGAGCCAAATATTTTTGAAAAGCCACAACCTAACCATATTACTATTTTTGAGGACCACCTATATGTGGGGATCAGGTTTCCCTCCACCCTCTCCTATTAAAGTATTCGAGAGATATGAATTATCTCTGCTCCGTCTAACTCTTGATTTGGTACGTTTCATCACCAGCTACATAATTCTATGCTCTATCTATCACGTCGAACCTAGAGTTTTTCTTCTTATTTTGAAAGGACATAAAGGTGTTGGATTCGCTATAATCGTATGGGGCTTACGCAGCGGAATTTAAAATTTTTTGATTAATTAAAACAATTATATATATCAAATATATATAATAAACCCCGTAGATTTCGTAAGCGATTTTAACGATTGTCATTTTTCATTATTATGTATCTAATACAAATTTTGATTCTTATAAAATAAATAAATTAATACCTCGCTTTCTATATCTTCAAGCGACGATTGAGAGGGAATCAATTCCCGGCTATGTGGCTAACACCGAAACTTCTCGCCTCAGGAATCCAAGCGTATCCCCTCTAATTGAGTCCACCTTTTGATTGCGACATCGAAAGAATTCTTCGCTAGTAGAATCATTCCGTTTTCAAATTGATAGGAATAACAATTAATCCAACAATCAACAATTGATTGAAGATTAATTATTGTAGATGAAAAATTATTAATTAATTTTCATCTACAAATTGAAAACTTAAATAAAATATGTAAAAGAATAA
Organism: Phtheirospermum japonicum; assembly: GCA_014905375.1. Lineage (NCBI taxonomy): Eukaryota > Viridiplantae > Streptophyta > Magnoliopsida > Lamiales > Orobanchaceae > Phtheirospermum > Phtheirospermum japonicum. Next base: position 550,091 of record BMAC01000072.1, read on the forward strand.
TTTTCTTTTATTTTCGTTTCTACTCTTGAGAGACGCCTGCTTTTAAAAAATAGAAGGAAATCTTTTGCTTTGTTTTCTGTTGTCCATCAACATGGACGGCCGCCCTATTTAAAAGGTGGAGTCCTTTTTTTTTTT
>BMAC01000072.1:558174-572462 GCA_014905375.1 Phtheirospermum japonicum
GAAATTCTTAACTGGAAAATTTGTCTGTCGAATAAGATTTTTCATATTGCAATAATACATGATTAGTCCTTTGACTTGAGGTACGATGGTAACCTTGTGCACATCATGCAATACTTAGATTTATTTTTTGATTGCTTGACAATCGTAAAAAAGGATATTTTGGGTATTGTATCGATGTGCATGGAGGTTTGTCTGTAGCCAACATAGAATTCAAGACTTGTCTATGGATAAGAGAGTATCCTGTGAATTTTCATAATTTGTGATTCAAAGACCTTGGCCAGGGCACGATGAATATTGATTCATAAATGAATTACTTAAACATCGGGTCATGTTCAATGAACTTGTTCTCTAACAAGAACCCACATATATATGCACTCGCGTCACAACGCTGATGTTAATGGAATGCAACATCCTTGTCTTACAAGCATGCATCATATGCGCAAGTCTTACTGGGCTATTTAATGTCCTATCTCGAAAAGCCCATTGACTTGGAACAAGTTTAAGACCGAAACCTTAGAGACATGTTCTATGATTGCCATCGTATGCGCAACCATATCCAATAGTTTAAATTGGTTTAAGGACTTTATCATACGTGCAATTATAATAAAAGATTAAACATAAGATAAAGAAAGTTGCATTTATTAATATAATTCCAAAAAAATCATTATACAAGTAGAATGAAATCCAATCTACTCTACTCTAACAAAAGGTTCTTTTTATATTTAGGCTAGAAATAACTCCTATTTCTTCACTAATACCTCCGCTAAGGTGCCCGATTGGTGCACTAAGTTTTCCTACGTTAAATCATCTGAACCGTCTTATGTTGTTCTGAGTAGGAAACCTAATAACAGAATCATTTACCTCCTTATTGTTTTTATACTCGCCTCTTAAGAACTAACCACCTGCTTGCTCTCCTTGTAACAGAAAGTATCCTCTTCACCATTGAATCTGAACTGGAGAACAACACCACTATCTCAAAGGCCGTGGACCCAACTATTTTGGAACTACCCCTAAAGGAGGCTAATCCACCAGAAGAGGTCGCAGAGTACCTTGCCAGGAAGATGAAAAGAGAAAATAGTTTGGGGCCTCCAATTACTCCACTACTCTCTCCAACACACTTGGACATATCTCAAGCATATGCGTATGACCTAAATCTCTACATCCTCCTACTCCGCCCAAAAAATATCGGTGGACCAAAACTCGTAAGTCAGCAAGCTTGGGGTCCCCATCCATGCAAGAAGAGCTACTAAACTGTGAAGACGTCAACCAATACCTACCATTTCTCCAGACGCAAGTACTTCCCCGAAGCAGGACCTACTCAAGGGCATGAACCTTTTTCACCAGGTGGCTCTGACATCCAGCAACGTCGCTCATTTATCTTATCATACATCTTTAACCTCACGATATTATTATTATTAGTATTTTTTATTCTTGATTGATTCCTTTTATGACACCTACCTTTTTCTCAGATTATTCCTGTCTTCGTTTCCATTACGAACAGACTTCTAGAGCATTCCCTACAGATAGAAGAGGATGCTGAGTCAAGCTGAAAATATGATGGATGATCAAACTCTGCAGCTTTCACTTACCCAAAAAAAAAACCTAGATGAGGTTCAACACCAGATACGGACCCGTGATGAGGAGATGGAAACCTGTAAGACGCAAAACACCTCTTTGGAGTTAAGAACCTCCTCCTTAGAGAGTGCGTTGTAGGTCAGTCAAGAGTCAGCAATCAATCTTCAGCCTGAATTGACTTCTCCTTGGGAGGATGTGCAGAAGTGAGAGGAAGCCCACAACAAAGGATTGAAGAGGGTCGTCCTAATCAGCGAGGTTGGTTGCAGGTTCCTTGAGGCCTATTGCACGGACCTGTTGGTGACCTATCAGAATAAAACCACCTTCCTCTACCAGGTGGGCGCCAGTGCAAAAATGTATTTCAGGACGCATATTGAGAGACAATGAACAAATAAGAAATTCGAGTTCTTCTTTTCAGGCGGATATAAAGGTCGCGAAAAAGGATCTTTCCCAATTTGAATTCTGGAAAGGCGGCCTTAACCAGCCCAGATAAGTGACCTGATGGACCACGTGCACGGCCAACATGGTCATGACTGTCGGGCTGGTCTCTGAGGTATGTTCCTTTGGGTTCCCTGTTTCCTACTCCATAGTTCTCTATAACTTCTCCATCTGATAGTACTACTTAAAACAACTACCTCTTTTACTATTCAGTTAATGTTTGAAACTAAAGAAAAACGATAAGAAAATATTGAGTCACGCCACATCAGTAAAAAAGTTCGATCGAAATAATTTTGTACCTTTTTTGATAATTTTACCAACTTAGTGTAGGTGAATTGAAATTGGACAATACGGACTAAAAATGTAATTTTCCCGTATATAAAAATTGATCTTTTCTCCTTTAAAATACTCATCCATCATCATCTTGAAAAACCTATAAGTAAAACACCTCATGTAAATATTTAACAAATAACAGTAATTAATTTCATCAACTGTATATCAAATGCTCATATAAGTATAATGTAACACATGTAAATGAAACACCTCATTTTTTATGGTTCTCAAAGTTGTGAGTCTAAAAATTGAATAAGAAAATAGTTGATAAATAAATACCAAAATCTAATCATAGTTTAGCTATAATTAGTAAATATTTTGCATCTAGAATTACTTTTATAACTAGTGTGAAGACCGCGATTTTCGCTGCCAAATATAAAAAATATTGAAAAATAAAATTTATAAGATAAATAATTAAACATGTGAATTATTATATCAAAAAGAAAAAAAATGTTCACTTTAAATTTTGAATATTTTATGCTACATTAGTTGATTTATTTATAATGATATCATTTTCGTCGTAACAAAGAATTTACAACTCTTTATGCTCATAACTATCAATATTTTGAAATAAATATGACTTGTGCATTATACGCGAGTTTTATATATATGACATTTTAAAAGATTTGTGATAGCTATAAAAATAAATTTTAAAGTATGATTGTATTTTAAACTTATGTGGCATCTCGTTCCAATATAAATAATGTTCGAGTGCATTTATACATGCAATCAATGGGATTAGCTGTTAAATATAGCAAGTTACCCTTAATGTGACGTTCAAACTCGAAGAAAAACGAAATTGTGAAAATATGAAGGTTATAAAATATATATTTTATAAGGTTATCATATTCATTCGAGAGATGGAAAATATAATTAAAACCGAAATTCTTATTTCCATGTGTAAATTCAGAATTTTTGTTAAACTTGTTTTTCATTTAATTTCCTTTCCATTAAACATGTTCTCAAACACTTTTTTTTTTAAAAGTTAAAATAAATATACAAACAATCACATTATTGAGAAACAAACAAAAAAAGGGCCTAATCATATATTTGCTATCCACACTATGATTTTTATTGGTTTCTCTATGTATGTTCATAATGAAATACAGATCCAACCAATTTACTAAATCCAAATACATATACAAATAATTACATAATTGAGAAACAAAAAAGGAAAAATTGCCTAATAATATTTCTACTATCCACCGTATAATTTATTGATTCTTAAAAATAAAAAATTATAATACTTGTAATAGTAATAGGAACAAAGTCGTATTCGTTCGAGAGATGGAAAATATAATTAAAACCGAAATTCTAGTAAATTCCGGAATTATGAGGACTATTGTAAATCCTTGTAAATTCCGAAAATATAATTAAGACCGAATTATGATTAAAACTGAAATACTATGTCGTTCTAAGAATATATATTTAGTTTAACCCTATGAGGATTATGATTTTTTGATTTTATAAATAAGTATACATTTGTTATGAATATTTTAGCTTAAGTATATAAATTATTAATATGAGGAATATTACGGAACAAATATGTGAGAATTTTATTCTTACCAATTATATATTTGGTACAATTATTAATTATGTTAAATATATTTTCTCATTTATAATTCAATTACCAAATGTGTATTAATTATGAGGGCAGCGTGATTTGATATGTAATTAGTTGTATAATATATTTTTGAATAACTTAATTATGGTAACATGATTAATGGGGATATTTAGTTGATATCAGTTTTATATCTATATATACACACGTATATATGTATATTGATAAATCTTCCCCCCAAATTAGGGGATTCTGAGTCGATCAAAATCTGGCGATCCTTACAACGTATGTCGAATAGGCTGAATTATTTGCATAACATTCTATAATATAAAAATATGAGATTTTAAGTTTAATTATTAATTAATCATTGTCATGTGCACAAGACTGAAGAAGTCAAGATTTAGAATGCTTGGTAAATTATGGGAAAAACGAATGAATTTGATTAAAGGACTTAATGTGTTTGATAAGTCTCATTTGTAGGGGTATAATTCATTCACCGAAAATGAAAAATCAAAGTTATAAGTGTAAAAATTTATGCACATTCACATTCCCCACTCTCCAAAACCCAGACCCATGAACCAAGTAAATTTTATGTTAAACTTTTCGCTATTTATTCAGAGTGAAATTCTAATGTCTAATATTCATCTTACCATAATAATTAAAATGGTTACATTATTAAATGTTTAGTCAAAATTGTTTTCTTACTAAAGGAATGAATTAGTATTCTCGTAAAACATTGAACGATTTCCTTATTGAGGAATATTACAATCTTCAAGATCTCAAAGCATTAAACAGACCTTTATACAATATATTAGCAAGCTTTATATTATTATCATCTAAAATTTCAAGATACTGGTATCCAAAATAGACATGTATACAACACACACACACATTATAAATGAAACATTATGAAGTAAACAGATTAATAATTTATTTTCTCAGGTCCAGTTTTGGAAATGAGCTTAAACACAATGTCTATTAAACCACATTAAAAGTCAGATAAAAATAAAAGCTTATAGTAAAGCTCATTTCAGTTGAACACCGACAGCTTTTATAACATGGTGAAAACAAATTATGTATAAATGAGTTCATTCGTACATAAAATTTCAAGATTTGCAACTCAACAGACTCGAACCAGCTGCAACAGATGTTCCAAAAATCTCATGTAATCTCGATAAGTCGGAAAGAGTTCTAAACAGAGGATAATAATGAAGCTAGCGTGATGGAATCCAAAACCAAGAATAATTTCTCGATTGAGTCGACAATCTGAATCACTTAATGGGATTTCACATACTCCTGAACAATATTAAGACCCTCACCTTCTTCCACATAATCCTTCACAACTACACAGCCGCAACCGACCACCTTCCTAGCTTTTCCTTTAGAATCAATTTTGCACAACCCAGCTAACTCGCCAAAAGTTTTGGTATTAGGAACGGTTATGAAGCTAACATTATGATCAGCACACAGAGCTTTCACCAATTTAACATAATCAGCCTGGTCACAGTCCTCTGCCAAGACACAAAGCTGGCTAGCGTGCTTCTCGATAACCTTGGCAGCTTCATATAGCCCCCGAGCAAGCCCGCTGTGGGCCCGTGACTTTCTCAACCCCAACTGCAAACCGGTCATGATATCCATTAGCTCTCCGAGAGCTGGAGCTGGAGCTGGTGCTGGGGCCTCTGCTACAGGAGCATCCTCACCTGACATTTTGCTTCCAAGATATGAACCTCGGGAGCTTCTAGTTAACCTGGAGGTGGAATAGCGGTAGCGCTTCGGAGGAGTGTGTTTTGGAACAGGTCTAAACAGAATAATGTTGATAATTAAAGCAAGCAAGAAAAAAGTACGAACTAAATCAGAATTAGAATATTACATATCTACCTCGACATTCAAGGAGTTGTACAATTTAATGATAACAGAAGGCCATTAAAAGTAGGAGACGGTGCGGTGATTTTCAGGCTTCTACCACGGTGAAAAATCAATCTCTTTGACCTTCAAAATCTTTGTATCCAGAACAATTCTCTTAAGAATCTACACTCAGATCCATGTTAAAATGTGGGTCTCATTAAAAAATAAATAAATCATTTTCTCAATAAATAATTTTACATGCTACTATAAACCTACAACATAATAAGTTGGATAACATATCCCCACTACATGATAAGACTTGAACATTTTGTTTGAGAAGAAATTACAAACATTTATTTAAAAAATAACAACCGTAAAATTAATGCCACTTGTCACGTATTTGCATATGTTACCTTACCGACCATTCTTCATTGGATACCAACACATATCTATCAAACACGCAGAGTTTGGCCCTGTTCATGCAAGAAATTGTTCCCCCGGGCCTTTTCAATTATCGGCTAAAAACACAGTCTCGAAATTGGTGTGCAACCAAATAGGGAATGAGGAATTACCGAAATGCCCGCAGTAATATCCCACGTTTAAGACGATATTCCCAATATGATTCGACGATTCCAAGTGCCACGTGGCACATATCAACGGCTGCTACACCGAGCCTCCTCACACCTGCATATCAATATAAATAAATTAATTAATAATAATAATAAATGGTTTACCGACTGATGTTAGTGAACACCTTGAACAACTCGATGTTGGTTGCACATGCATCATCATGATCATTTCCAAACCTAGTAACCAAAAGCGACTGTTCGATCTTATCAGTTTGACTTTCGTGAATTATCTCTCCATTGCAGAATGTGCCTTTACCAGCAACTACAGCAAAATTCCGAGTATTCCAACATTTGGGTCCACCAACAAACTCTACCACGTTGGCAGTGGCTGGTTTACCTTTATGATTCTTAACGGATTTGAAAAAAAAAAAAAAGAAAAATCACGTATTTGCCTATGTTACCTTATCATGCAGCGGTCATTGGATACCAACACATATCTATCAAACACGCAGAATTTGGCCATGTTCATGCAAGAAATAGTTCCCCCCGTCCTTTTCAATTATCTGCTAAAAACACAAACTCGAAATTGCAACAACCAAATAGGGAATGAGAAATTTATGAAATTAAGAATGTGAGTTAATAATATAAAAAAAAAAGAATCTACCGAAACCGGAACCAAGTTGGTATTTCTCGCACATGATAAATGTGATTTTTACATCCCAAGGGAAACCAAAACTGGAACCAAGTTTGTATTTCTCGCATGTTTATAACAAAGTTAGCATTAAAAGGGTATTTTTCCTTCCTTCACACTCAGTTAGAATCACACAACCAAAATTTTTGCAAACGAACATGCACCAAGAGAGTCTAAATATCTACCGAACCAATCAACAACCAAGAAAGTAATAAGAGGAAGAAAGATCTCTATAATAATGAGAATATCATCTGCTTCTATTAAACCAACGTTTATGCAGAAAATCCGAGCATAACAGTTAAAGGGATATAAACAATAACCAACTCGAGTTAGCATTGTTAATTTCAAGAAACAGCTAATATGCGTGAAAAAAAAAACTCAAATTGTACAAAAATATCTATAATCACTATGCAATTACCAAGCAATCTTCATTAATGAACGAACCCATGACAAACCATTATTATATTTCCAATAAAATTGAAAAAAAAAATCTGTTTCGCAAACCAATTACCTAAAAGCTTCCATGATGCAAGCGATGATGATTCGTTTCTTAGGCACAGACTGCATAAGTCAATGTAGCACCAACATACATCAATGGCTTGGAACTTACACTGAGTTCATTATTTATTAACCATCAGACAAAAGCCTACCATATGATTTCTAGTTATAGCAATTAACATTATAAGTCAATCACTTTTTTTGAACTTACGGATATAAAAATTACAACCCATCCAAAAACCACACAACTAAATAAAATTGCAAAAATAGTATCAAAAAATATGGAGAAAGAAGGAATACCTGATTTGCCTCGTGTGTCTCAACACATAACTACAACACCTTCATTAGAGAAATAATTAATGCCCTCCGTCAAATTCGCTATTACAGCTTTTTTTTTAATTTCCACAATATTAAATCAAGATTGTGTATCCCAGATTAACATACACCAACAGATCACACATAAACAGAAAAATCATAATGTAGAGTGTGATTCACCAAAAGATAAACTCACAGAAAATCTGACTAAATTATATTACACAAATGCATAAATAACCACTAACATATAATAAAAAAAACACAAATTAAAATCCTGTTAAAAATAGAAATCCCACAAAATTTAAAATATTTATACATATAAAAAAATTACCAATCTGTCGTTCACTTCAAATAAAAATTTGAAGTGAAAATCTTGTCATTTCTGTGAATGAGAATCCTCTGTGAATGAGATTTCCAACTCTGGCCATTCTTCAAAGACGATGAAATCCAAAGAAAAATTTGAAAACGATGTACAGATCTGGATTTTTTTTGAAAAAGATCTGAAAAAGGTGAACCACTTAACAAAACCAAAACTTGTATCTTACAGTGGTCGAGATGGACAACGCCGACGTCGTATCGGAGACACAGCAGTACGAAGACAACAACTAAGCATCAGAGAAGAGAGTCAACAAAAGCATTTATGAAATCATTTTTTTTTCATATATTATTTTCTTAGTCCTACCATACCCTTTCATCATCAAAACTCTCGAACCAAACAGAGCTACCATTCCAAATTCTCAAACAATCATGGGTTATTAAAGACGAATATTGTTGAAAGTATTCACCTAAATTCATGTAGCAACCATGCAAAATCACATGCACTTTTCAACCACAATATCCAACATACTTGGGAACTCAACTATATGAAAGTGTTAAATAAGTGAACTCAGATCTCATAAATAGGAAACAGTGCACCGAAGCTTGAAAAGAAAGGCATCAGAAATACAACCAAAATTATAAAAAGTACAAAGGGTGGGTGTAATCAAAATTTCGTGCACAAATCAACATGCACGGAAATTTGAAAACACTCACCATTTTGGTTCTGCCATATGCTTAAAAATTATATTATGTAGTTTTAAATGAAAATACTTTCCGATATCCATTCTCGTCTTCAATTACCGGTGGTATGTGCCATGTTCCAAGAGAAGGATCACATATCTTCCCACCTAAAGGATTTAAACCAGAATTATTATTATTATTATACATTTTAAAGAAAACTGAAATATCAAGACATGTGTAGCTTATTTATGAAATCAAAGTTTAGCAGTGCAGTCACCTTCTTTTGTAGCTTTCTTCACATCTTTGCTGGTACTTCATGGGCAGCTCAGAATCTAATGCTTTAGATAATTGATTGTACTTTTCTTCTGCTTCAGTTGTAAGTTTCTTCTACTAGTACCTATAATAATATACTATCTTCTTCAGTCAAACAAATAAATTTGAATCAGAATTGATCAAAAAAATCAGATCATTAGTTGATCATTGCGACAATATAACAACACCCCTCGAGTTAACAAATTAAAAACAAATGAACATACTTTAAAGGCCTTGCGAGAACTCTTTGGCCGATGGTAACAAAGCTTGTTTCTTGGTTTGACATAAGCCAAAGATGACACACAACAATTAAAGATAAAAAACATTAGAGAGCTAAACTTGAATATACCAAACTGACAGAAAAATAGCAACAAATACCCAACCTTAAGGAAAACATGCTCGTGAACACCTAGGATTGTAGGCGGTCGCACCCCATGATCCTGATTAAATTCCTCAGGTAGATTGCGCATCTTAAAAGCTTCTTCCAAATTGTTATCCTACAAAAGAAGAAAGAAACTTCATTTGTTTCCCAAATACCAAGATAAGTGTTATTGAAGTAATGACTTCAGAATTCTTCAACTTTACCTGGTTCATATCAATGGTCTGAAGAGCTTCACCTCGAGTAAAAATAATAGCATGATTTTGATTTTCGGGTTTCCCTTCTCCTATCTTTGCTTGCCCAGTCAGCTTAATATAGTAGATTTCCTATGAAAATCAAAAAAAACTGAATCAGATTGAAGTCAAAACCGAATCACTTTGATATTTTCTTTAAAGATAAAAATCTTTACCTAATCAAGCTTATCAACAGCTTTAACCAATACGGAGCAATAAACCTTCTGGTTTTTTCCAACTTCTCTTTCCTCCACTTCATCTATATATGCTACTCGAAGATATGGAAATCATTAGATTGACTATTATTATAGTTTTCTTAATTACTTGATTGTATTCATGGTAGTTTGATATAATTATAGATAATAATGACTACAATGTTACAGATATGACATGCATAGGGTGATGAAAATAGACATGCTTATAATTTTCGCAATTATGGGCCTTGATTAGAGCAAGATAAAAACCATAAAATTCTCCATCACTTTTCAAAGTTAACACGATTCACGCTCAATCACGATTATTTTGCATACGGGTTTAACCAAAGTATGTTTGTATAAGAAAATAAAAAAACAAACTCCGGCAAGTCGATAAGAACCCATGCTCCGTACATTGTTTTGTAGATTCATTTATTGGTGTAAAGTCCATGCTAAACAGGCTGGCAAAATAAACAAAATTAATTATTCAAAGTTCTAATAATGTAATTTTAATCCACAAAAACTCATTTCAAAAATCTGTTCTTTTGCTAGCAAGACAACAATAAATAAATAGAACAGATCGGATTACACGAATTACTTCCTTATAATGAACATTCAGAAACCATGAAAAAAAAATAATAAATAGAACAGATCCTAAAATAGATCGGGAAAATAAATAAATAGAACATACAGATCCTAAACAAATCAAGAATTAAATCTGGAAAAAATAATTTCAGATGACTCGCCTCTTCTTGATATTTCAAGACACTTGGAACACACAAAATAAATAAATCCAGTCACGTACAACATTGATACATGACACACAAAAATAAAGCACATTCAGAAACCATGAAAAATCGCACACACCAAAATATGATACTGAAAATGAGATTAATTAAAGCATAAACCCTAATTCTGTTCAGTTTCAATCTTTCTAAAGAAAACCCTAATTCAATGTTAGATTAGTTACTATTGACACACGTTCGAACCCAAGGGATCTAGTTCTACGAACCCGCGCCGGATCTGGAGACTTAGAGATCCGCAGCGAGAGACCAAAACAAACTGAAAAATTATAATAGAAAATATAGAGAAAACAGATGAAAAATAAACTACCCCGGATATAAAAACCCTAAATCGGTCGCCACCATCTCACTGTCGCCGAAGATCCGATGCCACCGGAAAAAGACATACAAAAGCCCAAACAAACTGCTGGGGAAAACTGCTTTTAAAAAAAACACGATCTTCAATTCGCGGTATCAATTCTTGCCTATCCATCCGCTTTATTTTGAAAACAGATCTGAAAAATCGATTTGGATGATCGGTTTTTATGGGAAAAAAATAAGATCGAGAACTGTACAATATACGGAAAAATTAAAATTTGAAAAGTTGTGATAGGTTGTGCAAAAACGGGGATGACAACATTAACATAAATAAAAAAAGATGTTATTTATACCCGGTCAAAAATTTTGGCCTCCTCCCAAAATAGACCCCTACTAACCACAGCCTGACACGTCATTTTTGGAGAAATTTAGTTGATCCACATCAGCCCCAAAACGCTCTTCTTTTGACACATCAGCGTTAATAGTTAACACTATTAACAACATGGAGGATTTTTATCTCTAAACGCATAAGAGTTAAAGTCTTAATTTTCATGAAAATTACAGCTCTTTTCTGCTAATTAGAGGATAATACATAGGTAGACAGTTAGGAGCACTCGAATGAATTTTCACAGCAACAAGATCATAAATCCCAACGACGACAAGCGAGCAAATGAGAGAGTTTTTGATAAATCTTGAAGAGAGAGAAAGTAAGAAGTAGGACGAAGGAGAGAAAGGAATGGAGAAAAAAAAATGAATATTTTCCTCACGTTTGAAATCATGTTAGTGCACATGTTAACATATAGGGCAACACTCTTGTTAGGCCGAACTAACGGATCATCCATTAGACCAAAATTTCATATCAATACATTATAGTGCAAAAACCAATACATTATTAAAAAATCAATACATCATAGTACAAAAATATTATAGTACAAAAACCAATACATCATAGCACGGGTCAGAGATTTATGAAAAACTAATACTTTATAGTACAAATACCAATAAATCACAGTACAAAAACTAATACATTATAGTACCGTATCAGATGGCCTAACGGGCCATGACCTGTTAATCTGGCCTAACACAAGTGTTTGCCTAACATATATGGTTGCCCTTGTACCTTATGCCTCGTAGTTGGAAATATAAAAATGAAATTCAGGATTCGCCAATTGACTTCAAGAGACTTAAATGAAACTTCACTTGAGGGTCCCAAGAAATATATGTATAAAACAAAATCCAAAAGTTTTCAGTAAAAATCATTATTGAAAAACTATTACATTTCACTTCAATTTGTTGTTCTAACATCTTTGGATGTAAAATCAACAACTTTGTCCAATCACTATAAAAAGTTGGCAAACATATGCTGATGGATTATTGACGGGTTAAAAAACACCGTCAGTATATGTTGACGGATTGCTGATGATTTACTATGTTGATTGGGTATAGACCGTCAGCAATAAATAGTTATATTAATTATTTATATATAATATATATATATATATATATATATATAGGGTTGGGTTCAAATGAGAACCCGTCTTTATTTGAGAACCTAGGGACTCATCTTGACCATTGGATTGAATAATCTTGATGGTTGAGATCATGACATGTCAGCATGTTAATAATGTAAAAAAATGCATTAATTAATTAAAACGGGTATTTTGGACATCTACCATCGTTTACAAATAGCACTACTTTGTTCTTTAGAAAGCACAATAAATTCTTTTATATTGTTACAGTGCTTTTTCAGCAGGGGCGCGGTGCTTTTTCGGCCCCGAAGTTCCCACATCCACCGTCGCCAACCACAGACCCAACCACCACCAACCACAACCAGTCGCCGCCCGAATAGCCACAACCACCACCAACAACCACGGCGCGGTGCTTTTTCGGCAGTGGCGCGGTGCTTTTTCAGCAGGGGCGCAGTGCTTTTTCGGCCCCGAAGTTCCCACAGCCACCGTCGCCAACCACAGACCCAACCACCACCAACCACAACCAGTCGTTGCCCGAACAGCCACAACCACCACCACCAACCACGGCGCGGTGCTTTTCGGTAGCGGCGTGGTGCTTTTTCAGCAGCGGCGCGGTGCTTTTTCGGCCCCGAAGTTCCCACAGCCACCGTCGCCAACCACAGACCCAACCACCACCAACGACAACCAGTCGCCGCCCGAACAGCCACAACCACCACCACCAACCACACCCTGCACTTTCTCCGACCCCGCCACACGGTCAAAATTGGTCCCCACCCGTCAGATACAACAGCACTGCCTCCCGCCGCGCCAGCAGATCCGTGTCGTCGGCGACCGACGGCCCACACTTATCGGACACGATGGTATTAAGACAACCTCTCCAATTCACAGATTCAATTTCGCGACTTGAACTTGTCAGATCTCACAATTCACAAAAATTGATTTTTTTTTCCGAACACTCGCTCCGACAAGACCGGTGACGGGGACGAGACTTGAACGCCGCCAGCGAGCAGAGGCATAGCAGGCCGAGGATTGCCGAAGCGGCGGCGATGATCCCCGGCGACGTGCTCTCCCTGTCTGTTAGGGAGGCGGCTGGCTTGGTGGAGGATTGCTGACGCGGCGGCTGGCTTGGTGATTTGGGGAAGATAGGGATTTGGGGTTGGCGGGGTGGGAGAGACGGAGGTTCACGGGGAGAGACAAGGTTTGGGTTAAATTAATTAAGAGGTCTATCTGAAATTACATAAATAACCTTACTTACCATATAAACTAATTTAATAAAATTAAAAAAATAGAAAAAATCTGATCCACACAAATGATTAGATCTACGGTTAAAATTAGTTCCTAGGTTCTCAAATAAGGACTAGGTTCTCATTTGAACCTAATCCTATATATATATATATATATATATATATATATATATATATATAGATTACCCTAAAAGATATATACCATTAACATACATACATAATACCACATCATTGGTTGTATGAGTTCAATGTTGTTAAGTTTATGATATTAATATGTTGAGTTGTTAACATATATAAGTACAATTAGATATTAATTAGACATATATTTATATAATAAATATATTTGTTACCTTCTCCCCATATATAATAATGATTTTGTGGCCATTAATTAATATACGTAATATATTTGTTAACAGATTCATCTAACCTCATAAAAATATATTACGATCTTGATTGCCGAAAAGTCAACTTAATTAATATACATAATATAGAAACTTGATGACAGAAACACTGAGAGAGGAGCTAATAAGACTATT
>BMAC01000072.1:572514-605731 GCA_014905375.1 Phtheirospermum japonicum
GCCTATATATTAATGCAAAATCCTGTTATTCTATGTGTCTCTTTCCCACGCTTCGATAACTTTGGAAAAAATTTTGGTGTTTCGGTGTCATCCGAACCTAATATTAACCTAATTTAGTATTTTTTTTCTTTTATTATATTTTACCTAATTCAATATTTTTCTTTTATTACATATTACCTATATATTTTCTTTAACATATTTCTTTAATCATAATATAATAAGTTAAAAATAATATTAAAAATATATATAAAAAACTATTGTTACCCAAACAAAAAATAAAAACAAAGTGTAACAAAAAAGATAAAATAATACTAATACTAATATTAGTACTAATAATAAATTATTATGCATAGAAAAATAAATATTAAATATATTATGAATCTTTTTATCTAATTCCAATATAATGCATTGATACACATATTATATATCTATATGAACAAATTAGTATCTTACGCAAAAAAAAATAAATAATAATAATATTACATATACTACAAGTTAGATGCACGATGTTTTTTCAATAGAATTATACACATCTTATAAATTTTAATCTTTATATCACATATTCACATGTAACACGCGGGTGTTGTGTATTTTACATTTTTCAAACTCAAACGTTTACGGGTTTCCCCGTCAAGTTTAGGGTATTTTGATATACTTTACAACTAATTGGTGACTCAAGGTAAAAATTTTTTTAAAAATTCTCTGTTCTGAAAACCAGTCGTACTGTGATTTAGGACAAATAATGTTCTTGATATATCACATTAATTTCGTGACTCATAGTAAAGAACTTGCAAAATTCTTAATTGTGAAAACCAATCATACTGTAATTAGAACAAACAATGTTCTGATTTGTGTGTAAGAATTACTTATTGTGAAAACAGAACAAATAATGTTACGATTTGTATGTACCATTTTTAATGTCATTCTTTTGGTATCTTTAATGAATATTACTCCTTTTCAAATCCAGCATAATATGCGTGTGTTTGTTTCGCTTGCTTCGTTTGGCAAATAGAAAGTTCCGGTATTTGGTTGCTTAATTTAATAATTTTCTTTTATTGTATCTCACTTAATTTAATATTTTTATTTTATATATTTTACCAAATTTAATATTTTTTTATTAGTTTTTGTCTAATTCAATATTTTCCTTTTATTCTCCTAATATCAAAATACAAATAAGTCATATAAAATTAGTAGAAAAAATCTAAGTTAGTTATTTTAATAAAAAGATAAATTGAATAAGATATAATTTTAATTAAAAAATTTGTTATGAAATTATTAAATAAGTAGTTTTATAATAAAAGTTAATATAATTTTAATTTTGTAATTTTAAATATTCTGTATAGTTAAATTAAGATTTATTTGAAATAATCTAAATATGTAACTAAATATTAGTAATGAATTCAATCTAAAATAAAACATAAAATTATATAATAATAATAATTATTATTATTAAATATTGATTAGACATCAATACAATGCGACACGAGTTGAGAGTGTGACATCCGTTTAGGTTTTCAAAGGACGTAAGTAATACTATTAACGAATTTAATATAAAAATTAAAATACAAAATAACGTAATGATAATTAATAAATAGAGATTAGGCACGGATTTAGAACGTGATTTCTTTTGTTTATTATATGTATGTAAATAAAATTATTAACGAATTGAATCTAAACATGAAAATAAAGATTTAATAATTATAATAATTAATAAAAAATTAGACATGTACAAGGCAAGATTGAGAATACATCATTTGAAATTTTCATTTTACATAAGAATTTGTAATTATCACAAATATCTTTTATATTTATCTTTTGATAAAACCCGTGTAATACACGGGTATTAAACTAGTTATTTATATAGACATATAATAAATATAAATATATAATATATAATAAGTTTTAATAAATAGTAATATATATTTATAATAAATATTTTTTTACAATATACTTTTTAATAAAAATATATAATTATATATATATATATATATATATATATATATATATATATATAATTATTTATAAGGATATAAAATAAATATAAAAATATAAATTTATAATAAATATTTTTTAATCAAAATATGAAATTTGTAATTTCCTTCTACTTATATATAATAATATTATATATTTAAGGCAACACTCTTGTTAGGTCGGACTAACTGATCATCCGTTAGGCCAAACTTTCATACCAATACATTATAGTGAAAAAGCCAATATATTATAATAAAAATTCAATACATCATAGTACGAAACCCAATACATAATAGCACGGTTCAGAGATTTATGAAAAATTAATACTTTCGAGTAAAAAACTAATACATCACAGTATAAAAACCAATACATTATAATATCGGGTCTGATGGCCTAACGGTCATAACCCGTTAATCTAGCATAACACAAATTTTTATCATATATTTATAATATCATTCATAAATATAATTTACTTTTATAAATATAATATAATTAATTGTAAAGCTGGTCAGTTTTCCAAAGAGAACAGTAACTACGTGGAGCACAAGCATATTTAATCTAGAAAGCACAAGAGGAGACGAACAAAACACAACACTGACTGCCTTGGACCTAAAATTTGTTTGTTTCTCCACCTCGGCACAAACACCCATTCTTGACCAAAACTTGTGGCCCATAAATCACAATATCCATTAATTCTGACATTTCTTGACCAAAACCCGTGTTTTTCAAGGTTATACACATATTTCTTGCTCTACAAGGCTTACAAGATTCTTTTGACATTTCAAATTAAGACATCAGCATACATATATGCTAACTACGTCCAATAGTATAGTACCCGTCCCCTATTTAAGAACCACGCCATCCACTGCATAACTCATTAATAGCTGAAACCATTTATATTTTAACGGGAAAAAAAAAAGATAAATAACACCACAATGGAACAAGCTCAAGTTGCTGTCATCATGGTTCCATTCCCAGCTCAAAGCCACCTCAATCAGCTCATCCAGCTCTCCTGCCTCATCATATCCTCCTACAAAATCCCTGTCCACTACGTGGGCTTCGCTATCCACAACCGTCAAGCCAAATCTCGCATCAACGGCCTAAACCCATCCGATGTGGCCAAAATCAATTTCCACGACATCCCGACCCCACATTTCGCCTCTCCACCTCCAGACCCCAACTCTCCTCACAAATTCCCCACACAGCTCCAGCCGGCGTGGTATGCCTCGTTAAACCTACGCCAACCTTTAGCCGATCTCTTAAGACACATGTCCGAGAAATTCAAGAGGGTCATCGTGATTCACGATACCATGATGGCTGCGGTCGCTCAGGACTTCGTTTCGATCTCCAACGCGGAGTCCTATGTGTTCAACTGCATCAGTGCATCTTCTTACTTATTTTACATCTGGCAACGTTTGCAAAAACCGTTTCCAATAGAAATTCCGAAAGAGTTGCTCTCCATTGACGAAAGCATACCGGATGAAGTCCAATACTTGGGATCTTTACAATTTGAACCGTTGAATTACAGATCTGGAGATCTATACAACACCTGCAGATCAATAGAAGCGCCTTACATGGATATACTCGAAAGCGAAGAGATTGCTGGAAAGAGGAAGTGTTGGGCAATAGGGCCAATACTGCCAACCAAATTATCTTCTTCGGATAATCAACACAAATGCTTGGAATGGCTCGACAAACACGAATCAAAATCCGTCATCTATGTATCATTCGGCACCACAGTCTCGCTCGAAGACGAGCAAATCAAAGAGCTTGCACTAGGGCTCGAGCAGAGCAGAGTGAAGTTCCTCTGGGTTCTGAGAGACGCGGATAAAGGAGACGTTTTTGACGGACAAGTCAGAAGAGTTGAACTGCCTGAAGGTTTCGAAGAGAGAACCGAAGGAGTCGGGATGGTGGTCAGGGATTGGGCCCCGCAGCCGCAGATATTGGCTCACTCGTCGACCGGTGGGTTTATGAGTCACTGCGGGTGGAATTCTTGCATAGAGAGCATTACTATGGGTGTACCGATAGCGGCATGGCCGATGCATTCGGACCAACCGGCAAACACTGTGCTTGTAACTGATATACTGAAAATGGGGCTTGTTGTGAGGGAATGGAAAAAGAGGATGGAGTTGGTGAAAGCGTCGACTATAGAGAATGTTGTGAGAAGATTGGTTGCATCGGAAGAAGGGGACAGAATACGAAAGAGGGCCGAGGAGGTGGGTGATATAGTACGACTGGCAACTCGGGAGGGCGGGGCGTCTCGAGTTGAGTTGGAATCGTTCATTGCCCATATCAGCAGATCGTGAAAAATGATCCACTGAATTAGTGGATTTAATTTTCTGTTTTAAGTTATATATGTATGTTTTGTATTGAGCATCTGAACTGAAATTACAAAATTAATGTTTCACCGGAATTTGGAAATTTAAGGTATTTACGTACAAAGGTTCTGTTTCTTAAATCTTCATAATTCATCCGACTCTATAATAAAAACTAATCGTTAATTAAACTGCAAATTATGAAAAAAAATATATAAGAATATGTTGGAAGTTAAAGAGTATAAGCTAGATTAATTGTATAAATAACTGGATGTAATTTTTGATATGGTGTTCATTCATGCACATGAATGTGTACTTTCATATTGTGTTTTTTTTTTTTATTATGGGATTAATTGTGTCCTTTCATTTTATGCATTCTAATCCTATAAATAATTTTGTATTTACAAGAAGAAAAACAAGAGTGTTTATATATTTTTCGCTGCGATTTATATTTTGAGCCCACATTTTCCAACAAAGTGGTATAAGAGCAAAGTTTGATTCTCTACAAAGACGATAGCCACAAGTGGAACATTCTTATTTCCGAAGCTCTCAAAAGAAAACTTCAATCGATGGAGCATTCAAATGAAGACATATCTTGGTGGACAAGACGTTTGGGAAACCATTGAAAGATAATATGATTTTTCAAAAGATCCCGCTACTTTAAGCCAAGCCGAAAGGAAAGCCTTAAAAGAAGTCACGGTAAAAGATCAAAGAGCCCTCTCTATCATTCAACTCGGCATGGATGACAATAATTTTGAGAATATTTCACAAGCAACCACTGCGACTCAAGCGTGGGATATTCTTAACAATGCTTTCAAAGGCATTGACAAAGTTAAGAAAGTTCGACTGCTATCACTACGATGATAGTTTGAGTCATTGAAGATGAAAGAATCCTGAAGAAGTATCCGACTACATCTCAAAAGTCGTGACGATTGTTAACCAACTCGAAATCAATGGAGAAAAGCTAGAAAAAAAGTGAGTTGTTGAAAAGATACATCGATCTCTTGTGCGAAAATTTGACTATATTGTAATAGCCATTGAAGAGTCGAATGATGTCGAGACTCTTAACTTTAATGAGTTGCTCGGAAAATTTCAAGTGCATGAAGAGAAACTAAAAAGACGAACTAGAGAACCGGAAGTCAAGTAATCTCTTCAAGCAACGACGATCGATTCCGACCAACATAAATCCAATAGTTTTGGATATTGCGGTCGTGGAAGAGGCCGCAGTAGAGATCGTGATCATGGACAAGGACGCAGTCGTGTTCGTGAACAAGGTCAAGATAAACAAAGGTCATACAAAAATGAAGAGTCACAATCGGAACCTCATCAACCACGAGCTCGCTGAAGAGGTGGATTTAATTGTCATCAAAATAAGCAAGATGTCAAAAGTTATAATTGTCACAAGTTTAGGCACTATGCTTCGGAGTGCCAAAATGAGTCTAGCTCCGAAAAGGCTCGTTTTGTCGAAAAAGATTCTGATTAATCGTTGTTGGCATTGAAAGCGTCAATCAAAGAAGAAAATACTTCGTGGTACCTCGACTCAGGTGCGAGTAATCGCATGTGCGAGGAGAAGCACATGTTCATTGACATTGATGCTACTGCTGCCGGAAACATCACATTTAGTGATATGTCAAAAATCATCATCCAAGGAAAATGAAGGATTCTCATTCGATTAAAGAATAGCGGACACCAATTCATCGAAAATGTTTACTATGTACCTGGGATGAAAGCAAATATTTTGAACATTGGGCAATTACTCGAAAAGGGTTACGACGTGCACATGAAAGGTCAAAGCTTGCACCTAAGGAATTGCGAAGGGAAATTCATAGCTAAGGTACAAATGTCAAGTAATAGAATGTTCATGTTGAAAATTCATCACGATATGGCAAAGTACTTAAAAGCGTGTTTTGAAGACGAGTCTTGGTTGTGGCACTTGAGGATCGGACACATAAATTTTAGTAGATTAAGAAAGATGTCTTTCGAGAAGTTAGTGAGAGGACTACTTGTGATAAATCATCCTGATCAGATTTGTCAAGGTTGTCTTGAAGGAAAACAACATCGACACACATTTCCAAAAGAATCTCTCTCTGAAGAGCGAAGCAACCGCTGGAGCTAATCCATACGGATATATGCGGACCTATCGAACCATCATCTATCGGAAATAATTGGTATTTTCTGGCCTTCATTGATGATTTTAGTCGAAAGACTTGAGTGTATTTTTTTGAAGAACAAGTCATAGGCATTTTCAACCTTCAAAAGGTTCAAATCTCTAGTCGAAAAGCAAAGTGATTATCAAATCAAGAAATGACGTCGGATAATGGAGGCGATAAAACTTCAACGAAGTTTCAGAAATTTTGTGAAGAGAATGGTATTCGAAAACGTCTTACCGTTGTTTATTCTCCACAACAAAATGGTGTCGCGGAAAGAAGAATTGTTACATTATTAATATGATTCGATGCATGTTGAAAAGCAATAATTTGCCAAAAGAATTTTGGGCAGAAACTGCCGAATGTGACATTTATTTGTCTAATCGGAGTTCGACAAGAAGTATTCGTGATCAAACACCACAAGAGAAGTGGAGTGGTTTCAAACCAAACATTTCACATTTGCCAGTATTTAGTAGCATTGCACATGCCCACATACGAAATCAAATTAGGAGCAAGCTTGATGCGAAGAGCCAAAAATATATTTTTATTGGTTATGATCAAGCATCGAAAGGCTATAAATTGTATGATCCAATTGAGAACAAAAGGAAGCTTAGTCGTGATTTCGTGTTCGACGAAAAGAGTTCTTGGGACTGGAGTACTCAAGATAAGAAGCCATATACATTTCACCCTTTTGAGCCTATTTTGAAAGAAGTTGAAGAAGAGCCGATGGAGCCCTTGAGTCCTCCATCGCCAAACCAATGTGATCAACCTTCATCAGAAAGCGAGAGTTCAAGTAGTGGAAGACCTCAAAAGACAAGATCGTTGAGAGAAATTTACGAACTCAATCAAAATCCAAACTTGTTCTGCTTGTTTGCTGAAACTGAGCCCATAAACTTTGAAGAGGCGTCAAAGAGTCAAAAGTGGAAGAAAGCAATTAATGATAATATTAGTGCAATTAAGAAGAATGAAACTTGGAAACTTTCTTCTCTTCCACAAGGGAAATAATTCATTGGAGTTAAATGGGTTTACAAGGCGAAGAAGAATTTAAAATGAGAGATAGAACGATACAAGACAAGGCTCGTAGTCAAAGGATACAAACAAAAGGCTGGAATTGACTATGATGAAGTTTTTGCCCCTGTAGCTCGTTTGGAAACCATCTATTTTTTGATCTCGTTAGCAGCCCAAAAGAAGTGAAGAATTTATCAAATGGACATGAAGTCGGCATTCTTGAATGAAATACTTGAAGAAGAAGCTTATATAGATCAACCGGAAGGTTACTTGTTACCAGGCCATGAGGGAAAAGTGTTGAAGTTAAAGAAAGCTTTGTATGGTTTGAAGCAAGCGCTAGGAGCTTGGTATAGCCGTATCGACCAAACTTTAATGGAGAAAGGATTTAAGAAATGCCCTTTACGTGAAAATTGATGATATATTACATGTTGATTGTGTGTTTGTACGTCGATGACCTTGTTTTTTACAGGAAAAATAATGAGGAGTGGTTTGATGAATTCAAACAAGAGATGGCTAAAGAATACGAGATGATGGGTATTGGCCTAATGGCATACTATCTTGGAATTGAGGTGCATCAAAAGAAAGATGGGATATTCATTTCCCAAGAAGGCTATGCAAAAGGAATTTTAAAGAAATTCAAGATGGAAAGTTGCGTGCCGACCAACATTCCGATTAATATTGGAACCAGACTTTCGAAGAATATAAATGGAGATCGTTTCGATCCAACTTTGTTTAAAAGCTTGGTTGTAAGTTTGAGATATTTGACTTGCACCAGGCCCGATATTCTTTATGTAGTTGGTCTCATTAGTCGTTATATGAAGAATCCTACTAAGTATCACTTCAAAGTAGCAAAGCAGATTCTTCAATATGTCAAAGGTACGATCAATTATGGGTTGTTTATCCAGAAACTGGAGAAATGAAAATGTTCGGATATAGCGATAGCGACTGGGCCAGAGATCCCGATGATCCTAAGAGCACGAGTGGTTTTTTTATTTTATTATGGAGGATGTGCTTTCACATGGTCATCGAAGAACCAGCCAATAGTTACTCTATCAACATGTGAAACTGAGTATGTTGCTGCGACGTCAAGTATTTATCATGTTGTGTGGTTAAGGAATTTACTTAAAGAACTTCACCTTGGTGACGTGGAATCAATGGAAGTATTTGTTGATAACAAATCAGCCATTGCACTAGCAAAAAATCCTATTTTTCATGATCGTAGCAAACCCATTGATATAAGGTTTCACTACATTAGAGAATGCATTGCTAAGAAAGTTGTTTAAATTAAGTTCGTGAAATCCGAAGATCAAGTGGCGGATATTTTCACGAAGGCCCTCAAACACAAAACTTTTGAGAAGTTGAGGCACAAACTTGGAATGCGAGATAATCAAGCTTAAGGGGGGATGTTGGAAGTTGAAGAGTATAAGCTAGATTCATTGAATAATTAAATGGGTGTGACTTTTGATATGGTGTCCATTCATGCACATGAATGTGTCCTTTCATATTGTGTTTTTTTATATTATGGGATTAGTTGTGTCCTTTCATTTTATGTAGTCTAATCCTATAAATAGCCATGTAGTTTTTTATTTCTAAGCATGAGTTTTATATAATATTTACAAGAAGAAAAATAAGAGTGTTTATATATTTTTCGCTGCGATTTATATTTTAAGCCCACATTTTCGAACAGAATATTGGTTTTATTCTGTGAGACGGCTGTTAGGTCATCACTAACCTAAGAACGATCCTCTACCTTCCTCAACTCTTCTCTCCACCAGTTACTAGAGCACACTCTCACACTTCCCCACATAGGACGCCGTGCGAGCAGCGGGGAGCCTATGGATACACACAATGATTTTGACGATGCAAGGGTCTATCTAAAGCGGCAAACAGAGACACCTTTATGGTCGGAGATGGTGGTCAATATTTGGTCTTTGGAGTGCAAACAGAATGATGTACCAAAAGGATTACTCTATCCGTCTGTTCTATTTGTCACAATTTAGAAATTTTCATGTCACATTTATTTTAAGAGAGAATCACTATTTATTTTTATTTTTTCCAACAAAAATCAAATGTTACATTACTAATTTTACCTTTATTATTTCACAGTTTTAGTTATTATAAGAGAAAAGTTTTTTTTTGCCTCCCAAATTTCACTCAATTTAACACATTTTATTCTAATCTTTTTTTTCGTACACTTTACCTCCTGAACTTTATGGTTTTTACACTTTATCACCTTTCGCCATTTTTCGTCAGAAATTGTTTTCGACAGACTTTTTTGCACAATTGGAGCAAACTCGCCCTTCCATGCACAATATTCTAGCATACCTTGAATAGGAGTTGTATGAAAAGAAGATCTTGCCCTTCAGTTGTGCCAACGAAAAAATCCGTTGAAAACAATTTCTGGCAGTAATTTTAGCCGAAATATGGCTCAAGGAGGTAAAGTATAAAAAATGCACATTTCAGGAGGCAATGTGCACGAGAAAAAAGATTAAAAGGTAAGATGTCAAATTGAGTAAAGTTTGGGAGGTAAAAAAAGCTTTCCTCTTACTCTAAACAAGAGGATATTATGGTCATGTAATACATACAATTATAACACCAAGCATTTTTCTAAATTTTTGAAAAATAGTCACTTACAATAGTTAGACTGTAACGGTGGGAGTATTTGAGAAAGTGGGGAATTTTATGAAAGTAGTAAGTTTTCAATTTAATGAGAATAACCGAGACCTGTGTCCCATTTATATAGACATATGAGACATAAGCCCTAAATTAGGGTTTTCGTGTCATATTCCTCCTTTATTTACATAATAAAACCATCGACTTATAATTAAGATTCTTATTATCATAATAACTTTGTTACCATATTGTTTTAGAATCTCGATCATGTCATTGCCCCGTCGAGGACCCATAATTATAATTAACCATAAAACCTTATCATCATATTACTATAATAACTTTATATGTGAAAACCTAAAATCGTCTACCTCTTTCGTTATTTTCTTAATTTATTAGAGGCCTGTTTGGGCCCAGTTTTCTTACTCCGTGATCTGTTTTACGCGACCTCACTGTCGCGATCTGTTTTAGTTGGATGGTCCTCTAAGAACCTATACGACCTAATATTGGTATCTAAGATCCTTAAGAACCTGATTATCTTATTCCACGTACCTGTTTATCCGCTTTCTTACCATGGATAGCTACCCGATATTTGATGCCTCATAGCCACCCATTTACTAGTTAAACCCGCGTGTTAGAGATCTCGTCGAATACACCACAACCCATAACTTTGCACTTGTTAGACTTTCTCGGATATACCATAGCCGCCAAAACATTCAAATGTTTCATCATAAATAAAAATCATCATTATGGCTTGTGGACTAATGTTGGTTCCCCTCTCCACAAAGAATTTACCCTAGTCTTGTGGGCCCAAAGAAACGAACGGACCACATTATTATGAATAGCCTTTCATTGCCTCATTTTTACCCTTATTCCATTTGCATATCTCTGTCAAAATATAAGACTTTACTATTTTCGCCTGCCATTGAAGCTCCTCAAGTTTTCTTGAAAATTAGTCTTGCCACCGCACATTCATCATCATCTCACTATCAGCAATAATGGGTAATCACTCTTTTCCACCTTATTGTCTTTGATATTTACAATTTCAAGTTTTAAGCTTACTGATTGCTTCTTCTCTCGCTTTCTTTCCCCTTTTTATTCTACTTTCTTTTAGTTACCTCCTTAGACACCGACTCCTAAAACCTAGATTATGACAAGACCATAGAATCATCTAGTAGTTCAGAACCTATTCAATCGAGGAAGAAACCCTCTTTCAAAATAAAAGCAAGAGGAATAGGGTCCCCTTAAGATCTAATTTAAGGAATGAGCTAGAGGGTAACCCTAACTAGAACGAACTCCAATATAAAGTTGCTTGTATTCACCAGAGCATTGTTGCCCTTCATGCTGGGACAGACTCCACCAGATCTAAATCTCCCCTTGAGATGGATTTTCTTCCCAACTCGGTGTTCGTAACGCCCTCTTCTTCTCACACCTATCTCCAACCTATTCCCACAAAGGGAACTAAGGTCGTGCCAACCAATACCTAGCTATTACTGAGCCACGAGCTGCTGCCTCTTTTCCTTGAGAAACTCTACCTCCCTGAACATATAGAACCTGTTTTCACAACCTCCTGGAGCTAAATGTTGTTGAAAAGCCACAACCTAACCATATTACCATTTTTGAGGACCACCAATCTGTGGGGAATAGGTTTTCCCACCACCCCTTTCTTATTAAAGTATCCGAGAGATATGAATTCTCTCTACTCCAACTGACTCCCAGTTCGGTACATTTGATCACCAGCTATCTATATGCTTTATCTATCACGTAGAACCAGACGTAGAACTTTTCTTCTTATATTTCATTTTGAAAGGACAGAAAGGTTCTTTTATCTTTAGGCTAGAAATAACTCTTATTTCTTCACTTATACCTCCGCTAAAGTGCCTGATTGGCGCACTAAGTTTTTCTTCGTTAAATCATCTGAACCGTGGTCTTTCCTAAATGATGGGCGCGAGAATACCCCTCTTTTAGACAAGATAACCAAAAGTTTCCCTACTCCTTCAAACTTAGCTAGGTATGAAGCTCAAATAGCGACCTGGAATAAATGATCATTCAATGTGGTGCTGCTAAGAAAATATGAACGGGTCCTCCCTTATGTTGTTTTGAGTAGGCGACCTCTCTCCCCCTATTGTAGCCTCAATTTAGTATAATTTTTAATAACAGAATCATTTACCTCCACTAGTACACAAAAATAAATTAGAGGCCCTACATATGAGGTAGTTTAAATTAGGTGTGCCTCGAATAAGATAAACGAGGCGGTTGTGACATCTAAACTGCATCATAATTATGGAGAAAATACGTCGGGTGGCGGTTCATTATATGCAACCGCATTCAATAATAATATTGAGGCGGTTCATTAAAAAACCGCTCTAATTAATTTGTTCGGGTGGCGGTTTTGTAATGAACCGACTCAGAAGTATCTGGTCTGGTGCGGTTGATATCCGGAAGCCGCCTCATACAATATGTTCTGAAACCAAACCGCATCGAAGAGTGATGGCTGCCGCACGTATAATTTCACTCCCTTGCAAAAATAACACACTCCTTTACTCGTCTCTGTCGAATAATTCCTCTGCACCCATCCCTAAAAAATAACCCTTGCTCTTGCACAGAATAATTGATTCCTCCCCCGTTAATCACCACTATTATTGCGCGTTCTCATCTCCGCCATAGCTCATCCTCCCTGAAACTCAGTTGCCCTAAATAAACCTCCCAAACTAAATTACCGTCACTTCCCTTTCGCCGCTATGACAGCCTAAATCAGAAATCTCCATATTTTCGATTACCCAAATGTGGAGGAGAAACACACTCAAAGTACACAATTCGCTCATAATTTCATAAATTGATGTAATTTATTTAATTGTGTGCTCTGCATTTGTTTGTTTTATTCGGCAGCTAATGAAATTTATTGTTTTTCTGATTCTAGTTCGAGAATTTAGCCCCAGAGAACCACGATTCTGATCAGAACATCTCTGGTAAGATTTAGAATAAAAAAATGATCTAGTTTAAAACTCTAAATGCACTCCATTCTGGGTTTTTTTTACAAAATAATCTAGTAATAATTGTTTCTTCTACATTTTTAAATGTATTGATGATTATGTGGTAACCGAGCTGGTGTAAATTTTGGGTAATGAAGTGTGATTAGTTTACGGTTTTCATTATGCTGTGTATTATGTTGGTTTCGTGATGATTAAGTCTTAATTTCCATACAGTTGATTGTGCTACATTTAACCAAATTTAACTTCCTGTGTATTATACCATATTAACCTATTTCCTGATGATCTCGCAGAGGATGACGAAGATTTGGAGGTTGAGAGGATAGGAAATGGAATCTCCTTTTAATGAAAATAGTTACACATATAATACAATATAATATAATGCAAACAAATCAAAGACTGCACATCCCTAAGTATTTCCTTGGCGAAATAGATCTATGGGCATTGATTTGTACTTTTTTGTACACCTTTTTGTTATTTTTTTGTGTCGCATTCGCGTGTGTTTTACTTGTATTTATGGGTTTTAGGAGTCGTTTTGGCCTATTTTGTTAGTTTTAGGTTTTTATTACTTTTGTGCGGTTTTTAGTAGTTTTTCGTATATTTTTACCCTTTTTCGTATTTTTAGCCGTAGGATGACCAAGCGATCCCGTGCATGCTCGGAGCATCCCATTCAACTCGGATTAGAACGGAAAAGCAAGAAAACACAGTGCGAACGAGGAGCGACGACTGGCGGACGGCAAGAGCGAAACGAGAAAATCGATCCAGAGTAGCCGAGCCAGTCGATCGACTGGCCTTCAGTCGATCGTCAGGTGGGTCGACTGGAAGGGTGAAATCGACTGAAATCCAGTGAGTTCGGAGAATTTTTGAAGTCAGTCGATCGACTGAAACCTAGTCGATCAATCGCCAGTCGATCGACTGCTCCTCAGTCGATCGACTGAGACGCAGTCTAGCTCGGGATTTTATCACTTTTTGACGATTCTGCCCCTGTGTTTTTGTATAAATAAGCCCAACCTTCTCCGACCTTATCCATCCCCCTTCCTTGTTGGAATTTGGGGCTTGCTCCATTTCCTTCAAGCCTTTACATTTCCTTGCAATGATAAACCCTAGTTTAGTGTAATCTTTGTTAGCTTAGTGGATAATCTAGTTTAGCTTAGCTAGTTAGCTTAGTTAGTTAGTTGTTAGTTAGTTGTTTTTGAAGCAATTGTTGGAGTGGGTGACACCTCCTTCATTTGTGGAGCTTGTAGTTTGAAGATTTGGAGCTTTGATTTGAATGCAATTGGTAATTTCCTTTCCTTTAATTTCCCTTGTGTTGTTAAATGATTGTTGTTATTGTTGTTGTGTTGGTTGTTAGATTTAGTTTGTGTTGTTGTTCTTGCTCGTTCTTCAACTTCTCATTTCTAGATTTTAGTTTGTCCATGTTCTTGCAAAAACTCCATTAATGCTCTTTTCAAGATTTTTACTCTTTTTAGTTAGACATGCTCTTAGTCTTTAAATGATGTATGAAGCTTTCCTCTTTGCTAGTTTTGACTTCTTTGCATTTAATGCTCTTTGACCGATTTCAAATGCTTTTGAATTTCCCTCCATGAATCATCTTTTAATTGTGAGTTTAATGATGCAATTAGTTTAGTAATTACGGTTTTAGGGTTTAGGTTCGTTTAAAACCATTAATTGGAGCTTGTCGAGAATTGGGATTGACGACCTCAAAACTTGATCGACATTTGGGATTGACAACCCCGAATTGTGGATTAAGTGCTCGGCGAAAACCGATTAATTGAGGAGACGAACCGAACACCCTAAACCCTCATTTTCATTTAAATCATTTTTAATTAAAGTTTCCTTTTAAATTCAAGATTTAGCATTAAACTCAAACCAAACCAATGACTTAATGCTTTCCTAGTGTAGATTAGTGTAATTTAGCTTAACAAGAGAATAACTAAATCCACTGACCGCCGATTATATCTATCCTCGAGAGACACGACTCGGGAAAGCTTATCGCTCTACAATCGAATCCGTACTATTGCGGAGAAGATTTCTTAGAGTGCTAAGAATTCTTCGATCAAATTTTGGCGCCGTTGCCGGGTATAGATTAAGGCTAATGGTGTTTTTATTTATTTCTTTTGTTATCTTAGTTTTTAGTTAGTTTAATTTTCTTTGTTTTACTTTCGATGCTCGTAATCCTTTGTTGAGTGTTATGTTTGCAAGGTACTCATTCGGGGAGCTCAATGCCGCCCGCCTACACTCATGACGATCAAAGGATGCCTCCGCCACTCGATTGACCCGGCCGAGGATGGCAAACTATTGGGCTAGTTTGTCATACGACGACCTTAATATCCAAACTCCCTTTAATCCAATCCCTTACATCCAAAATCCCGAGTATCCAAATCCGTACACCACTCCCCCAAGCTATCGGGTCCCCTCGACTTACGATGACCCGTACGCTTTGATTGGTGAAGAATGGGACCCCTCTTTCGATTATTCCGGTCCAAGCCCTTCTTGTTCTCCACCGACTTCATATCCCCACAACTCGAGCATGGATCCGTATGCACCGACTCGAGATCCTTATGATCCGGGTTTCGACGATCCATATGCTCAAATTGCCCCACCTTCTCCTTACCCGAGCTTTGACTCGTATGCTCCACCAATTCACGATTCATATTCTTGGAGCTACGACGTTTACGACCTACCCACCTCGAGTTCGTATACTCCGAACGATGACCCTTACACCTCACTTTTTCAAGATTCGTCTATGACCCAACTCCCGGACTTTGAGCCTCTCTCATCCGAGCTTGTGGAGGTGATTCGACAATTGGATGAATGCCTTGCTCGCATGGAGACTCAAGTAGAGGGAATTTCCAACGAAGTGGAAGAGCTTAAGAGACCTCATTTTGACGATATTCCCACCATTGATGTGGTGGATCCCACGGACGTTGACGGCAATTCGAGCTTTGACGACCTTTTGAAGGAGGTGTGCAAGGAGGTGGAGTTAGAGGGTGAGGAGAATGGTCCGGAAGTTGACATTACCCCTCTCGTGCTTCTTGAAGACGTTGTAGCGGAAATTGAGGGGGAGTCACTTTTGAGGTCCCCAAAGGCACTTGGAGTGTTGAGTTCGCTTGCTTTTGGCGAGGATGATGAAGATGTGCCGTTTGTGGAGGACGTGAAGAAACTTGAGCCTCTTTTGCCACCACCTGATGCCATTTGTATACTTGATCAAGAGGTGGTGGAAGAGGTAGTAGGGGAGAGAGTGGAGGTTATGGTCGGGGAGACGAAGGAGTACGTCGACCCATTTTGGGATGATCACATTTGGGTGGTCGACTACTCCCTCTTCCGGCCCCCGAAGCAAGCCCACTCTTTTGTTGCTTTGACCTACCGGCTTGCTCGACGTGCCCGCCTTGGTGATTTTTGTCACCCGGTGTGTCTACTCGAGAACACCAAGGCGTGGCATGATCGCCACCTCTTCTTGGATCCCGGATAGCATCATTTGTATAAATCGTCGAGCTATAGACGTTAAAGTAGCGCTTATTGGGAGGCAACCCAATTTATGAAAAAAAAAAAGAGAGAAAGAGAAGAAAATTCAAAAAAAAAAAAAGAAAATTAAAAAAATAATAAAATAAAAAAAATCGTATTATTTTTTGCAACCCCCGTTTGGTTCATTTCTTGTAGGTTGCTTGTCTCGACTCCTGGGAGGACTTATGCACAACCACGTCGCCACAAGCTCGGAGATAGGGGCGTTTCCTTTTCCCTTACACTTTTTACCGCATTTTCTAGCTTAATATGCAATGAGGACATTGCTAGGTTTAAGTGTGGGGTGGTGGTTAGAGTTCGCCTTAGGCTTTTTAAGTTGTTGCATGCTTGCTTGTGTTAATTTGAGTAGCGTGTGTGTTATTTTTGCTTGGACCTTGGCGAAGTGACGCGGTTTGATGATTTGGTTAGGAGTTTAGATTTTCGATCGGATTTAGTGTACTTAGGTAATTTGACTCGTTGGGAACTTTGTTCGGCTTTAGCTTCGTGCTATCCTTGAGCTCATATAAAACTAGTGCCTCAACTAGCCTCGTCGTCGAACACTCTCTATAGGATTTTGTTTTGTATTTTGGATGTCGTCAATTGCTCCATGTGCTCGATCGAAAACATTGTAAGTTGCTAGTAGCAACGAGTGATCGGAGTTATTGATTTCTCTTTGTATATATCTTGTATTTAAGTACCTTATTTCCTTGGGTACCAAAAAAAAAAAAAAAAAAGAGAAAATAAAAAAATCCAAAAAAGAAGAAAAAAAAATTGATGATGAATAAAACAAGGATAAGTTATAAATCCTTGTAGTTATTAAGTAATAAAACGTGCAACTCTTGCACGTTTTCTCTTTCTCCTTCCTTTTAGATTTTCTTTGTAAAGAGAGTCGTAGACGATCGGGGCTAGTAGGGAGCCGATTAACGGTTCGACCGTGGATAGACCTTAGCCGGGGTAAGGACGAGGGGACGGACTTGGAGGGTTACCTAGTACTTTTAGGTTTCGGGAGTCGATCTAAACTTCCCTAGTCAACGCATCATTGTCGTCCTTTTAGCCAAGCTAACAAGCATTGTAGCATACGACGTCTCGAATTATGTTTTGTGCATTAGTTTAGGATTATCCGGGGTAGTTTAGTAATTCTAGATTAGTATTGCTTGAGGACAAGAAATCATTCTAAGTGTGGGGTGGTTGATTTGTACTTTTTTGTACACCTTTTTGTTACTTTTTTGTGTCGCATTCGCGTGTGTTTTGCTTGCATTCATGGGTTTTAGGAGTCGTTTTGGCCTATTTTGTTAGTTTTAGGTTTTTATTACTTTTGTGCGGTTTTTAGTAGTTTTTCGTATACTTTTACCCTTTTTCGTATTTTTGGCCGTAGGATGACCAAGCAGTCCCGTGCATGCTCGGACCATCCCATTTGACTCGGATTAGAATGACAAAGCAAGAAAACACAGTGCGAACGAGGAGCGACGACCGGCGGATGGCAAGAGCGAAACAAGAAAATTGAGCCGGAGCAGCCGAGCCAGTCGATCGACTGGTGGCAGTCGATCGTCAGGTGGGTCGACTGGTGGCAGTCGATCGTCAGGTGGGTCGACTGGAAGGGTGAAATCGACTGAAATCCAATGAGTTCGGAGAATTTTTGAAGTCAGTCGATCGACTGACACCCAGTCGATCGACTGCTCCTCAATCCTCAGTCGATCGACTGAGACGCAGTCCAGCTCGGGATTTTATCACTTTTTGACGATTTTGCCCCTGCATTTTTGTATAAATAAGCCCAACCTTCTCCAACCTTATCCATCCCCCTTCCTTGTTGGAATTTGGGGCTTGATCCATTTCCTTCAAGCCTTTACATTTCCTTGCAATGATAAACCCTAGTTTAGTGTAATCTTAGTTAGCTTAGTGGTTAATATAGTTTAGCTTAGCTAGTTAGCTTAGTTAGTTAGTTGTTAGTTAGTTATTTTTGAAGCAGTTGTTGGAGTGGGTGACACCTCCTTCATTTGTGGAGCTTGTAGTTTGAAGATTTGGAGCTTTGATTTGAATGCAATTGGTAATTTCCTTTCCTTTAATTTTCCTTGTGTTGTTATTGATGATTGTAGTTATTGTTGTTGTGTTGGTTGTTAGATTTAGTTTGTGTTGTTGTTCTTGCTTGTTCTTCAACTTCTCATTTCTAGATTTTCGTTTGTCCATGTTCTTGCAAAAACTCCATTAATGCTCTTTTCAAGATTTTTACTCTTTTTAGTTAGACATGCTCTTAGTCTTTAAAAGATGTATGAAGCTTTCCTCTTTGATAATTTTGACTTCTTTGCATTTAATGCTCTTTGACCAATTTCAATTTCAAATGTTTTTGAATTTCCCTCCATGAATCATCTTTTAATTGTGAGATTAATGATGCAATTAGTTTAGTAATTACGGGTTTAGGGTTTATTTAGAACCATTAATCAGAGCTTGTCGAGAATTAGGATTGACGACCTCAAAACTTGATCGACATTTGGGATTGACAACCCCAAATTGTGGATTAAGTGCTCGGCGAAAACCAATTAATCGTGAAGACGAACCGAACACCCTTAACCCTCATTTTCATTTAAATCATTTTTAGTTAAAGTTTCCTTTTAAATTCAAGCTTTAGCATTAAAATCAAACCAAACCAATGACTTAATTCTTTCCTAGTGTAGATTGGTGTAATTTAGCTTAACAAGAGAATAATTAAATCCACTGACCACCGATTATATCTATCCTCGAGAGACACGACTCGGGAAAGCTTACCGCTCTACAATCGACTCCGTACTATTGCGGAGAAGATTTCTTAGAGTGCTAAGAATTCTTTGATCAGGCATCCAGTGATTTTATAAAATATTTTCAAGCTAGTTTTGTATGGGAATATGATCCAAGTTAATTATTCCCTTCTCAACTGGATTTTTGATAAAGCGAGAAAGAATATTAATGTGCTTCGTGTAAAGGTGTTGAGCTAAGTTATTGGAAACATTAATAGCATGAGTATGATCATGAAAAGACTGGTTAATATTCACCTTGACTCCACACTCATGAATCACTCTGGAGACTTCACGTTTTAGAGATAAAGTCTTCGAGTCTTTTCACCTACAACTATTTGCAACCCAAAATTTTCTGTTCAAATAGATTCAATGACTTGATCCTTTTTGACATATACATGTTTGGACTTCTTATGTTCATACTCCAGAATGGTCAATTTTGAAGTGGTTTCATCTAACTAAGCTTTTTTCTCCTTAGAAAGAACAAAGTTAGAAGTCAACTTGTCATTCAACTTACTGTTCTCTTCGCGTAGGTTCTAGAATTCACCTTTCAAGTAAAGAGTTTCTTTTACATGTACTTCAGATTGATGTTGCAACATCTTCAGGTCATTGACTTTTTTTATGCCTGAATACAACTTTCGATTGCTAATGTATGTATTGAAATATTCTCAACACTTGGATCTGTGACATCATCATTAGAAATATCGGTATCAAAAACATATTTAAATTGAAATAAATCCATACCTTTCCACAATCAGAAATGATACCAATTGTTGTAAGGCACAATAGGTTATTATGAGAACAAATTACTTGATTGCACGTTTGTTGTGTAGCTTCATCATGATGTTCTTCTCCATTGAAGTCACTCCATGCTACTCTAAAAGATTTATTATTCTTAAGAAATTTAGGACATTCAGTTTGGAAGTGTCCAAATTCTTCACATTCCTAGCACTGAATCTTTTGATTTCCAATTTCTAATTTAGAGATGTTGCTACGTCTATCACTATTTGCTTGATTAGAACTTCTGTTGGATATATCTGGCTCATTAATCTTAAAATCCTCTTATTTAGTATTTTCTCAATGAACTACTTGATGCGACTCATAGCTTTATCAAATTCAACATCCTCCAATTGATCCTCACCCTGCTCTTTTATAGAAGATGTAAGAACACCAGCTTTATATGCAAAATATATATGCTTTCTCTTCACTATATCATACCCATTATTGATCCCAAATGTTCTAAAATTTCCAAGTATGTCATAAAGGTCCAGAGTTTGAACCCTTTGGAGACTTTCCAAAGAAGTGATCTTTTCACAAAATCTCTTAGGGAGAGTCCTTGTGATCTTTTGCACTTGTCTAGTTTCTGAGATCTCTTCATGAAGCATGATGCTTTTGTTAACAAGATCATAAAACCTAAAGTAGTACATCTCGATGTTCTCATCTTCTTTCATTCTTATCTCATCAAAGGCAATAGTAAAATTTTAAAGTTTGGAGGACTTAACGGAATTTGTACCTTTGAATTGTTGTTTGAGAATCTTCCACGCATCTTGACCGGTTGAGCACCTAACCACCATCTTATGTCAAGTTTGATCTATAGCTGTCAAAATAGAATACTGAGCCAAGAAGTTTACGTTTACCAGTGTTTGTTCTATGCTGTTCCATTTATCTCGTGGTTTGGGAACAACTTCCTTCGTAGTAGCAACTTTGATATTGGGACATGACAATCAAGAATCAATTATATCCCAAACACCTTGTCCTAAAGAGCGCAGAAGTACCATCATCATGGATTTCTAATAGGAACAGTTGGAACCATCTAGGCGTGGAGGCTGCAAAATCGATTCATGACTCACAGTTGCCACCCAATCAGCCCTGCTGGATCATTATCCTGAAATGAAACAACAGAACCCTACTCTAGTACCATTTGAAAAATTAGGGTGTCGTATGAATATATTGCGCTGAAATAATATTCAATGTAGTTATGTAAAACAAAATGGAAGAGATAAGAAATAACATGTATTTTCCACGGAGAAACATCCTACATCTCCCCAGAACTCTTTTATTAGAGTAGTTACTGCCTCCCGCAGGCACAACTTGGAATTTACATGAATCAGTGTCTTCCTTGATGAACCAACACTATAACAACTATTTTAACTAATTTTATGCCAACATAGTGGTATGAACCGGTTAAAATCGGTCGGTTAATTAACAGGCGAATAAATTAACCGGTTTTTGCCTAACCGTAACCTAAACACCGGTGAACCGGTTAAGGTTACGGTTAGGTGCGGTTAACCGCTGGTGAACCGGTTGAGGTAACGGTTAGGTGCGGTTAACCGACGGTTTTTATTATTTATTTTTTTGAAATAATTTATTTTTTAAATTAAATATTAAAAACATAAATTAAATTTGAATAATTGAGATGAATGAGATAAATAGATGAGAACATAAATGAAATTTAAATAATTGAATTTTTGAAATAAAAAGTTATAAAAAAAAAGTAATTTTCTTCAAAAAAAAAATTTGATTTTAATTCTAATATTAGAGGTTAAAATTAAGTTTTAACTTTTAATATTAGAATTAACCTGCCTACGTATCCTCAAAAAGGAATTAAAGTCCACGTAGTTCGGTTTTTTATTTTTTTAAAAATAATAAATTTTAAAAAAAGGACTTGATTTTAATTTTAATATTATGAGTTAAAATTAAATTTCAACTTTTAATATTAGAATTAACTTGCCTACGTATCCTCGAAAAGGAATCAAAGTCCACGTACTTCGATATTTTTTAAAAAAACATAAGTTTAAAAAAGGACTTGATTTTAATTCTAATATTAGAAGTTAAAATTAAATTTTAATTTTTAATATTAGAATTAACTTGCCTACATATCCTAAAAAAGGAATCAAAGTCCGCGTAGTTCTTATACTTACCTCACTTACCTACTTACCTATTCGTCGTTGTTGTTACTTCCCGAAGAGGTATCGTAATAGTCGCTCTCTTCACCTTCATCCAATTGTATTTCTTGTTCTCATTTTTTGGCTTTGACCCAATCATTCATCAATATTTGATTTTCAGGATTTTTGGGTGTTAAGCTAGACCGACGATCATCTAACACAAAGCCTCCCGTGCTGAAGGCTTGTTCAAGAGTAATTGTTGAAACAGGAACGGCGAGAACCTCCTTGGAAATCCTAGAGAGTGTAGGAAAAATATTGGCCACTTTCGACCAAAACTGCACAAGATCGTTAGTAGTACCATCGGGCTTTTTTGGAACCTGATTTGTACTTTTTGTACACCTTTTTGTTACTGTTTTGTGTCGCATTCGCGTGCGTTTTGCTTGTATTTACGAGTATTAGGAGTCGTTTTGGCCTATTTTGTTAGTTTTAGGTTTTTATAACTTTTGTGTGGTTTTTAGTAGTTTTTCGTACATTTTTATCCTTTTTCGTATTTTTGGCGTAGGATGACCAAGCGGTCCTGCGCACGCTCGGAGCATCCCATTCGACTCGGATTGGAACGGGCAAAGCAAGAAAACACAGCGTGAACGAGGAGTGACAACCGGCAGACGTTTAGAGCAAAATGAGAAAAACGAGCCGGAGCAGTCGAGCCAGTCGATAGACTGGCAGTCGATCGACAGGTGGATCGACTGGAAGGGTGAAATCGACTGAAACCCAGTGAGTTTGGGGATTTTGGGCGAAGCATTCGATCGACTGACCCTTAGTCGATCGATCGACTACCAGTCGATCGACTGCTCCTCAGTGGATCGACTAAGATGCAGTCCAGCTCGTGATTTTGGTCCATTTTGATGTTTTTGCCCCTGCGGTTTTGTATATATAGGACCTGCTCTCTACCTTATCAACCAACCCTTCCTTGGTGGAATTTGGGGCTTGCTCCATTTCCTCCAAGCCTTTACTCTTGCTTTTGAAAACCCTAGCTTATAAACCCTAGTTTAGTGTAGTTTTATCTAGCTTAGTAGTTAATTTAGTTTAGCCTAGTTAGTTAGTTTCTAGTTAGTGGTTAGTTAGTTGTTTTTGAAGCAATTTTTGGAGTGAGTGGCACCTCCTTCATTTGTGGTGCTTGTAGTTTGAAGATTTGGAACTTTTGAGTTCAATGCAATTGGTAGTTTCCTTCCTCTTATCTTCTTGTGTTGTTATTGTTGATTATTGTTATTGATGTTTTGTTGGTTTTTATATTTAGTTTGTGTTGTTGTTCTTGGCATTGTTCTTTAATTTCTCATTTCTAGATTTTAGTTTGTTCTTGTTCTTGCCAAACTCCATTGTTGCATCTTCAAGCTTTTTACCCCATTTGTCCAATCAAACCTTGAGTTTTCAAAAGCCAAATGGGTCTGTCTTCTTTGAGCAATTTGACTTCTCTTAAATTTAATGCCTTTTGACCAATTTTAATTTCAAAGCTTTTGAGTTCCCTCCAATTTCCCCTTCAATGTGCAAGCCTTCATGTCATTAATTAATTACTCTCAAGCAAGCTTTAATTTGTATTTGATGCAATTAGTTTAGAAATTAGGGGTTTAGGGTTTAGGTTCGTTTAGAACCATTAACCAAAATTTGTCGAGAATTGGTATTGAAGACCCCAATACTTGATCGACATTTGGGATTGACAACCCCGAATTGTGGATTAAGTGCTCGGCGAAAACCGATTAATCGTGGAGACGAATCGAACACCCTAAACCCTCATTTTCATTATTTTCATTAAAGAGTTATTTTAAATTCAAAACTCAAACCCAAATCAATGACTATTGCTTTCTTAGGAGTAGATTAGTGTAATTTAGCTAAATAAGAGAATAACTAAAATCAACGACCGCCGATTATATCTATCCTCGAGAGACACGACTCGAGAAAACTTACCGCTCTACAATCGACTCCGTACTATTGCGGAGAAGATTTCTTAGAGTGCTAAGAATTCTTCGATCAAATTCTGGCGCCGTTGCTGGGGATAGATTATGGTAAAAGGTGTTTTTAGTTATTTCTCTTGTTATCTTAGTTAGTAATTAGTTTAAATTGTTGTTTTACTATCGATGCTCGTAATCCTTTGTTGAGTGTTGTGTTTGCAAGGTACTCATTCGGAAAGCCCAATGTCGCCCGCCTACACTCACGACGATCAAAGGATGCCTCCACCGCTCAATTGATCCGGTCGAGGATGGCAAACTACCAAGCTAGTTTGTCATACGAAGACCCTTATATCCAAACTCCCAAATATCCAAACCCTTACATCCAAACTCCCGAGTATCCAAATCCGTACACCACTCCCCCAAGCTATCGGCTCCCCTCGACTTACGATGACCCGTACGCTTCGATCGGTGAAGAATGGGCCCCCTCTTTTGATTATTCCGGCCCAAGCCCTTCTTATTCTCCACCGATTTCGTATCCCCACAACCCGAGCTTGGATCCGTATGCACCGACTCGTGGTCTTTATGATCCGGATTTTGACGATCCATATGCTCAACTCGCCCCGCCTCCTTCTTACTCGAGCTTTGATTCGTATGCTCCACCCATTCTTGATTCGTATTCTTGGAGCAACGACTTTCATGATCTTTCCACATCGAGCTCGTATACTTCGAGCGATGACCCTTATGCCACACTTTCTCAAGATTCGTCCATGACCCAACTCCCGGACTTAGAGTCTCTCTTAACCGAGCTCATGGAATGCCTCGCTCGCATGGAGACTCAAGCAAAGCAAATTGCCAATGACGTGGACGAGCTTAAGAGACCGTGTCTTGACGAGATGCCCATCTTTGACGTGGTGGATCCCACTTTGGTTTATGGCAATTCGAACTTTGACGGTCTTGTGAAAGAGGGGTGCAATGAGGTGGAGTTAGAAGGTGAGGATGAAGGGTCGGAGGTTGGCGTTACCCCTCTCGCGCTTCTTGAAGATGTTGTAGTGGAAATTGAGGGGGAGTCACTTTTGGGGTCTCCAACGGCACTTGTATTGTCGAGCTCACTTGCTTTTCGCGAGGATGAGGAAGTTGTGCCGGTTTTGGAGGATGTGGAGTTAATAGAGCCTCTTTTTCCGCCACCCGGTGCTTTGTTGCTACTTGACCAAGTAGAGGTGGGAGAGGTAGTGGGGGATGTGTTGGATCTTACTCTCTCGTACGCGACTACGACTACTTCTAAATTCGAGAGAGAAGAGATGACGGTCGGGGAGACGAAGGAGTACGTTGACCCATTTTGGGACAATCACATTTGGGTGATCGACTACTCCCTCTTCCGACCACCGAAGCAAGCCCGCACTTTTATTGGTTTGACATTCCGGCTTGCCCGACATGCCCGCCTTGGTGATTTTTATCACCCGGTGTGTCTACTCGAGAACACCAAGGCGTGGCACGATCGCCACCTCTTCTTGGATCCCAGATAGCGTCCTTTGTATAAATCGTCAAGCTATAGACGTTAAAGGAGCGCTTATTGGGAGGCAACCCAATTTGTAAATAAAAAAAAGTATAAAAGAAAAATAAAATCCAAAAAAAATAGAAAATTCAAAAAAAAAACCGTATTTTGTTTTTTCAACCCCCCGTTTGTTTATTTCTTGTAGGTTTCTTGTCTCGACTCCCGGAGAGGACTCATGCACGACCACGTCACCACAAGCTCGGAGATAGGGGCGTTTCCTTTTCCCTTAGACTTTTTACCGCTTTTTAGCTTAATATGCAATGAGGACATTGCTAGGTTTTAAGTGTATGGTGGTTAGGATTCGTCTTAGGTTTTTAAATTGTTGCATGCTTGCTTGTGATAATTTGAGTAGCGTATGTGTTATTTTTGCTTGGAACCTTGGCGAAGTGACGCGGTTTTGATGAATTGCTTAGGAGTTTAGATTTTCGATCGGATTTAGTGTACATAGGTAATTTGACTCGTTGGGAACTTTGTTCAGCTTTAGCTCCGTACTATCACTACAAGAAATTTGATGTTCGATGACGATACATTTCGTCACTAAAAGTCTATTTTTTCGTCACTGAAGAGAAACGGTGACGAAATTGAGCGTCACAGCGGTTGTCATAGTATTGTTGTCACCATTGGTGAAAGTGACAATTTTTTCAAGCGCGTCACTAAATGTTCGGTTTTGATGACGCTCATGTAAATTGTCATCATAGATGATACTATTTGGTGACGCTGAATTCGTCATGTAAGTGACTGAAAAATCGTCATCAAAAGATCGATTTTGTCACCGTATGTTACCATTTTCAATGACGAACACTTAATTCGTCATCAAAACATTTGACTTTCTGTGACAAACATAACTACGGTGACAATTTTTATTGAGTTATAATGATGCTCGTATTGTCATAATATTTACTAAACATTTGCCGAATATAATGTAATTCGTCACAATAGATTTGTTTTATAGTGACGCAATATTAACCGTCACTGAACATCTATACTTACAATGACAAACCATTATGTCACCATTTACTATTAAAGGTGATGAAATTATTTGTCACAAAAAAATAGTAATATATGACGAATTTTATAATCATCATAAAAGATATATATTCAATGATGATTTAAGTGGTACATATGGTGATAAAATTCATTGTCATTAGATGACTTTATATGGTGACAAGCCAATCATCATAAATGATTTAGTTTAAGTGACAAGTTTAAAGTATTATGTGATGAAACAAGTTGTCATAATTTGTTAAAGTGACAAATCTAAGATACTTATGTGACGCTTTAAATTGTAATAATTGAGTGGACACGATATGATTGTTTGCTTTAAGGACGACATAAATTGTCCTGAATATGTGCATTAATTTATCATTCTTGTAAGGAAAAATATCATAATGATGAAAAATGAAAGCAAATGAGCATTTATCATTACAATATATAATGATAACAATATTCCAAAATATTTATTCGACGATTTTGAACACATGCCAAAACACTTACAACTAGCCAAATATTACTTGAAATATCCAGAACACATACCAAATTAGACATCTAGAATCAATGTACTTGAACATTCAAAACAAGGAACTGTAAGCGTAAACTAAACCAAAAGAGTTATTTCATACAGCAAGGCTTGAGACTGACTTGTTCCACATATCAATATTGCCAAACAAAAACAAACGAGGTATCAGAATACCTGCAGATTTTAAATTTATAATTCTAAATTAGTTTATAATCAAATCATCAAAGAAATACTATACAAAGTTCACAGAATTGAAATTGAAAATTCCGACTTACTTGGAATATAATGGATCAGGCATTATTCCCACCCGAAGAAGACTCGTTTGCTCTCATGAAGGCCATAAGCTTGTTGATGCATTCGCCTTGCTGAGTCAGTTGATTTTTCAAATCATCAACTTCATTCTTGAGCTCCATCACTTGACCTTCCGAATCCTGTAGCTTTACTTGAGTTTCTGCCAGTTCCTTTTGCAAGTGTTGGGTGTTTGAATCAGGCAACGTGCTGCGTTTTCCTGGAGGTTTCGGTCCATAACCAACGCCTTTGATATAACCAGATGCATGGCCAAGAACTTCAGTTGCTATCTCTTGTTGAGTCTTCTCAATCCCTTCTTCGCCATATTTTACTTTCCTTACTATCATCTCATCCTGAAAACACATCGATGTAAGTATAATAATAATAACATGATCATTAATGAAGTTGGATTATAAAAGGCATGTATTAGTACAGCAAAGAGAAATTACAAAATAACTCATTTTCTCACAACTTAATAAACACATTGTTACATTTCCTCACCACAAATAATAATGATATTTTTTAATTAACCCAAATCAAATGTGATTTCCCTTTATATGACTGTGTAATTTCTTTAAAAATATTCTCAGATCTAATGCAAATACAAAAAATAAAATAAAAGGATAGAATCACAATATACAATTCTAACACAATTTTCATAATATAGCAATCAAGTTTAGCATGGTGTTCAGCTAACGACATCACAATCAAAGTAGCACACAATTCATAATCCTACTTAAAATTACAGTATACATTATTCACAGTGACTGTAATCTCTACTGGGATTCAAACAAGTAAATCATAATCTAATTATTTCTCAAGTTTTTAATTCTTAGGCATCTCACTTTCACAATTAAAATTGGCAAGATTTTAAATAATAATATAGTGCAGAAATTACCAAGCGAAAAGAGAATTCAGGTGCAACACACTACATCAGCGATAAGTCAAGTTCGGCAATAACAAAAAGTGAGTTCAGCAGTGAGTGGTTCATGGATGCGCTCGCGACTGAAAATCAGGAGCACAGGGCACGCATGGAGATGAGACAGTTGGTGTTGAAGACTTGGAATGAGAATATTTGCCACGCATAATGACCCCACATAATGACAACTTAAAAGCATTTTAATTTCAACAAAGCAATTAACTGGGTGCGGGCTATAAGATTTGATGAAAACAAAAATGATAGGCATGAATTAATTGCATCTTAACATGTTTCATAAAATAAAAATGAAAGGTACATCTTGAATGTAACATACTCTGTATAAACATAAAACCACAAAATCCTGATCACATACAACACAGAAGATGAATGAGACAACATGTATCTAAATGCATCATCAATAAAATCAAATAGCATGAACAATCGAACCTGCATCCAACGAGTACAAGTTTTTCCCCTCCAGATCCCACAACAAAATCACAGTATCTTTGCCGCCGCTTGCGCACAAAGACCCATCCGG
This sequence comes from Phtheirospermum japonicum, assembly GCA_014905375.1. Lineage (NCBI taxonomy): Eukaryota > Viridiplantae > Streptophyta > Magnoliopsida > Lamiales > Orobanchaceae > Phtheirospermum > Phtheirospermum japonicum. The sequence continues at coordinate 601,466 of BMAC01000072.1, forward strand.
AGACACAGTCATGTGTTCACGTTCCCAGTGTGGCCACTCAACGTCGACTGCAACTTGCAGTTGGTCAGATTCCAAACCTTCACGGTCCGGTCCCACAACCACGAGACGATGGTGGGCTCGACAATGTTGGGGGAGAATCGAACGCACGAGACCCAATCGGTGGTGGTGACCCAGTCGGTATGGGCGCGCATGGTGCCGTAAAGGATAAGTTGTTCTTTTGCCATGGGTGCTGCTGCTCTGTGCAGTGTGGGTGACTACTAGGGTTTGAAAATCTAAAAATTTCTCATTCATTCTCAAGAAAATATAAATTATTAAATAAGAACTAATAACACCCATTATAAAATCACTAAGAAAACGCCCAACTTCACCATAGACTGAATTAGTAATCAACCTTAAACTCAGTAATAAAAAGAGACATAAAAACTCAAAATCTTGTAAAAAAACAGAGTATAGGAATTACTGGATAATCGACTTCTTACAGATTCACCCCCCTTAGTGGCATTTCTGGCCACAGATCGTCGTTGCTGGACGATGACGGAGAAACTCTCGGAGAGATCGGAGTAAAGGCCGACGACTTCGGAAATATTGGCATTAATTTCACGAATCAATATCTCCGCCAGTGTTGTCTCATCCTTGAGAACTTTCCCTTGATGGATAAGCATCTGCTGCTCAGCAGCGTAGACATCAGAACCCTGAACTGTTTCAATGTTCTTCTTCATTTGTCACCTAATAAACAATAAAGAGAGATTAAGAAAAAATAATAATAATCTTTTTTTTTAAATTAAAAGCGGGAGGATCATGTAACAACTAAAAAGGGCATACACTCCCGAAACATTACAAACAAGTTAAAGAAAACCAGCATCCCAATTATTCATTTGCCGCAACATCTATATGCTCATCACATGCTCGCATCTGCATTATTCTACCTCGCATATTCCGGAACGATGGATGATCCAAAATGCAGGATAACCGATCGCCAAGCAACTGGTCCAACGAAAAATTGACAAGGGCCTCCGCAGCATTCCCTCTCACCTCATCAGACTCACCATCCTCCAACATCTCAATAAGACACGGTAACGCTCTGCAGCTCGCAAGCACCGCCCGATCGGCTTCGTCATGACTCAACTGAGCAACAGCTCCTGCAACTTTCTCCCGAACATCTAAACTCTCATCCTTCAGAAGCTCGACCAGGATCGAAACGGCACCTGAGCTCCGCACTACTAGACACGAGTATTCGTAGTTCAAGAGATCCCATATGACATCAGCAGCCGCAACCTTCACTCCGGCATCGCCCTCTCTGAGAATCCTGACCAAGTGTTGGAAAGTCATGACTACATTCTCTTCGTGGACAGCCAACACATAGAACACGTCCTCCGCGATTTCCTTGCCGGTGGGGTCGGGCCCTCGAAGCAGATCGGCGTACAAAGGAACGGCTCCGGCTTGAGCGACGAGCCTAATGTGATCAACGTGCGATGACATCACACCAAGGGCGTTACCGGCCACTAATTTCATCATCGGGTCTCCTTCCTTGAGTAAATGAATGAGGACGGGGGCGTCGACAAGAACATGGCGGGCTTGTTTGATCAATCCGAGTAAGCCCATAGCTTGAGCGGCCCGAGTTTTGGGACCAACCCGCCACACCCAGCAGCTTTGACAAGAAGATGGACTCTCCTCGACCCCTAGAGAGATTTTCTAACCTCTCTTACGAGAGACAACGCGCTCAGGATTTCTAATAGAATCAACTTTGAATCTTCCGAACAGGAACTCAACATAGCTAGAACAATCTCAAGGCATTATTCGCTAAGATCATGCGGTTTGGGCCGCAAAATGCAACACAATTTCTAAGGCACTTCAACAAAGCCCTTTGTAAACTGTCTTCAGAATTTGGTAACTGTGCCAGCAGAATAGGAATGCCACCTGATTTGCCAATGAGATCGGCTAATTTACCTTCGCCCTGGGAAGCAATGGATTTCAAGCAGTGAGCGGTGGCTTCCTGAAGAGATGGACGCGGGTTACTTGATCTGTTTTTGAGAAACTCCAGTAAAATAGGCACCGTAAGCGCCAAAATATATTCAGGGGCACATCGGGACATCTTTGCAAGCTTGACTGTGGCTCGAATTTTAAGTTTATCATTCTCATATGTAATCACTTTAGCATAGATGTCGAATAACTCGTCCCAGTTTCTGCTATTGCTACTCTCTGCTTCTGCTTGATTCCTCCGTGACTCCGACCCTTCCATAAAATAGAATATAGTATTGCTTGAGGATCCTCAATATAATCTGCACAATGCAGTTTCCAAAAGAAACTGAACAAATTCAGAAAATAGCTTTGTCAAAATTTCAATACAGTACAGAACAAAAGTTACTGAAATTGAAAATTAGGATGTTCTTATAATCGAGCAATTAACATACTAAGACAAGTGACGATTGTATCCGATTAAGCACCGCAAAAGCTTTCTGATCGGGGCAGGAATATATTTCAAGATTTCGGAAACCAATTACGAAATAATGGATGGACCCATGGATAACAAACCAGAAAACCCTAATTAGCTTTATCTGGAAATCTTGGGTAGAATTTAGTATTCCAGCGTCTCATTAATTTAAAACTAAAACTAAGATATTGATAGAATTTAGAATCCTAATAGCATATCGATTGATTAAATCCAAAATTAAGATTGTTCTTTTGGGACTTAAAGAATAATAATAATCTCAAAAGACAATACATAGGCTAAATTAAAAAGGAGTTCCAGACTAACTAGAATGTTCTAGCACAAGAATTCTTGGACCTAACGCATGCACAACTTTCAGATGTTATTTTATTTGCAAACAGTATATGTGTATGTACTTTGGAAATAAACAAAATAAAAAAGTAACTAGTGGAATTTATTTTATGCATGAGCGCAAAGAGATGAATGAATAAAAAAGACAAAACCCACAATAAGAATCGCCTGAGAATTGAACATCAAAATGGAAAGAGGAATTAATTCGAAGAAAAAAGGACCATATATACTACTATTAATCCTTGCAAATATGCAGTTAAACCTAGTACACTAGTTCTATACATGTTCATAGATTTTGAACAGATAAGACAGAGAGAGACTTGCCTAATAAGTGCACGAGTGTGAGATGGTGTAGAACTGAGCTTTTTTCACGCACAAACACACAAAGATGGGTTGTTTCTGACCAGTTTGTCTATCTATTTCAGATTATATAGTAATTTACATATATAATGTTTACATGTGTGTGTGTGTGTGCAATTCTCGATGGGAGGACGTTTTCTGCTTTCCTAAATAAATAGAAGAGATTAATTAGGTGGATTCTAAGTAAGATTGAGATTACATGTAACAAGATTACTGTAATTCAAAGAGGTTGTTGCAGGGAATAATTACACAGTCAGAAAGCCAATAAACAAAACCCTAATTACAGGTCTAATCCCACCACCGACAACGTAATTCACATTAAACGCATACAAAACATAAACGCATAATACGAATTTCGCATAAGTTCAGTAGAAAATGAAGGGAGGAGAGTTCATACGGTGTCTTCGGGATTCACTTATATCTTGAAGTGCGAGCCCTTCAAAGTCTTCACGAAAATCTTCATCTTAGTTGGAATATTCGATTTTCTACGTCGGACCGTTCGTCGAATAAGTAGCCCTCCTCCCTGAAGCTCTAGGTTAGGGTTTCCTATGCCTCCAAATCACAGGGCTCTTCTTCTTCTTCACCGTCTGCTCCATCAACGTCGCACATATCCTCGTCGGCGGCGAAAGCGGCGGTTAGGGTTCTGGAGCTGTCGGCCATCGTAGGTAGATCACGGAATTGGGATTCTCTTTGTTTTGTGTGGTTTCATTGCTCCGTTGGGAAAATCAATTTCGGGGGTGAGAAATTGAATAGACTGAAACCCCTATAATCAGATGTAAAATATTAGCTAAAGAGATTTGGGGCAGACCTAGGAGGAGGGAAATTGTTCCGTAAAATATTTATTTTGCCGCTAAAAATTCATCCTCCAATTCAGGAATGCTCCTCAATTTTTCGCATTGCCGCCTTATTGTATTTTCGTCTTTTTCAGATTGCTGCCCCATGTTTTCTCGCCTTTCTTTTTTTTTTTTTATGCATATAATTCTTTTATTTTATTTATTTATTATACATATAAATCTGGTATTATTAAATAAATAATATAATTTTAATTAGGTTTTTCTAATAACATATTTATTTATTTAGGTTTTTTTTTCTTTTTATAATTTATTATTTTTAAATAAATAAACATA